>JAVGWX010000016.1:54587132-55187132 GCA_036924085.1 Ariolimax columbianus
TTTTTCTTCTCCATTCCTTAGTCTGTGATAGACCCCTCCACATCCATTGTATGTGGCTTTGTTAGATGAGCCATTTGTATGTACGCGTATCCATGTTCCTGGTATGAATACTCTCCTAAGATATTTTTATGTGATACATTTTCTTTCTAAATCAGTTTGAGTTCGCTTTTTTCCTATTTCCTTTATGGTTTCTGCCCTCTCAAGGGACTTGGCTTTTTTCCATTGCGGGATTTGGGATGTTTGCTCTGCGATTAATACTTGATAACAACGTCAAATATAAGAAGATCGAGGCAGTGACTTCGCTCCACTATAGTTATATGATACACATTTAATAAGGACCGAAGCCGTCTCTGACTCTCATTGCCTACTTCGGAAGGTGCAGAAAGGCTGGCTGTGACATGATCTGATATTAGATATAGAGGCCTGGAACTTGTGTGGAATTTCGGCCTTGACCATGCTGAGGCTTGTGGGAATGAAATCCTTGTACAAGAGAACGCCGCAGTTGAGTCACCTGCAGTGGATTAGGTGACATTTTGAAGCTTATCAACGACCACCTTTTCGATGCGATGAAACAGATTGCAGGATTTTAGAAACGGATCCAAGAGAGGAGGGACATCTTAGAGGACGGATCAGGAGAGCATACAAACATATAGTTATAGTCACCATCAGAATATACACTACTCCTAGTTTGTTGAGAGACACTGAGCACCCGTGAATCTATCAGGGGTGCAGTAACGTCAATTCTTAACAAAACATCATTTTAGTTTTTAGCATTACGTTCTTGTCTTAGATTTAAGTCTAATATTCTCTAACTCTTTCAAAGCCAAATTAACTGTTTTCTACACCTTTCCCCTCTGTTGTTCTGAATCCTAACATCTTTCATCTCCTGTCTTAGACACATGGTCATTGATGGATAAAGCGATAGGAGAGCTCCATTTTGAAAGTTTCTCTAAGGACAGAAACAAACTCCCTATACTCTACCTTAACTAGAAATCTTCTTCCCAAGGTGTCCTAGCACTTGTTCATGATTATTATTTCGGGTTATTTCTCAATATATATTACAGCAATTTGAAAAATATGGAACAAGAATAATAACGTAACCTATGTTACAACCGATAGACTTTCATCGGGGACAAGAGACAATGCACAAACGAATAGATAACACAACTTTGATGAACACATTAAAACATAAAGAAAAGAATAACTAAAGATACTTAGTTTATGATCGGTTATTGAGACAGTCAGCCATGCTGGACGAGAATGAAACGGCTGCCAGGAAAGTATGAGCCGTGGACATATTAAATGCTCGGACCAGTTGTAAGATCATCATCATCATCGTCAGTCCCGTAACCTAGAAGGTCGTTGAGGACCTGTTATTGTAACCTAGAAGGTCGTTGAGGCACCATTATTGGAACCTAGAAGGTCGTTGAGGACCCGTTATTGTAACCTAGAAGGTCGTTGAGGACCCGTTATTGTAACCTAGAAGGTCGTCGAGGCACCGTTATTGTAACCTAGAAGGTCGTTGAGGCACCGTTATTGTAACCTAGAAGGTCGTCGAGGCACCGTTAGTGTAACGCAGAAGGTCATTGAGGCACCGTTATTGTAACCTAGAAGGTCGTTGAGGCACTGTTATTGTAACCTAGAAGGTCGTCGAGTCACCGTTATTGTAACCTAGAAGGTCGTTGAGGCACCGTTGTTGTAACCTAGAAGGTCGTCGAGGCACCGTTATTGTAACCTAGGAGGTCATTGAGGCACCGTTATTGCAGTTTATATACCTTCCCGTCCACTCTTTTATATTGTCCTCTCATATCTTTTTTTTTGGTCTCCCTCTCCCCCGCTTCCCAAGCACAGTGCCTTGCAGAGTGGTCTTGATCAGCTTTATCGATCGTGATATATGTCCGCAAGTTGTAAGATGCAAGCGGAAAATGACAAAATGGTGGTACGTATACACACATTCACTATAGTACAAACACATACATGTGATAGTGAGGAAATAGAGGGAAAAAAGGTAAACTAAAGACACAAGGAAAGATGAGAGTTTGCGCAGCCTATGCAAAGGTATGGACTACTTTGATACCGAGAGGGCAACAGGTGAAGGAGTTCAATCTATTCTCAAGCTTGAATAAATATAGATCATTCGAGAAGCAAGACATGATACGAGATACCCTAATGGTTCTAATGACAGCCTTCTTTTTGGTAACACAAATGTTGAAGTGAGTAGCAGCCGGGGAATCAGCTATCTTGGATACAGCAATGCAATGTTGTTGGAAGCGAGCATGCAGAATCAAACCAGTCAAACATATACAAATCATTTATTCACCCACCTTTTCTCTCCATAATAAAGCATACATATGATTCAACTTGAGCTGGTCCCTTACAGGACGCCTGTATCTGATATTTTACAGTTGGTGATTATAATGGTAATTGTCTTTTACGTGATGAAGTTACTAGCCTCAAACAGAACTCTCTTTCCTTGCATATTGCGACAAACTACGAAGATACCAGTAGTTCTATTGTCTTCATCCCAGGTACGCCTCGTGAGATGAATTACAGTGAGGATGAAACTGTTATCCTGTTCCGTACCGAGAAACCTAGGACCAGTTACAAGACCATGAGCCGAGACGTCTGGAGGTAACTCAGGATGCAGGCATTCTGGTCTCGCCTCCTTTAAGACAAGGGGTCGCTTAAAACTTGTGGAACTAGATCGCTTATTTTAACTTAACATCTTTGTACTGGTTTAAACAAATCTGCATAGTTTGTATACAACCAGTTTAATTTACATTTTCTTGCTCCAAAAGCAAAATTATGCACATTATATATCTCATTGAAACATTATACCAAGATCGACAAGCCGCTATCCGAGTGTCTGGGCAAACATCAGATTGGTTCGCAGTTCAAAAGGGAGTAAGACAGGGATGCATCCGCTCATCTTATCTTTATAACATCTATGCATAATGTATAATGATAAATTTTCAAGAAGACGATAACATTGACAGTTTTGATACATTTACGATTGGCGGGTACGATATTCCAGAGTTATGATACGCAGACGACACAGTGATACTATCAAGAAGTGCAGAAGGGCTAGAGCAGCTAATTTTAGCTGTAAATGGACACAGCAAAGATCAAAACATGTTTATAAACATAAACAAAACAAAGATAAAAACCATCTATAAAACATAATGTCAGCATACATTTACAGTGGGTGGTGAGGAAATTGATGAGGTCATACATTTTGAATATCTGGGCTCTAGAATTGACAAAATGGCGGCTGCTTGAAATAAATCAGAAGAAGACTAGCTATGGCAATGTAGATACTGAACAGCCTGAAGAAATTATGGAGCACCGAGAAAACGAAAATAGTAAAGGTCTTGAGAGCTTGTGTTTTTACTGTTGCAGCTTATGGCTGCGAATCATGGACGATTACCAAAACTTCGAGACAAAGAATCGAATCCTTCGAGTCAAAATCAGAAAGATCATCAGAATACTCTGGACGAAAAAAGACAAATGTAGACATTCGGCAAGAGTTGAGCATAGAGGATAACTGGTTTATCAATTCAATTATAGCCAGAAAATACTTAAAATATAAATACTTTGGTCACATCAAGAGACACAACGGTCTTGAGAGAACAGTGATGGAAGCTATAGTGTCAGGCACAAGATGCAGTGCTAGATCAAGAAGACGATGGTACCAAGATACCCAGGAATACCTGGGTATGACGGTAGCAGAGGCTGAAGTTTTGGAAAGGGAAGGAATTTCTTTCAGATAGACTGTGGTGGGAGCGACGTTCTATAAAGGGCATGCTACATGATGATGCTGATGATGCTTTATAAGTTGTGCGCATCCAATCTTTTCTTCAATGCATTAATTAGGGGACGGAGTGGGATAGTGGTTAAGTGACACGTCTCACAACCTGAAGGTGCTGGGTTCGATTCCTATCACCGCACCAGCCGTTACATAAAATGCACGCTAAAGACGGATGCACTTGTTCAACAGGCGCAAAATAAAAACCGTAGTGCAACGCACACTGTCTTGGGGAATTGAGAAATAAGGCGAACAAAATTAATAACATTTTTAAAAATGCATTAATTGTCTCTTCTTCCGCCACTTCCTTTGCACATGCATTCCAAGCAATCACCACTCTCTGACGAAAAAAATCGTTCCTAATATCTGAACCGTTTCCGTTCCTCGCATTGAAAGACGAGAGGGTTACATCTCAACTATAGCGACCTGTACAGCAAATAAGGATATACGAGGTATATAACTAGTTGCGCAAAATATAAGGGTGGGAATGGTATGACAATATCACCAACGCTGATCTGACGGGACAACGGGACAAATACCAGTAGAGCTGTAAATACTGAGGTGGTGATGGTAATGGATCGGCTACACATTACGGAAACCAGTGGATAACATTACAAGACAAGCTCTGTTCTGGAATCCACAGGAATCCGGAAAAGAAGTAGAGGAAGACCCAGACAGTCAATGAAGAGGGAATTGGGAGCAAATATAAAGGCAGCAAACATGACATAGACAGAATTTGCTCAGATGGCTCATGATAGGGCGACTTGACGAGTATTTTTTGAGGATCTATGATCCACAAAAAGCGGACATGTTTTTGATTGATTGATTGATTGATTAATTACCAACAATGCTATTGTACATTTGTTTATGATTTAACCGCATCCTATACTTCTCCCCGTTCTATCTCTCCCTCTCTCTCCCTCTTCCTCTCCATCTCTCCCTCTCTCTTTTTTAATGAACGTCACGTAAACATGTTATCGTTGCTCCTCTAGTTACGGTCAATTGACTTCAGAAATTGTGTGATATTGTTCACTAAATTTGCTTCAAAATGGCTCTTTTATCTTACGAAAGTAACATTATTTTCCAGTTAATGTAAACGAAAACTGATAAAAAAGGACCATTAGGTTTCATCTCCATCTTTCACTAGATAGAGCTGGCGACCTACCACAAATAACATTATAAAAGCCACTGGTTCTCAAACTGCGCAGTGCCAGAACAGAAGATGCTGTGTGTGGTGGAATAATTCAAAGTAAATTATAATTTTGATATAATTTTTAATGATTTACTAAAATGAATGTCTTGACGGCAATGGTGCGATTTATTTTTGCTACATGCTATAACTAATATGGAAAATATGTGTATATATATTCATACACATGTCTATAAATTATATATAATTCAGAAAACTAAGTATTATTTCTTTATTTCAAATTAAATAATGCTTGCACATTATTTTTTTGGTGTGGCTGCTTTTCATTATATTTTTTAGCAGTATTACATTTCTGTGTTGCAAAAGAAAATTATTTTGGAACCAGACAAGAGGAAAAGCGTGAGATTCACTACTCTAAAGGAATTATTTAATCCCAACTAGGAAACAGACAAATGAAATGATCTTGAATGATAAATGTACAACCAGTAAACACATGCAATTGTGCGACTTTGCGTCCTAGGGAATGCATAGTTCTGTATCTCTCGTATAACGGACCTGAACTTTTAGCTTTGGCTCTTTAAATATTGCTGAATATTATATGTGCAACAAACTCAGATATGTTTATGTCAACACATCGCTTGTTCATATGATAGACCACATCAAACATACATTTATATGTACATACGTACGCAAACACATACGCAAATGTGTACATACATACGTACATACGTATATACGTATATACGCACATACGCACATACATACATACACACACATATATATACGGACATACGTACATACGTACATACGCATATACACACATACGTACATACTTACATACGTATACATCTACATATGCACATACATACATTCGAGCATACCTACTTACGCACAAACATTCATATATACGCACATACGCAAATTGGCACATACACATAAAAATACACACACTCACGCACACACACGGATGGACTGGCAGACAGACAGATGGGCAGACAAACACACACGCACGCATGCACACGCATGCAATCCTACAAACATACACACATACACGCACGCACACGTACATACACATACGTACATACATATTAATATACAAACACACACTATCATACATACATACATACATGCCTACACAACACACACACACACACTCACACACACACACACACACACACACGCACGGACTGACGGACTGACAACAGACAGACAAACACACACGCAAGCACTCTCATGCACGAACGGACGCACACACACACACACACACACACACACGCACGGACGGACGGACGGACGGACTGACAACAGACAGACAAACACACACGCAATCACTCTCATGCACGCACGCACACACACACACACCCACACGCCCACGCGCACGCACGCACACACGCACACATACATACATTCATACATACGTACATACATACATACATACATACATACATACATACATACATACATACATACATACATACATACATACATACATACTTGCATACATACTTACATACATACATACATGCTAACCGTTCGTGCCTAACGTGGATACATGTTCCATGATCATATTATTACAACTATAATAGCTTTCTCCCAGGAGGCTGTTGTAATGGTGTCCCAGTCGAAAGATCTTTCATAGCTGGTATGTCGTCCTATTTTTGTTGTTCTTGTTGAATGTCAACAATAAGTATATTTACTCTCGTGCTCACTGAAAGGGCTTTAGTTGGCGGTTTACAGTTTTTGTCCTCACATTCCGAGCGGGCTGATGAAATTGGACCGGAATCATCCAGTCCGTTGTACTGTTCTTAGCTTCATCATCGTGTCGCCCACTACTACTAGGATCCCCATGTGATGTACATATTGTAATACGTCTCAGCCTTTTGTTTTGTTAAATGCGATGACATGTTTTTCTATCTCGCTGCTCTGCATCACCGGCCAATAAACTAGGTGCCCATTTGCAACTAGGTAGAATGGGTCGTATCGGTACATCGGGATGAACTGGGTACATTTGCTACGAGAAACACGTATTCAGACTGGTTTCCTCCTCCAGGCTAGTGGTTATGACGATATCCGTTATGTTCATACCCACATCATTGTCTCATTCAGTTTCAATCTCCATTTTGTGGTTATAATTATGTTCCTCTGTCTCTATAGTGCAACCATTATGTCATGTTTCTTTTTAATCGCATTCACAGTAATCTTTCTATTCCGCTCTCTCGCTCTCTCTCTCTCTGTCTCCCTCTCTCTCTCTCTCCGTCTCTCTCTCTCTATCTATCTAACGCTCTCTCTCCCCATATGCGTAACACTCACTATCTGAGACAAAATCTCCCACAAACATCGACCAGCTGAACGCGTCAGTCCTTATAAAACTCGTCTCTCCCCCGAGGATATGATGCAGTACAGCTCAAACCTAGTCCAAACTAAGGATCACGAGTGTTTACTGATGTCTTGGCGAAGCGATAGCATTCCATAGGAATCTTCCCCGAGGGCGCTTGTTTCCTTTGATACAAAAATTCTCATTGCAAGAATTGCATACATCTGTTTGTCTAACTGTCTACGATTGTCTGTCGAAATATCTATCTATCTATCTATCTATCTATCTATCTATCTATCTATCTATCTATCTATCTATCTATCTATCTATCTATCTATCTATCTATCTATCTATCTATCTATCTATCTATCTATCTATATATCTATCTATCTATCTATCTATCTATCTATCTATATATCTATGTATGTATGTATCTATCTATCTATATATTTATATATCTATCCATCCATCCATCAATATATCTATCTATATATCTATATATATATCTATCTATCTATCTATCTATCTATCTATCTATCTATCTATCTATCTATCTATCTATCTATCTATCTATCTATCTATCTATCTATTTATCTATCTATCTATCTATCTATCTATCTATCTATCTATCTTTCTATATATCTGTGTATGTATCTATCTATCTATCTATATATTTATCTATCTATCCATCCATCCATCCATATATCTATCTATATATCTATATATATCTATCTATCTATCTATTTATCTATCTATCTATCTAACTATCTATCGATATATCTATTTGTCTGTCTATCTATCTATCTATCTATCTATCTATCTATCTATCTATCTATCTATCTATCTATCTATCTATCTATCTATCTATCTATCTATCTATTTATCTATCTATATATCTATCTATCAATCTATCTATCTGTTTTATCTATCTGTCTATCTGTCTGTCTGTCTGTCTGTCTATCGCTCAGTCGGTCTGTCTGTCTGTCTATCTATATATATATGTCTTATATATCTATCTATCTATCATTTAGCTTATATCAATGCTGTCTGACGTTGATACGTTAAATAACTTCAGTCCCTAAAGACATAATACAATTCAAATCAAAGGTGAGCAATATATATCCAGTGCCGGTCAACTGAGAGACATCCACTGATTCATTATCACCTAGGGCAGGGAATGCTAAGACTGGAAATGGAAAGAAGAACTTGAAGTAAACATATTACGAGTAATAATTCCTTATTTCATGGTACTTTTATGTCGACATATTGATCTTGGCTGCTTTGTGACATGGAAACGTTGAGCATCTCTGCTTGAGTGAAGGGTATGCTATCTGCCGATTGGAGAGTAGAATACACGACAGCACCTACAAGAATGAAAAATAACTGCTTAAGTGAAAGGTATGTGCGCTGCCGATTGGAGAGCAAGATACACGACAGCACCTCCAAGAATGAGAATGAAGAATGAGCGTTTTAGTAGTGCTATTGAGACTTTTGTCTTCTTTTCGTTGTCCCTTTCTCATTCCATTTAGAGCACAGGGTCAGCATTACAATTTACCTGTTTTAAGAGACTGGGCCAAAGCACTAAGCGTGAAATTGCAGTTTCGGTTTTGGTAGCAATTCGTTTTAAACGATAACATTGCAAGAGTTGTGCACAACTCTCTTTAGTCGCACTTTGCCACGTGATTGGAGGTTTAAGTAAGTGGTCTTAAGAGCAATTCTATGAGGGGTGCCTATGTGAGACATGTTTAATTAAAGCAGGCACCAAGTAAGTTTCTCAATATTTGCATCGCAATTTACAGGATGGGAAGATATTTGGAAAACAACCATAGAGAAAGAACCCTTGATGCAATGAAAGAGCGAACATTTTCGATTTTAACGCATGTATTATAAATATCAAGGTAAAAGTGGGTCCCATAGCAACAATTGCCGTCGTGGATGACTAAACCCGCAGCCCATTTGAGGTGGGGTCCCCAGTTACTTTTCTTGCTGTTATATCTTCTCCAACTCGCACGTCAGGTACCATTTACAGCTGGGTTGACTGGAGGAGCGGTCGTACCAGGAACGATTTTCGCCTGTATTTTTGTTTTTTCCTTCAATGATTTCAACCCTTGCCACGTGGTATAATCCACGGACAACACGAGTTTCACATGAGACGTAGGTCGAGCGAAAGAAAGCCATTGGACAGAGATATACAGGAGTGTGTACTGTCTGCAAGCTACACGTACTATGATATCGTTCGTCTTTGATAGTTGAACCTGACATAACGGCTACAGTAAAAGGCCAGGATGTTGATGAGAGGAGTGGGGGATACATGAATATTTTCTAGCAAGAGAATGAAGATGGAAGCAGAAACCTCATCTCTGTCATGGCTGTTGGAGACCCTTTCAACGATATATGGCATTGCATGAGACTCCCAGTTCTTACCTCGGAAGGTACAGAAGAACTGTCTACGGTTGAGTGGAAGGCAGCTGTAGATACCTTAAACCGGCGCAGGGGGGGGGGGGAATCTACTGTGCTAGTCTAACTAGGCTTTCAAGTCAGGGATGAGCTTACGTACCTACTTTCCATGAGCCAGATACTACGTCACACACCATTTGTCCAGTACTCAGCGACAACGATTGCCCTGTCGTTGCCACTGGGCGGGTCGTCCTTACTCCAAGTCTTCGGAAGGTTTGATTTTGGTCTTGTGTTGCTCCACATTCGCGTGTTTTATAACCACTGGATTTCCATCTTTATAGGTTTTTCCTGCATTGTAATACCCCAGTTTGAAAACTATTTAGTGACTTCCTTCCATGTTGCGTAAGGCAGGTTCAGTCGCTGGTACCTCCCTTAACTCGATGCAAATGAACTGCGTCAGCCGTTTAAATCTTTCTATGCGGTATTTGTTTTCCAGGACTAGTCTGTAGGAGCTGGTCTGACTGTAAGAAACCTGGTTTTGATTGTAATCTTGTGCTCTTCACCTGATGTCTAAACATTGAGTGCATTTGGTGGTTTGTCTGTTCCCCTCGTTCTATATCTTACTCGACAATTCCTCGTGTCTCAGGTAGAGCTATGCCAATTATGGGGTACATTTTTCTCAGTTCGGCACCCATTGAAAAGGGATGTTTCATTGATGCATCAACAAGTTTGATTTGTGCTGAGTTCTTCAGACTAGCACGGTGTACTAAACTGCGAGGAAAGTAGTTTCACTCTAGCTTCAAAATCTCCTAATATCGGTCCACTCAATATGGATAGGCGTGGCATTTTGAAGTCACTCAGTGATTGATTGTTGCATGATGACACAACAATAGATGAAACAGCAGAGTATTCAAACCAAAATATGTTCGAGAGAATTAGGGCGCATGAGAAGGCAGCAGGCATTTGTAGAATCAAGAGCTACTTGGATACTTAGTATCCAAATCTATTACAACTTACTCAGAGATAGACTAAGCACCTATTGAATAGGCCCGGTGATCAAGATGCTGAGCAGCACATGAGCTGCAGTGGTTAGCGACACATAGCTGACTGCTAGCGTCAGGGCCAGCGAACCATAGCTGCCAAGACCCTTCTACACCTCCACGCGGTGATCCCGGATAACAGGCTGCAGCATGGCAGACAGGCTAAGGAGACGAGATCGGAGAGGAAATGCTAACCCGGTACTAAAAAAATGCTTGCTGAAGTCGGATGTGTTGGACCGAAAGGTGCAAATATCGCAGCAAAGCTGTAAACTACGACACAACGCATTCCGTTTTCTGGACTACATTCTGATACTTAAGCCATTTCAGGGTTTGGTAGAAGGAGATGGAGAACGAACGAAGAAGAAGAAGAAGATGAAGAATAGGTCCAGATAGCAATGTAGTTGCTTCTGAAGAACTTGACAAAACAAAGTTTAATTGGGTTAATCACCTGTGGCTCAACTTGGAATACAGTAGTGTCGTTTCCCATAACATATTAAGTTAATTTTAAATTCACGTAATCAATTCAATGATACAATTAATATTTGGTATGTCAAAATGTATGTCTAAATATCTCTGAATGTAATAACTTAACCTAAATTAACTTAACTTAACCTAACGTCTTTATACACGTATAGAAGATTCTGAAGTCTGTATACAACCAACTGCTTACTATCTTTCTATCTTATGTCCCATTTCAGCAATTGCAATACAAAAATATTGAAAATGTCAGCCATAAACACAGATATGTAAAGTATTATCAAATGTCAGCTATAAACACAAATATGTGAAGTATTATAAAATGCCAGCCATAACCACAAATATGTGAAACATCAACCTAATGATAGAGAATCTTGGTATGGCCCCCAACTCTGATCCGCTGAAAAATTGCTTGGTAGACAAGCCAGCCTGAGCCTGTCTGCTTAACCTGATCTCATTCAATAGACTACCACTACTCACGCTATCGTATTAGTCTGAATAAATGACTTATTACTGTATTGCGAATGACTTCTTAGTATATTGTACATGACTGTTATCAAAACTAATTTACAGGGAACACAATGATATACTATGTTAGGTATGTGCAGAGAAAGGAAGATAATGATGAATGAACGATGCTGCCACTGCTTCACATTTCTCGTTTCGTTCAAATGGATACAAAAAATGCAAAAGTTAAATTGAACCGAAATTGTATTCTGTCTTTTGCCCTTGTTTTCGTCTTCAAATAATTTGCACTGCTGGGATGTAGAAGGACAATATTGTAAAATAGATATTTAAATGATATTATCGAACTGAATTCTAGGGACCAAAGAATAGGTTAAATGTGCAATGTGCAAGGACCATTTAAAAAAAAAAGTGCAATGTGTAAAGAATAGTACACATGTACAATGTGCAAAAAATATATCACATGTACAATGTGCAAACAATAGATCAAATGTACCATATGCAAAGAATAGATCAAAAGTACAATGAGCCAACAATTTATCAAATGTACCATATGCAAAGAATAAATCGAACGTAGAATGCGCAACAAATAGATCAAATATACAATGTACAAAGAATAGATCAGAAGTAGAATGTGCAAAGAAAAATCAAAATGTACTTTGTACAAAGAAAAGGACAAATGTCGTAAACGCGACTTAAGAGATATGAGGCTAGCTTCTTTAACAGCTTTTCATCGAATCGTTACATAATACATCATTGTACACACGGGAAGGGAGGTCTACAGACATATGGCAAATCCAAGATGGACCATGGGAAACACGGGAAGGGAGGTCTACAAACATATGGCTAGCCTCAGATGGGTAATGGGAAAAACGGGAAGGGAGGTCTACATACATATGGCTAGCCCCAGTTTAAATGACAGAGTAAATCAACTCACAAGGAAGGACCAGAGCACCATTTTCCGAAGGAGAACCCAACATATCCCACTTAACAAGCCCCTGAAAATAATCTAACCAGAACAGTAGATGAGACTTGGGTTCACCATTATGACTCAGAATACAAAATTTCCAGCATGCAGTGCAAAAGCCCAGGCTCACCAACACATGTCAAGCCACGAGCACATAAAACTGCAAGAAAAGTGATGCTGACTGTTTTTTGGGACTTTAAAGGTGTCATATTGGACGATTTCCTGCATCATTGTAACACAGTTAATAGGTAATATTATGCAGATCTCCTTACCCAATTAAGAAAGACTGCGACCAGAAAACGAGGGATAGCGCTCACTAAAATTCTACCTTTGCTTCAAGACAACGACCCCGCCCATAAAGCAAGGCTTGTGCTACAAACAGCCAAGGATTTGAATATTGAAATTCTGCCACGCCCACCATATTCTCCGGATTTAGCTCCATCAGACTTTTTTTTCTTTTTCCAGAACTTAAAAAACAGCTGAAAGGAAATCATTTTGACAGTGACGAAGATGTCACACTGGCTTGTGATAACAGGTTTAGTTCGAAAAATAGGTTACTTTATTCTGAAGATCTTTACAAAGTCACACAGAGATGACAGAAATGTATAAATTCAGATGGTGGCTACATTGAGAAGGAATAAGCACTGTGCCAAATTTAAACGTTCTCATCCTATTCCCTCATGGTCAGGGTAAAGACTTATGACTAGCCCCTTGTACTCTTGAATGCCAGCTGTGTCAGTGGTTACCATATGAAACCGTTGATCATCATCTCTATGAGGGTTCAGTGCTTAACGGTTTGGAGGAAAACCCGTCCTCCCCTGCCGCCAGATACTCGAAACACTTTGCATGGCACAAGACACCAGCTGATAAACACGTGTATATGCCATTACATGGTATTGGGCCGAAGGACGAGAGCCAGAATGCTGCTGGATCCGTAACAACAACAATGTATCTGCTGACAGTAATGGTATCAGAACGAATCCCCCGTTAAGGCATGTGTCGTTTTTGTGTTGTAGGTGAAATAAACAAACATAGCCAGTACATGGTAAGACGACAGAAGTGGCGAAGCAGCCTGCATTGCCTGAGCTGTAAAACCCGTCGACTACCCCAGCAATAGGAACAAACTCCAAGACAGCAACAAGTTTGTGAATGATGTTTCTCCTGCGACTTACTAGACCCTGGAACAGTGCAGCTCTGAAGTGTCAAGCCGCAAGGCTTTTCCCTGCTGACATTTTAGCCTTCTCAGCCCCGTATAAGGCACTTACACTCCAGTTGACGGTGCTGGTAATAATTAACCCGTACCTGCATGTGGTCTTGCTACAACGAATTGTTTCCTATCCCCAGTAGGACGTATTTTAAAATCGATGTCTTTTGTTTCCCTTTCACAAACCCATTCATCTCAATGAAAAATAAGGCTTAACAATAGATATTTAAATTCATAATTGAAAACAAACAAATTTATTTCTTTTACATTTGCTGAGTGGTTTCCGTGCAAACAGAATAGCACAACTGTTTCCCTGGGAATGTCCATAGAAGCAAATAAAGAATGATATACCTGTTGTTGGCAACCTCACCATATAAAAACCAGTTATATAAAACAGTACTTCAAATTACAAGAATCAGGCTTTACTAAAGCTGCCGTGAGGTCCATATACAGGGCTGACCCAGGTTTCAATAAATGTAGTGACATGAATATTTAAGTGACTATTTGTTGATAATGCTGCAAGTAGTCTCAATGCAAACACTCGACGAGGATCAATGGCTATAAATAGTATTGTAGTATGCTTTGTCAAGGGAGAACGACCATTTATCTTGTATAGTTATTTATATAGTCTTCTGGAACGTATCGATAACGAATATCGAACCCGGTAGCCTATGCCATAAGAAACTTAGGTTTTACCACTATGCTGAACAGACGTGATTTATTTTTATATATTGCTTTGATTATGAAAATTGCAATTGTTACATTCTCCAATAACAATCACTTATGGCACATACATGTGTCCTTTTTACAATTTCATCTGAAGTTGCATGTTGGATATGTTGAAGACAACACATATGTGTTAGGTACAACATCAACAACATAGTTCATTGTAGCCTAGGACACGACAGTTCAAGTGTGTGGCAGTTCTAGCGTGTGGCAGTTTTAGTGTGTGACAGTCCTAATATGTAACAGTCCAAGTGTGTGGCAGTCCTAGTGTGTGGCAGTTTTAGTGTGTGATGGTCCTATTGTGTGGCCGTTTTAGTGTGTGGCAGTACTAGCGTGTGACAGTCCTAGTTTGTGACAGATCTAATGTATGACATTCCTTTTGTGTGGCAGTCCTAGTATGTGACAGTACTAGTATGTGATACTACTAGTGCGTGGCAGTCCTAGTGTTACAGTTATGTACTAGTGTATGACAGTCCTAGTGTGTGACAGTCCTAGTGTGTTGCAGTCCTAGTATGTGGCAGTCCTAGTGTATGACAGTTCTAGTGTGTGACAGTCCTAGTGTGTTGCAGTCCTAGTGTTTGGCAGTCCTAGTGTGTTGCAGTCCTAGTATGTGGCAGTCCTAGTGTGTGACAGTCCTAATGTGTGACATTCCTAATGTGTGACAGTCCTAATGTGTGGCAGTCCTAAATGTGTGGCAGTCCTAGTGTATGGCAGTCCTATTATGTGGCAGTGCTAGCGTGTAACTGTTCTTAGTCCTAATGTGTGACAGTCCTAGCGTGGGACAGTCCTAGTGTGTGACAGTCCTTTTGTGTGACAGTCCTAGTGCGTGGCAGTCGTAGTATTTGGCAACCCTAGAGTGTGGTAGTCCTAGTATGTGACATCCTAGTGTGTGACAGTTCTAGTGTATGATAGTCCTAGTGTGTGACAGTCTTAGTATGTGATAATCCTAGTGTGTGACAGTTCTAGTGTGTGACAGTCCTTTTGTGTATTAGTCCTAGTGTGTAAGAGTTTTAGTGTGTGACAGTCCTTGTGTGTGACAGTTCTAGTGTATGTATGACACTCCTTTTGTATGGCAGTCCCAGTGCGTGGCAGACCTACAATGTGACAGTCCTAGTGACCGATAGTCCTAATGTGTGACAGTCCTAGTGGGTGACAGTCCTAGTGCGATAGACCTAGTGTGTGACAGTCCTAGTGTGTGACAGTTCTAGTATGCCATAGTCCTAGTGTGTGACAGTCCTTGTGTGTGGCAGCCCAAGTGTGCGATAGTCCTAGTTTATGACAGTCCTAGTGTGTGAGAGTCCTAGTGCGTTGCAGTCCTAGTGTGTGACAGTTCTAGTGGGACATAATCCTAGTGTATGACAGTCATAGTATGTGACAGTCCTAGTGTGTGATAGTCCTTGTGTGTGGCAGTCCTTGAACGTGACAGTCCTAGTGTGTGACAGTCCTAATGACCGATAGTCCTAGAACGTGGCAGTCCTAGTAAGTGATGAACAGATTGCTGAGTTTTGAAATCATACATGGGTTCAGCTAATAGTGACGACAGAGAGAACGGAGCAGGATCTGTGTACAATCAGCAAGCTACGGGAACCCTCACTATCTGCACTTGTCCATGCACTTTGCTAAATGCAATGACGTTGATTCTTAATAGAACAGAACAGGAAGTTACAGAAGAATCGGGTTTTATATCGTGAGTTTGCTAGCAACCCGTTACACAACGCTCTTGAAAAACTGTTAATACATGATTGACAGGTTGCGCTGGCCTAATTCTTTTCTGCAGTGAAGTCTATTATGTGGAGTTCAGACAATAATCTCCATAAAATCTCAAACTGATTGCCATAGTGACCACGCAACGTGTAGAAAAATGATCCCTTGTTATTTTCTTTTAGTTGTGGTCATTCAAGCGAACACTAACATTATGGTAGAGCTAACGCAGTGTATCTACATCCATCATTCCTGGATCGACCAGTATTCAAACTCCGTTCACACTTACAAACCACATTGTTAGTAGCATCGTTACCGTCATCGAAGAGAAGAGGAGACGTACATCTGGTCAGACAAAACATACTGACCAAACTGTGTTAGTCAAGTCCAGATGAGCCATACTGATCAAATTATGTTAGTCAAGGTTAAGTATAACATACTGATCAGATTATGTTAGTTAGGGTAAGGTGAAACATACCGATCAGATTACGTTAGTTAGGAGCAGGAGAATCATACTGATTAGATTATGTTAGTTAGGAGCAGGTCAAATATACTGATCAAACTTTGTTAGTTATGGTAAGGTGAAACATGTCTATCAGATTACGTTAGTTAGGAACAGGAGAAATGTACTGATCAGATTATGTTGGTTAGGGTCGATTGAAACATACCGTTCAGATTATGTCAGTTAGAAGCAGGTCAAAATAGTGATCAGATTATGTTAGTTAGGGTAAGGTGAAACATACCGATCAGATTACGTTAGTTAAGAGCAGGAGAAACATACTGATCATATAATGTCAGTCATGATCAGGTAAAACATACTGATCATATAATGTTAGTCAGGATCAAGTGAAACATGCTGATCAAGACCCTCCCCACCTCACATCCAGGCAGCTGTCTATGGAAAGAAGCTATTTGGCTAACGAGGTGGGATCGGCACTATGGTCCCTATAGCGGAGAGCTTACTGAATAACCTGACATTGCACTAGAATATGTCTTGGGATATTAAGATGTTGGGATAGCAACTTTCTATAGCAGAAACATTTGTAGCATATTGTTGAAAACAACATTCGATCAATGTTACAACTGGAAGTATGAGTTTAACTCATGATAAAGGCATGTTCCAGATGACCTAGTAGTCAATGGGTACTTCATTTTTTCTGTTAGCAAGGACAAGGCAGCAAGGAAGGAAAGAGCCCACCGCACCTCACACAAGCTTTGACTTATGATACTGTTAAAATGGATTCTGGCCCACTGTGGGATCCAAGGAAACGAGAAAGCAGATGAGCTCGCAAAAGCCGTAAGTGGTGCCAATCAGATTGCTCATCCACAAAGCTATAAAGAAGCAAAGATACTCATCAAACGGTCCATGAGAAGAGAATGGGGAGAACAGCACAGATAATACAAACCAGAAAATGACAGCATAGACAAACTTGGCAGAGATGGGCAGACAAAGATCTTCAGACTCAGAACGGGACATTGTAGAATCAAGGCCCACCTCCACAGAATGGGTCTCAGAGAAATTGCCTAGTACGACTGTGGAGCACCCAAGCAAACACGGAACATATTCTGCAAGAACACCCTACCTATGCAGACCAAAGAGAGGCAGTCTGGCCTGGGGGAGCGACCGTGCTTGAAAAGCTGTGGAGGACCGGCGAAGACCTGAAACGCAGTCTCTATCGTGAACCTCACCGGGCTAGAAGCACAGCATCAGTTGATTGATGAAGAAGACGAAGATACTTTTAGACTAACACTTCAATTGTGACCGTTTATGCCTGTACAAGAACTCCCCTTACCTTAACGGCTATATTTCAAAATGGTGGCACAACCAATAGTATTTTAGAGCTGAGGAATAGAAACATGTTGTCCCCAATAGTCGCAGCGCAGTGTGGACGCTAAGATGTTATTTATTTAGCCTCAAATATAAATAAACCTAAGACATTATTGGAACTTATACCAGTGCCTTTCTGGCTAGACTGTCGGCATTCTACTTTTTTAGCTGCGTGCTACTCTAAAAACTGAAAAAATACCGAAAGAAATGAGTAAATCCACAACCGGCCACCATCTTTGTGGTTTACTTTCAAGTCATAGCGTGCTATACGGCATTACACATCAAGAAACAACATAAATATTATTATTATATATTTTATACATTATTCAGAAGCGCTGTGCTTTCTATGTTCTAGTCATTCTAAGTTCTTTACATAATGGCTCTGTTGATGGTGCGGAGACGTTGCTATCGCGAACTGTCTATGCGTGCTGCAAGCAGTTAAGATTACAGCGACCCTTGTAATAACATACACGAATCATTTCGTAAATGTCTACATTAGAAATATAATCCAATATGTCGTTCGACTTCATTTTCTTTGTTGAGAGGTTTTAAGACTGATGACTAAAGGCTGCTTCGACACTGCTTGCTGTCGCCACATCGTGTGTTGCCTATGTTTTTTTATTTCAACCTCACCGGGAAAACAACATATGCTTTACCTGGGATTCGATCCGTTGTCTTCCTTTTCAGCAGGCTGACATTGAAACCAGTCGGACTAGAAATGTAATTCATCAGAATGTAGGACCATTACAAATCTTCTGGCATGGCTAGTCAGTCTTGTATTAATGTCTAAGAAACAACAAAATATGTCCCACAAGGTAAAGAAGTGACCAAACCAAGAAGCAAAACATGTCCCACAGGCTAGAGAAGTGATCAAACCAACAAGCAAAATATGTCCCACAAGCTAGAGAAGTGATCAAACCAACAAGCAAAATATGTCCCACAAGCTAGAGAAGTGATCAAACCAACAAGCAAAATATGTCCCACAAGCTAGAGAAGTGATCAAACCAACAAGCAAATCCTGTTCCACAAGGTAGAGAAGTGATCATACCTGCAAGCAAAATATGTCCCACAAGATAGAGAAGTGATCAAAGCAACAAGCAAAATATGTCCCACAAGCTAGAGAAGTGATCAAATCAACAAGCAAAATATGTCCCACAAGCTAGAGAAGTGATCAAACCAACAAGCAAATCCTGTTCCACAAGGTAGAGAAGTGATCATACCTGCAAGCAAAATATGTCCCACAAGATAGAGAAGTGATCAAAGCAACAAGCAAAATATGTCCCACAAGCTAGAGAAGTGATCAAACCAATAAGCAAAATATGTCCTACAAGCTAGAGAAGTGATCAAACCAACAAGCAAAATATGTCCCACAAGCTAGAGAAGTGATAAAACCAACAAGCAAATTATGTCCCACAAGCTAGAGAAGTGATCAAACCAACAAGCAAATTATGTCGCACAAGCTAGAGAAGTGATCAAACCAACAAGCAAAATATGCCCTACAAGCTAGAGAAGTGATCAAACCAACAAGTAAATTATGTCCCACAAGCTAGAGAAGTGATCAAACCAACAAGCAAATTATGTCCCACAAGCTACAGAAGTGATCAAACCAACAAGCAAATTATGTCCCACAAGCTAGAGAAGTGATCAAACTAAGAAGCAAATCATGTCCCACAAGGTAGAGAAGTGATCAAACCAACAAGAAAAATATATCCCACAAGCTAGAGAAGTTATCAAACCAACAAGCAAAATATGTACCACAAGGTAGAGAAGTCATCAAACCAAGAAGCAAATCATGTCCCACAAGGTAGAGAAGTGATCACACCAAGAAGTCAGAAAGATGGAAAGATTGAAAATCTACTCGACATGTAATGTAAACGTGGTATGTGTATTACATTATCCAAAAATGGGATCCAAGAATTATAACTGGATCCTGCTAGACACGTGGAAACAGACAGCTAAGGAAAGTTATGTCTTTTCTATGGTCTCGCTGTTCAGCAGAGATCATAAACCACAAGGCAATGAAAGAATGCATCTGTACAGTGTGGTAACAGAGGAACAACCAAGTAGTAAGACATAAAATACAGAGAGAAATAGGGAGAGAGAGAGAGAGAGAAAGATAGAAAGAGAGAGCGAGAGAGATAGAGACCAAGAGGGAAACTGATGACGGAAAGATATGTGGAAACTTACAAATGTGGAAGAAAAGAAGAAAAAGTACCCCGTTCACCATTCAATAAGGCAATACTTGTGCATCATCGGTAATACTTGATGGCACATACGGTTGATGTAAGAACTAGAATGGGAAAGACAAGGACAACATGTCTCGTGCTAAATTCTTTATGGAAATCTGGGAAATAAATACTAATACCAAGTTAAGATTGTTTATTTCCAATGTTAAACCAGTACTCCTGTACGGAGCATAAACTTGATAAGCCAGTATTTCTGTACGGAGCAGAAACTTGTTAAGCTAGTACTCCTGTACGGAGCAGAAACTTGTTAAGCCAGTACTCCTGTACGCAGCAGAAATTTGTCAAACCGGTACTCCTGTACGGTGCAGAAACGTGTTAAACCAGTACTCCTGTACAGAGCAGACACTTGTTAAACCAGTACTCCTGTACAGAGGAGCAGAAACTTGTTAAACCAGTACTCCTGTACTAAGCAGAAACTTGTTAAACCAGTACTCATGTTCGGAGCAGAAATTTGTCAAACCAGTACTCCTGTACGGTGCAGAAACGTGTTAAACCAGTACTCATTTACGGATCAGAAACTTGTTAAACCAGTACTCCTGTACTGAGCAGAAACTTGTTAAACCAGTACTCCTGTACTAAGCAGAAACTTTTTAAACCAGTACTCCTGTACTGAGCAGAAACTTGTTAAACCAGTACTCCTGTACTAAGCAGAAACTTATTAAACCTGTACTCCTGTACGGAGCAGAAACTTATTAAACCAGTACTCCTGTACGGAGCAGAAACTTATTAAACCAGTACTCCTGTACGGAGCAGAATCTTATTAAACATGTACTCCTGTACGGAGCAGAAACTTGTTAAACCAGTACTCCTGTACGGAGCAGAGACTTGGAGAACGACAAAGGTAGTACAGAGAAAACTCCAGTCGTTCGTCAATGAATGACTTCAGAGGATAATGGGCATAGTCTAGGAAGAAACGGCGAGGAATGAAGGCCTATGGGACAGGAGTCAACAACAACCAGTGAAGCAACAAATCAAACGGAGCAAATTGGTTTGGATTCGGCAAATGCTACAGAGGGCACCACCAAACGGGGTTAGACAGGGTCTGACATTGAATTCATAAGGGTGTAGGAAGAAAGATAGACAAAACTTTGGTCCATGATTTCAAATAGAGGAAGAGATAGAAATGGCAGCTGAAGATCGAACTTGCTAGTTAAAGGTTGACAATGGTCTATTCCATTAAATGAGTTATTCATGGTGATGATGATGGAATCAGTGGTTAAGTAATCTGTAAGCTGTTCATGCGTGAAAAAATCCTGTCTTAGATAGTATGAAGGTCAGCGACCCAAACCTGGCTGCTAGCGTCAGGGTCAGCGAACCAGAGCTGATAAGACCCTTCTACACCTCCACGCGGTGATCCTGGATAACAGGCTGCAGCAGGGCAGACTGGCTAAGGAGACGGGATCGAAGAGGGAATGCTAACCCGGTACTCAAAAAATGATTGCTGAAGTCGGATGTGTTGGACGGAAAGGTGTAAATATCGCAGTCAAGCTGTGAACTACGACACAACGCATTCCGTTCTCGGGACTACATTCTGCTACTTAAGCCCTTTCAGGGTTTGGTTGCGGGAGATTGAGAATGAACGAAGCCAAGCCAAACCAAGTTAGTATGAAAGAACGTTAAACAATAATTCTGACAAAACTTAATTTAAAAAATTGTTAGTTGTTACTTGTGACCTAGCACATTCACATTCAGTATTGGGAAATTATTTCGCCATAATGTGCGTGCAGACAAATCTCGAATTGACGAAAGCAAATTCAAAAGTTTGACCTCCAGCGTTGTAACTATGACAACAGTGCTCAGAGCCACGTGACACAAATGTGAAAATAATCTTTAATGAAAGGGCATGTAGTGGCATGCGCCTTGAACGTGAAGCATGTGCACAGCAAATAATAAAATGGCTGGCTTACGTGGAAGTTTAATTGAATCACGGTTTCTCGCTTTCTGCGAGAATATCCATAGACAATGTTTCCTATTTACAGTGAGAAGTGTTTCCCGTGTACATCGTCACATAATTGGTTGGATGCATTTCCTGAAGGAGGCTCACACATGGTTGACGAGGTCGGACCTGGTCCTCCTGTTCAGATCGCAAAGGAAATTCGGTTCGTGAAGGAGATGATTCGAGCTGACAGGCGAGTAACGATATACAGTGTTATCAGCTGTAATAGTGTTCATATGGTTCAGCCTACATCATAATGTACGATCCCACCTTGGTGGGATCTTTTTCGCGGATGACTGACATTGATCGAGCAGTGCACGGGGCTGAGACAGCAGACAGACGACTTCTGTGTTGCAGGTTTTGGTCCAATGATAAAGCAATGGGATATGTGTATCAATGTTGGTTGAATTTTGATGAGAAATAAGGAACAATGTAAATATATATTAATGACGGGGACTCATTGTTCTCAAGGTAAGGTGTTCGCCTCAGGTCCTGCATATCGAGGGTTCAAATTACGTTGTACAGCAGAATTTTTTTCACGTGGATCCTCCGGCAAAGATTTCCTCTGATCGCTGAATAGTGATATCGGACACCCGTGTGCAGAGGCGGGCACGTTAAAAACTGATTTGCGGTTGGAAATCGAAAAGAGTAGGCTTAACGGCCGCTGGTCGAGCAAACTTCAAGTTAAAAATATATTCTAATCATTCTAGGAATTCTCGCCCCACAATATGTCGCATAATGGGACTGTATGACTGTAACTACTCGTCTTGGTTATGTGGTTAACAGAGCGGCATAGATGGCGCCGGATAGGCTACGGGTCAACCTTGCTCAAATGTACGCTTCCACCATCACCAGTCTAAACAACATTGACGATCGCATATTCCAGTGGCAAACAGATACTGGGATTGACCTGGTAAGTCACCAGTGGATTTGCGCCTGCCAAAAGAAATGAAACAAAGAATATGACACTTCCCCACGACACAAGGAAATTGACGATAGATAAATCACTGATGTAATTCTTGTTCGCTTTCAGAGCGCAGATCTGCCTTCCAAAAATTTGTGAATGTGTATTGATACTTTATCGATAATGAGGCAAGTCATTGATTTTATCTGTTTATAAATGTGTACATGTTATGTAAACCATAGGACAGTGTGCTTGTACATCTTTGTCGCGCTCCTTTTTCTACACAGTGGCAATGTGTTCCCAGTATGTGTTGTTGAATATTCTAATTTTGTTTCTCTTTCATTCATATCTATGATCTATAGAAATGTGATCGATTCATTTGGCATTTCATGGATGGACAGAGTGACACGAACAGATCTGCGTTCTCGCGCTGGTCTCTAGCCTTAACACTTTCCTCTGGCAGCGAAGACTACGATGGATTGGTCACGTTTGTTGCCCTAAAAACGATAGTATATCTAGCAATATTCTCTATACACGATTGATAGTGGCCAAAGCACAGTCGGTTGATAACAGCTGAGGTTCAAAGATGTGTTTAAGCGGGAAATGAAGACAGTGGACATATATCTTACATAACAGGAAGACGAAGCAGCCGACAATTTAAATTAGCTACAATATCCTGAAGTGTCATGCCAGATTTGACGAAAAGAAGCTCTTGGAGCACGGATTAGTGAATTGATAACGCGGCAGAAAAAAGAAAAGAACAACACTCAATAGAGAGTAACCACGTCAAGATCACATCTTCCAATTGTAAGAATCATAGTGGCTACTGTTGCAAATTTTTTTTTTTTTCTGAATTCTGTCGTATGACTTTTTTGTATTCCATAAATGCCTTTTGCACTTCTATATATATATATTTATATATACAAGGTACCATAAAAAAAGTTCCCAGAATAGTCGACTCGTGTTTGAATGAAAAATGATGTAATGGAGAATATACATTTTTATGTTGGTAGTGACCTTGACGAAATGACATGGTAGACTTGACCTTCACATATACTCTCGAACAGAAGTTACAGATTTTTGTGACTCGTAGAAAAAGTTTCACCCTGGGGGCCACTCTTCCCCTTCTCTCTTCTCTTACCTCACTCTGTTTCATTTGACTCTGTCCTACAGTCACACTCTTGCACACCTTTCACACGTGCCCTCATGGTGAGGCCCTTCCATTGCACTTTGGTTGGGCTAGCTTCTAAGGGCGCAAAAACCTAGCATAGGTACATACAGACGCACACATTTATCCAAGCACTGGTTTATTCGTCCTGATATCGCATAATGGACTACGGTCTGGGGTGGAAAATGGCGCGCCTCCGCCAGTAGAAACTAGTGAGGCAAACATCTAAGCAACAACAACAACATATTTTTGTTTCAGAATTGTTTTTGGTGAATCGTCGAAGGTGAAAATATCATTGATTGAAATACGTACACATTCAAATTCTGTGTTTTGCTTGAGAAGCCATGTTATTTTTGTCGATTGTTTAATTCCCATGGTAATGTCTACCATGATTTCATTCCTGAAGGCCGAACGGTTAACAAGAAAATGTACATTGATATTATCAGTCATCTAAGAGATCCAATCAGAAGAGGACGACCAGAAAAATTTAGAACAAACAGCTGGATTATACAGAATGACAATGCGCCAGCACATAGATCCCTACTATTGAAGCAGTACCCCGCAAAGCACAATGTAATGACTTTAATACATCCTCCATATTCTCCCGACCTGGCACCGGCTGATTTTTCTTGTTCACTCGACTGAAATCAGCACTGAAAGGACAGCGATTCAAGGAAGCTGAGAATAGTATCACCACGCGACGAGGCAGTTGAGAGAGTCGTCAAAGAATGGGTTCTACGAATGTCTCCAGCAGCTGAGAGATGCGTCAAAGAATGGATTTCACGAGTGCTTCCAGCAACCAGATCCATAAGAGATACGGATAAACTGATTGAGCATATACAGGAATATAGAGAGCGGCATATATGAGCGAAGAAAACATGACATTCCTTTCAGGTAGCATATGTTGTCAACTATTCATATCCATAATGACCGCCGGAACTAGCGACAACATGAACTTATAACACCAAACAACATCGCTTGGAGCAAGAGGAAGACACAAAAAAGGATAGATTTACTATCTTAATGAAACGCTAGGATGCAGACAATGAGAGTAAAGTTGGTTGCAATAAGATCACATGAAATAAGATTGCACCTCCTCTCCCTTCCTCGTTCTGTCTAACGACGTAAGTGCCAAGATGAGATTAGACGAACTAGCGAGTACGCCTGCCGAAACCAATACTATTAAGTGAATGAAAGTAAAGCCAAAGATAATGAGAACTTCTTTATAGTTTTTGGAACCATCCTGATAGCTGCGACCATCAGTGAAGCTGAGAAATGTGATTTTTACAATAACAAATAACCACATAGCGAACTTGTGCTCAGAACCCAGAGACCTGTTATCTATACAGAGGTGATTGTCCTACAAACAAAACTTGTATTTCGTTAGAGGCAGATAAATAAATGGGAAGTCATGTTTATTGAGTTACATAAAGCCAGGAAGCTGTTTTTATTGAGATCCATAAAGCTGTTCTTTCCCGAGGGATTTATAAATACTTGGTCTGAGAGAGATTTCTAATACCTCTCAATTTATTGTATATTCGCTGTTACAATCATGCTGTTTCATTTGATTGTGGTCGTTCTGTGTCTGATGGCTTGCTATATTTTTGGTGTTGTTAAGAGTGGAAGAGCAATAGGGGTTATGGGTTGGAGTGTGGGCATGATCATGTGTTGGAGAGTGCGCGTGATGATGTGGTGAGAGTGGGCGTGGTATTGTGTAGGAGAGTTAACGCGGTATGTTTTGGAGAGTGGGCGAAGTCATGTGTTGGGAGAGTGGGCGTGGTCATGTGTTGGGATAGTGGGCGTGGTCATGAGCAGGGTGTGGGCGTTGTCATGTGAAGGAGAGCGGGCGTAGTATTGTGAAAGAGAATGGGCTTGGTATTATTTGGGGGTGGACTATGAGTTATGGGTTGGAGAGTGGGAATGGAGTTGAGTGGGATAGTGGTTGTCATATTGTGTGGGAGAGCAAAAATGGTCATGGGTTCGAGAGTGGGCGTGCTCATGTGTGGGAGAGTGAGCGTGGCCAGGTGTAGGAAAGTGGGTGTGGTCATGTGTGGGAGAGTGGGCGTGCTCATTTAGGGAGAGTGGGCGTGGTCATGTGTGGAATAGTGGGCGTGGTCATGTGTGGGAGAGTGGGTGGGGTCATGTGTGGGAGAGTGAGCGTGGTCATGAGCGGGAGAGTTGGCGTAGTCTAGTCTGGTAGAGTGGGCGTGGTCATGTGTAAGAGAGTGGGCGTGGTCATGTGTGGGATGGTGAGCATGGTCATGTGTGGGAGAGTGGGCGTGGTCATGTGTGGGAGAGTGGGCATGGTCATGTGTAAGAGAGTGGGCGTGGTCATGTGTGGGAGAGTGGGCTTGGGCATGTGTGGGAGAGTGAGTGTGGTCATGTGTGGCAGAGTGGGAGTACGCATGTGTGGGAGAGTGGATGTGGTCATATGTCGAGTGTTACAGAGTGGGTGTAGTCGAGTGTTACAGAGTGGGTGTACTCGAGTGTTACAGAGTGGGTGTAGTCGAGTGTTACAGAGTGGGTGAACTCGAGTATTACAGAGTGGGTGTACTCGAGTGTTACAGAGTGGGTGTAGTCGAGTGTTACAGAGTGGGTGTAGTCGAGTGTTACAGAGTGGGTGTAGTCGAGTGTTACAGAGTGGGTGTACTCGAGTGTTACAGAGTGGGTGTAGTCGAGTGTTACAGAGTGCACGTTGTTCGGTATAATAGTTGTTGGTGGGCCGTGTGGGTCCCATTGCATGTTCTAGAGCAATCTTTAGGTTCAGTGTGGTCAAATGTGCTTATCTGAGCGTAGCAGTGTAGACATGGCCAAGTATGGTAAAGCAAGCCTGGTCGTGCTTAGTAGCCCAGACGTAGCCCTGTGTGGTAGACTAAACGTGTTCAAGTTATGGTAGAGTAAATGTGTTCAAGGTATGGAAGAATATACGTGACCAAGTTATGGTAGAGTATTCGTGACCAAGTTATGGTAGAGTATTCGTGACCAAGTTATGGTAGAGTATACGTGACCAACATATGGAAGAGTATACGTGACCAACATATGGTAGAATATACGTGACCAAGATATAGTAGAATATACGTGACCATGTTATGGTAGAGTATACGTGACCATGATATGGTAGAGTAAACGTGTCCAGGTTTTAGTAGAGTAAACGTGTCCACGTTTTAGTAGAGTAAACCGTGCCCACGTTTTAGTAGAGTAAACGTGTTCAGGTTTTAGTAGAGTAAACGTGTCCAGGTTTTAGTAGAGTAAACGTGTCCACGTTTTAGTAGAGTAAACCGTGCCCACGTTTTAGTAGAGTAAACGTGTCCAAGTATTAGTAGAGTAAACGTGTCCAGGTTTTAGTAGAGTAAACGTGTCCACGTTTTAGTAGAGTAAACGTGTGCAGGTTTTAGTAGAGTAAACATGTCCAGGTTTTAGTAGAGTAAACGTCTCCAGGTTTTAGTAGAGTAAACGTGCCCACGTTTTAGTAGAGTAAACGTGTCCAGGTTTTAGTAGAGTAAACGTGTCCAGGTTTTAGTAGAGTAAACGTGCCCACGTTTTAGTAGAGTAAACGTGCCCACGTCTTAGTAGAATAACCGTGTCCACGTTTTAGTAGAGTAAACGTGTCCAGGTTTTAGTAGAGTAAACGTGACCACGTTTTAGTAGAGTAAATGTATCCAGGTTTTAGTAGAGTAAACGTGTCCACGTGTAGCAGATCCTCTATTTCTTTGCCCTGGCCGTGATCTAACTTAGAACATTCTCACACTCATCCACATCATCATGACCATACTCAGTAAATGACATATCACACAGCAGGTGGCATATTTATTATATCATACTCATATCATAGAATGAGTAGAGAAATTACAAACACAATATAATACATATCTTAACTAAACATTCTACTAAAACGGGAATTGTAAGCATTAGCTATTGATGGAATTCCCAACTATCTAAAAAAAAAACAGTTCTATTGCCTTGCAATTGCATCACACACACATCGCCTTAACTGCGTCTTCAACACACCTTTTCAAATACTCTTGCTCACTGAAATCCCCTCAGGCGGGCGATCTCGACATAACTCGTTCACAATGTGTCCTTGCTTACAAACTCACTTTCAGATTATCTATTAATGCAAAACTCACACACCTATTTGAGCGCTCCTGTTCTATCACCAAACATTCGTCCAACAGTCTATCAATCGCTCCTCTATCTAAGTTGGTGAGTTAAACATACTATCTACATTCAGTCTCTCTCTCTCTTCCATACAACCTCTCTCTCTCTCCAGCCTCCCCATCTCTCATCCAGCCTCTCTGAGCTAAACTTTGTCTCGAGTTATATATATCCTCAAGCAAGGCCAGAGCTTGACCAATCGATCTCAGGTATGGTCATCTTCAATTCCAATTGGAACGAAACACTTTGCACACCTGTCACTCATTCTCTCGCAGCAAGCCCCGTTGCCAATTTCGTCTGTCAATCAATCTCCCCCTACCAAAATCGGAAGGCCAGTGGTCAGTTTCTACCTGTCCACATTCCTTAACCCAACTCTGTTCTCCTTTGCTGAGATAGTGAGTGACCTTGACATGCATTCATGTAGCTTTAAGCTTTAACATGTTCAGGCATCCTAAACTCCCCTTGCTCCGGCGGGAACTGTTACATTACCTCCCTAAACTACAGACCGAAACATGGATGGTCATTTTTTTCATCTGGCAAATGACCACCATTTTCGTCTCTACTATCCAAAAATGTAAACACTACTCCTGTTTACAACTTCACTCACATCGTACATGCATAAAAAGACATGTCATTTGATACATATAAACTTTTTGTAATACATACACAATCAATACAAGCAGAAGAAAAACACTGTGGCTGGGCGTTTTTACAACACAAACCAACACTTTTACATCGTTTTACAGTCAAATTCACCTAAGTCTGTCCCTGCGGGACCTTTAACTCATCAAAACAGAAACACCTTAAGGAATTCTCCTTACTCATTGAGGTCAATATACCTCGACCTGTTCCCGTGCCTTCCTCTAAGGACACGAACCTTCATTGTTACACTCGACCAGTTCAGGTCAATTTTCTCAGGCGGTCTCATCACACGCCTGGCCGACGATTCACTTCATACTAACTCCTGTGAGGCCACGAATTTACGTGGGTTATCCTCAGGCTAGTTATCACTGTCTTTCTTGACAGCTATCCCCTCTCAAAGAAAACAGCAAAATTCTTTATGTTTCCCACAAAAACGATATTTGACAACATATGTCATAGTCAATATTAAAACTTCTGATCAATGTAGTCTTCTCTGCAAAGACTCCACATACATGTGATTCTGGAACTCGTGGTGACTTGTGCTTGCGGAGACCTACAGTCTGGATGAGATATACTGCTCTGTAGATCACCTATATAACCTGTATCAAATACCTGTAAACATGATGATTCAACAACAACAAAAAAACAACAACAAAACACAAGACAAATGCATTGCATACAATGTCGAAACCCAAACAATAAATACAAATGTCAAAATATTTGCACGCATACTTATCAATATTTCAGTCAGCAAGTAAAACACGTTGATACTGTCAGGATATGTAATCATGTTTAAACAACAAAACAACAACAAAATAAAGAAAAATTCAATGCATACTATATCGACCATACAACCCACTTAAAATGCAAGTAATACCATTAGTCAAAACCCAAACACCAAATACAAATGTCAAAATATTTGCACGCATACTCATGACCAAGTGCCATCAACCTTCACTCCTGCTCGTGCCCCACAGATGAGCACCTGTTAATGCCCCCTTTATAAGATACTAAACTACGACTAAGTTCTAACTTAATCAGATACTAAACTATGTCTGAGTCAAAAGTCAAAACCGAATCGTCCACCTGTCGAATTACGTCATGCTGTAACCCGACTAGTCCAGTTGCAGTCTTTGTCACGAGGAATCAAAACCGAGTGTTGTGATCTAACTAATTCACCGCTATTTCCCCACATCAAAAACTCCCTGGTCAGATTTTGACCGAAACATCACGTCCACGTGTTACCCCGCGTCGCGAAATATTACCTGGCGCATCCAGCTATCCTGCGTCTCTTGTCCGTTTCTCTGGTCGGAAATGTCCCTTTGATCTCGGTCAGTCTTCGCTTCCGACTGACCGTCCGCTCGTTGTCTGGCGTGTTCTTCAGACAACGAATTCAAAGGAATTTTTAACATCTGGTCATTCCTCCATCTCTATACCCTACCCCCTAATTATCCAAATCTCCGTTTCCCAAGGATAACGGTAGATGAAACAAATTTTATGCAAATGCATACATTAACTGGAGTTTCACATGACTTTACTCCACACGACTTTACCTAATTCCATTTCTGATTTCCATGTTTTTGGCTAGCGTCAGTAAACATTGCATCAACCGTTCCTTATCACTACTGCTTATTTTAACCAGACTATGCGTTGCCCCATCAGCTGTCTCTGATTGCTGCGCGATTTCCTCCTGTAAAACGCCCATCGTCTGGTCTGTTTGTTTCACGGTTGTTTGGTTCGGATCCACCGGTTCTCTGGTAGTGTTTCGTACACTTACATCGTCCGCTACTTCAGCCTTCCGTCCATCTGTATTCACTATTTGTGGGAAAGACCTTTCACACTGTTCGTTTGACTGTTGGCTTATCTCGAACTGAGATCTTTTCATCTTTGCTTCGATGACTGGTTCGCTGTCCTGGCTGTGGTTAACCTGTCTTTCCCTTTTCTTCGTTTTCCTTAGAAACTCTGTTCCTCTTTTGTTGGCTGCTGTTGGTGCGTCCGTTTCGCATTCCAACTGTGCGTCATTCCCACTTCCTTCCTCGGTGGCCGAAGGGTTGTCCCTTCTTTCGGTCTGTTCAACAACTTCTCCCGCATGGCTAGGCCCTGCCACCATTCCTCCCCCTCTCATTTCCTCTTTATCTGACGAATCTCCGACTATTACCTTGTTCGATTCTTCGTCGACTTCAACTAATGTTCTACCAGGCTTGACCACAAGTTCCTGGTAAACTTGGCCCCTTTCAGCACGCCCGACCAGGTTAATCGACGTAATACCCTCTTCCTGAATTCTCGCTGTCCAATGATGTAACATTTCCTCTGGACCTTTGAGCGAACGTTTGTCTCGTTTGCATTGCGTAACCTGCCCTCCGTACCTAACTTTTCTGGATACACAAAACCTGTATCTCTTTCTTTCTGTCCATCCGCCTCGTGCTTAAAGTCTCTTTGATAGCTCCTGTCCTGCCTCTCCATCTGTAACCGTGCAAAAGGCCTCTTGTGGGCTAAGAATCTGCCCGATTCAAACTTCTGCCCAACCATTCCTCCTCCTCTCACTTGACTTGGCCTCTCCACCTGGGTCACACTCCTCCCCTTTTCGACACCTCTTTCCAGTCGTGCACACACGTCCGTCCTGAGATTTCCACCTCTGTCCCTCCACGGATCGGAATGTGGAAGTTGTACGGGCTTCCTACTCACTTTCCTACCACTCTGTCCCCTTCCAAAATACTGGGCCGTGTTTACTCCTGTGATTTCTTGACTCCTTCTCTCCTTCCTAGCTGGTTTGAAAGATCCGTTATCAAACTGTTGCAACAGCTGTCGCAGCTTCCATTGGAGGTCGTTTTCCCGTCTTTCCAGCCGAATAACTCTGCTTGTTAGTTCTCTTAGCTGGTTTTGTAGTTGACTTTTGTCCTTCAACTTATCGCTGACTGTATCTCGTGCCATGAAAGGCTTGTTTTTGACAAACAGTCCTCCTCTTCTCCAGGAACTGTTAATATTCCGAAGAATATTAGGGCATCCGATAGACAAATGTCCAAAAGCTAGACAATGATAACATTGTTTAACATTGTCCAACCTCGACATATTGAATAAACCCGTCTGGCCCACCACAAAAAATTTACAAGACTGTCAAGTACGCACAAAGTCTTGTCAATAATACAACAATGGGTGGTAAAAAAAATGTCACACTTACCAGTCAGATGATTGGAAAAGCTGTCTATGGTTCTAACACTCTAACCACTAGCTACTCCTCTATTCCTAACTACACACACAAGTTATATATAACTGCGACACTTGTGTTAAACGTGCAAATCAAGATCTATAGCTACACACGCACTATATTTATAAATCTACCACAACTATCCGTGGTCAACAGGCACCAAAATAATAATAACATGTAGCAGATCCTCTATTTCTTTGCCCTGGCCGTGATCTAACTTAGAACATTCTCACACTCATCCACATCATCATGACCATACTCAGTAAATGACATATCACACAGCAGGTGGCATATTTATTATATCATACTCATATCATAGAATGAGTAGAGAAATTACAAACACAATATAATACATATCTTAACTAAACATTCTACTAAAACGGGAATTGTAAGCATTAGCTATTGATGGAATTCCCAACTATCTAAAAAAAAACCCAGTTCTATTGCCTTGCAATTGCATCACACACACATCGCCTTAACTGCGTCTTCAACACACCTTTTCAAATACTCTTGCTCACTGAAATCCCCTCAGGCGGGCGATCTCGACATAACTCGTTCACAATGTGTCCTTGCTTACAAACTCACTTTCAGATTATCTATTAATGCAAAACTCACACACCTATTTGAGCGCTCCTGTTCTATCACCAAACATTCGTCCAACAGTCTATCAATCGCTCCTCTATCTAAGTCGGTGAGTTAAACATACTATCTACATTCAGTCTCTCTCTCTCTTCCATACAGCCTCTCTCTCTCTCCAGCCTCCCCATCTCTCATCCAGCCTCTCTGAGCTAAACTTTGTCTCGAGTTATATATATCCTCAAGCAAGGCCAGAGCTTGACCAATCGATCTCAGGTATGGTCATCTTCAATTCCAATTGGAACGAAACACTTTGCACACCTGTCACTCATTCTCTCGCAGCAAGCCCCGTTGCCAATTTCGTCTGTCAATCAATCTCCCCCTACCAAAATCGGAAGGCCAGTGGTCAGTTTCTACCTGTCCACATTCCTTAACCCAACTCTGTTCTCCTTTGCTGAGATAGTGAGTGACCTTGACATGCATTCATGTAGCTTTAAGCTTTAACATGTTCAGGCATCCTAAACTCCCCTTGCTCCGGCGGGAACTGTTACACACGTTTTAGTAGAGTAAACGTGCCCACGTCTTAGTAGAATAAACGCTTCCAAACTTGTATCATCCTTCTTTGTTAGAACCCATTACTCCGTCCCATACCGCGTCATTTGTCATCTATGAATTGCGATTATTATTGTCCTTAGTTCTATCCTGATATTCTTTGAGCATTCATTGTTTTTCTCTGGAGACCTTTTTAGTCTTTGCAATCCTCATCTTTATTCCCATTGAATTGTGGGCATCTTCTGCTATGGTTTGTCTTGAATATGTAAACTTCTGCACGTATTAAATTATGTCTCCATTGCCGATTGTATGTATTTGCCTGAGTAACTTGTCTATTACCATAGTGTTTTCCTTCAATGTGTTTTTTTATTAATGTCAAACTCTTTGCCTGTGCTTTTAATTTTATAAAGCAGATTTTGAAACCCAACTACTATGGCATGATCAACGGCAAATGTAGTGGCACTAACTTCCATACCATTGATTTTGACACCCTTATAAACCTCCGGATAATTTTTCCATCATCTCAGAAAATGCGTAATAAAGACGCGGTTAAAGCAAGCGATCATGTAGTACTCTTTGTTAGCCGTTCTTTGATTTTAACAACAGGCTCTAAGCTAATATCAAAAGAACAATGTTAATAAAGTAATATCGATCTGACTGATATCGATGGATGCCAATATGTTTTAAGGATATTTGTTTGATGGCGTGTTTCCCACAACAACTGGCTGAGACGTATCGCATCCACTTGATCCTCTCTACACTCTGCCTATGACTCTGCCACCAAACGTGGTCGTGGACAATCACGACAAACTGTGCGACGGTACCTGGTTGATCGTAAGGGGGGGGGGGGGGGGGGGGTATTGACTTAACTTGGTCATTGATTCATAAATTGGTTTTTACAATTTCATTTTACAGTTGTGTAAATCACATCCAGTTATTGTTTATTAAAACACATTTACTGCGGACAATTGATAGGAATTGTATTAACTAAAGCTGCCAGAAAGAGGAGCAAAGAATAGTAACACTACCGCCTGCAGGCATACGTAAGATGCGACTATAGTGAGTGGACATGAGACTGAATAACCAATTCTGTACATTCGTTTAAAAATATGTCAACAAAGACAGGTCACCTTGTTAGGGCATGAAATGCATTTACTAAAGATCGATGCTCCACTTGAAGCTGACACGTTTTTGATTGATTGATTAGTTGATTGATTTGTTAGTTGATTTATACTGACAAAGCCTAGTCAAATTTTGCTTCTTTCCACTTCCATAGAAACATACGGGTGCTCAGCTTTCCTCTACCGTTCCTTACTTTGTATTGTCTTCTGTGGCTCTGTTTATGATACTATATTTCTTACTTTTCTTTCACACTGTTCTTATCGAATTATGTCTAGCCTCAGCACTATGGTATATGAGGATTCCAATTCAGCTAATGTATGGGTATACTGTACGGTTTCATAACAAGAGTGTGTCATATCTAAACTGCTCTACTTTGTAAGTACATTGTCCAGCTGTATTAGTTGTTGGGGTGTTACAATGTTGTTGATAATTTGTTTTTAAAACTGGTACAATGTTTATAATGTAGATACACACGTTAGACAGTTATGAGCGTTTCTATATTTTAACTAACATCTCGTATTTAGGATGTAGATTTTTTGTTTGTTTGTTGCGCTGTGGTTTTTTATTTTGCGCCTGTCGTCTCAGTGCATCCGACTTCAGCATACATTTTATGTAAGGGTCTGCTTTCTCCCGGGGTAACAGCCTGTGCTGTGATGGGTATCGAACCCAGTACCTTTGGTTGTGAGCCGTGTTGCTTAATCACTAGCCCACACGGTCCGCTAGGATGTCGATAATCTCATAAGTTCTATCGCTTGTTCTGAAAATGCTATTTGACAACCTTTACCAATTCTTCGTCTTTCTCTCCACTTTAGAGAGGGTGAACTGTGCTTCTTGTTATTTGTGCTTTCCATCATTAGCTTAGTCGGTCTTTTCCCATTTACTCGTATATCTAATACTATTCTTCACTTATTAGCTCGCCTTCCTCTCTTGTATACTGCTCTTTATTTTGCCTTCACGTGTGTTTTCTTCAAGAATGGTATTCTTTATATAATATGTTAACTGCCTGGCTTAGATTTCATTTGGTAATTATTTCTGTCAGGGCTAACTTCCTAGGTCTGCTATAACGAAAGTTCACTCAATCACACTTATTTTTATGTACAAATTGGCGCGTGCTACACATAATTTAATTTCACTGTAGGTCGACAAAGAAGGGTACGATTCCTGAACCTCGAGTCACGAGAGAATCTTCAAATCGATATCTTTGAATCCCCGAACAACTGAAAAACCAACACAATATACGAGAAATAAAAAAACACTACACATATCTTGTCTCAGTTCTCCACAAGAGATTATTAGAAGGGTGCATTCGTCATCTGGGTCTATATCTGATTGTTTTCAATCCACCATTAATACATTTTTCTTGCATTGAATCCTGTTGTCTAGTTGTACAGGCTAAGATTAGGTATGTAGCCTTCTTTTCTGGTGTGCAGTCACTATTTTTGCTATTTGCCTTTCTATACCTCCCACACAATGGTGGATGTTGTTGTTGTTATGGATTCAGCAGCATCCGGGCACTCGATCTTCGGCCCAATGCCATGTAATGGTATCTGGCCGTGTATGTCAGATGTTGTCGTTTGTCATACAAAATGTTCGGGGTCAAGATGCTGAACAGCGCATGAGCTGCAGTGGTCAGCGACCCATAGCTGACTGCTAGCGTCAGGGCCAGCGAACCATAGCTGCCAAACCCTCCTACACCTCCACGCGGTGATCCTGGATAACAGGCTGCAGCAGGGCAGACTGGCTAAGGAGAAGGGATCGAAGAGGGAATGCTAACCCGGTACTCAAAAAATGGTTGCTGAAGTCGGATGTGTTGGACCGGAAGGTGCAAATATCGCAGCCAAGCTGTAAACTACAACACAACGCATTTCGTTCTCTGGACTACATTCTGCTATATACGCTTTCAGGGTTTGGTAGTGGGAGATTGAGAACGAACGAAGAAGTAGAAGAAGAAGAAGAAGAAGAAGAAGAAGAAGAAGAAGAAGAAGAAGAAGAAGAAGAAGAAGAAGAAGAAGAAGAAGAAGAAAAAGAAGAAGAGGAAGATACAAAGTGATCTATCTATCTGGTCACAGAGGAAGAAACATTTTCATAACATCGTTGAGTGTCGACAACTGACATAGGTGATGATCAACGGTTTCGTATCGGTATGAATACAGCTGGTACTGTGTAGTGTGTTGTGGGGGAAATCCGTTCAGGTCCTTGTTAAGTAGAATTTGTTGGGTTCTCAGCGGGAAAATGGTGATGAGGTATGATGGTCGTACTTTAGAGTGCTCCTACTCACGACAATACGTCTTCGTGTGGGACAAGCAGGTGGACGAGTGTGGGAGTGAGGGGCGTGTGGGTGAACGGGTGGGGTGGGTGGAGGAGTGTGGGAGAGATGGGCGAGTGGGTGAACGGGTGGGGTGGGAGGAGTGTGGGAGGGATGGGCGAGTGGGTGAACGGGTGGGTAACAAGTGGGTTGGGTGGAGGAGTGTGGGAGGAATGGACGAGTTGGTGAACGAGTGGGTGAACGGGTAGGGGTGGGGGTGGAGGGGTGGTTGGACGAGTGTGGGAGGGAGGAGCGAGTGGGTGAACGGGTTGTTGAACGGGTGGGTGGAGGGATGGGTGGACGGGTTGGCATACTAGCGATGATTTTGGACGAGTGTAGAAGGGATGGGCGAGTGGGTGAACGGGTGGGTGAAGGGGTGGGTGGACGATTGGATGGAGGGATGGATGGGTAGGTAGATTAGCGGGTGGATTGGTGGATGGGTAGGTAGATTAGCGGGTGGATTGGTGGATGGGTAGGTGGGCTAGCGGGAGCATGGGTAGCTGGGCTAGCAAGTGGATGGGTGGATGGTTAGGTGGGCTAGCGGGTGGATGCGGATGGGTAGGTGGGCTAGCGGGTGGATGAACGAAACAGAGAGCGAGCCGGTGGAGGAGTTGAATGGGTGGGTGGACAGGTTGTGTGGACGCGTTGGTGGACAGGTGGCGAGTCGGATGGGTAGACGCGTTAGTGGGTGGGTGGGTGGATGGGTGGGTTGGATGGGTGGGTGGGCAAGCTGGTGGACGCGTTGGTAGACGGTTAGAGTGGGAAGTGGCACAATGGACGGGCGAGTGGACGAACGGATGGACGTGTCGGTGGACCCGTATCAATGAATTTGGATCCATTGCTATAGATTTATTTCATGAACTTATTATCGAAGTGCACGACCCTCTTAGTCGGAAATAGCAACGTGAATGCATCACATCTTGCCATGCTCTGCTGAAAAATCATGAGGTAATATAGACAACGACTGGAGACAACCCATTTTACACCTGTTGGGAATTTATTTGAATTTCAAAGGCTTTAGGAAACAAAGAATATGTTTATCCTTGATCTCCATCTTGAAGGTAGTAGACAACAGAAATGCAACAATTCAAGATCCGTAGGTATGTCGATGCAGAAAAGAATAGATGATACATAATAGAGAAGATAAAACGCTTCTTTTATATTTATAAATATAATGGAAAATGGAAGATGGAAAATAGAAATCTGATATTGGATAACGATGGTCGAAGCAGTTTACACAAACACGATTCGTGTATCGATATTCGAACAAGTAAGTCCCATATTGATCATACAAAGGACCAGTTCTTATGTATGCGGGTATCACTGTATGGGGTAGAAACGTGAAACCTCGAACATAAATTTGCAGTTAAAGAATACAGGCATTTTAAATGTGGGTACGCCAGATACATGACCAAATGGGAAACCGAACATACTGGTTACACCAAAAACGATGCCTATTACCAGTTGAACCGAAGAGAGCAGGTCGTTGTCTTCAGACTTCGCACTGGCCACAACAGACTGAGGTACCACCTATTCAACAAATTGAAGATAGGGTGTACCGACGAATGCCCGTGCGGTACCGGTAAAATGACCGCTGAACATCTGCTGCAGAACTGCCCGACATACGAGGATCAGAGAGAGCAGATGTGGCCATTACCAGTGGAACTGCAAGACAAGCTCTATGGCAGTGGTGAGAGCCTCAGGATGACCGCCGCTTTTTTCGAAAAAATAATGGTTACTGTCTGACTGCGTACGAAAAAGAAGAAGAAGAAGAAGAAAATGTGGGTACATCGGAAATGCATGCGACTTCGTGGGGAGATTGGAAAATAAATAAAGAAGTCTTGGATATATGGGGACATAAACAGAATTGATGAATGCAACAACATGTTGGTAATTTAATTTCTCATTTTGGTTGTTGTTGTTGTTGTTGTTGTTGTTGTTGCTGTTGTTGTTGTTGTTGAATGTCCACAATGAGTAGGATTACTCTTTTGTGCGCCGTGAAAAGGAGGTTAAGTGGCCGGTTGACGTAGCTTTTATTTTATTCATTCAGAACCTGCTGATGAAGATGTACCGGGGTCCTCCAGGCGGTTGTGCTATGCTTCGCTTCATCTGCATGTCGCTCGCTACTACATGGATTACGTCGATTCCTCACCCTGTTAGACAGGGTGCCATGAAAACAGCCCGTTTCCAGAAAGGGCTATGGAGAAGTCGAAGTGAGGGTCTGACCAGTATATTTTGCCTGAACCTGACTATCATGTTTGGTTGATCACTATGTTTTTGCCTGACAAGACGTTAGTTTTCTTCCCGCTACAATTTTTATAGAAAACAATACTAGAAGGAACGCTGGAGGGCAAGCATGCTAGAGATAAACATCACTTTTAGTGGGAGAATAACATCAAACGGAAGAAAAGGAAACACTCATAGACTGCACATCAAACAAAGAGACAGCATACCATCGACAATCACCATAATCGACTGTTGATGTGAATTGGCACTTGAACTGACCTGAAGGGAACAGTCAGACACTATCATACGCGGTAGTCAATAGCCAGACTGCATCTCTAATTATCTGTCAACGATCAATGGTGGTCAATAGCCAGACTGCATCTCTAATCATCAGTCAACGATTAATGGTGGTCAATAGCCAGACTGGATCTCTAATCATCAATCAACGATTAATGGTGGTCAATAGCCAGACTGCATCTCTAATCATCAGTCAACGATTAATGGTGGTCAATAGCCAAACTGCATCTGTAATCATCAGTCAAGGATTAATGGTGGTCAATAGCCAGACTGCATCTCTAATCATCAGTCAACGATCAATGGTGGTCAATAGCCAGACTGCATCTCTAATCATCAGTCAACGATTAATGGTGGTCAATAGCCAGACTGCATCTCTAATCATCAGTCAAGGATTAATGGTGGTCAATAGCCAGACTGCATCTCTAATCATCAGTCAACAATTAATGGTGTTCAATAGCCAGACTGCATCTCTAATCATCAGTCAACGATCACTGGTGGTCAATAGCCAGACTGCATCTCTAATTATCTGTCAACGATTAATGGTGGTCAATAGCCAGACTGGATCTCTAATCATCAGTCAACGATCAATGGTGGTCAATAGCCAGACTGCATCTCTAATCATCTGTCAACGATTAATGGTGGTCAATAGCCAGACTGGATCTCTAATCATCAGTCAACGATTAATGGTGGTCAATAGCCAGACTGCATCTCTAATCATCAGTCAACGATTAATGGTGGTCAATAGCCAGACTGCATCTCTAATCATCAGTAAACGATTAATGGTGGTCAATAGCCAGACTGCATCTCTAATCATCAGTCAACGATTAATGGTGGTCAATAGCCAGACTGGATCTCTAATCATCAGTCAAGGATTAATGGTGGTCAATAGCCAGACTGGATCTCTAATCATCAGTCAACGATTAATGGTGGTCAATAGCCAGACTGGATCTCTAATCATCAGTCAAGGATTAATGGTGGTCAATAGACAGACTGCATCTCTAATCATCAGTCAACGATTAATGGTGGTCAATAGCCAGACTGGATCTCTAATCATCAGTCAAGGATTAATGGTGGTCAATAGCCAGACTGCATCTCTAATCATCAGTCAACGATTAATGAAGAAGATGATGATGATAACGTATGTCAGCTTTGTCTGATAATAGAAAAAGGCAATCAATTCCCCTTTAAAATACGGTCATTGTTGAAGAACAATCAAGTGTTTATATTGTAAAGACAGATGGCATGCAATCTTTTGTCTATAAAATATTTAGTTCGTCACCTCTCTTCCACGGAAAGTTTAAATCGTCTTTTCTTATATCATTTGGCTAAGGGCGCGAGGCTACCATGTGGGGGATTACGGCCGAACCCTTGAAAGCCGCAATCCCGCCCAAAATCTCAGCACCACTGCAATGGGAGGCTCCTACATGCTCGGGACCTGGGGCTTGCGCCCCAGCCCTATCAGGTAGAGCCACAGTAAGAGGTCCTTGCCGCCCGCAAATCAAAGCGGGCGGAAAACTGCTTGATACTCACCCTATACGGCGATGGGGTGCGAAAAACACCAACCAAAGACTTAGAACCTGGTCGGGGTGTCGAAAACAGTAGAGCAGCCACCACACTGTGAACTGTCAAGACTCAACCACTGACCATGAGAGTTGTCCGCACACCAGGCGATCAACATCTCTGTGACATTACCAGGCTTGTCCTCTGGCTAAATGCACTCCGGTTACGATATCTACCTCTGTACGTTATCAGCCATAACTATCATGCTGGACGCAGAAGAGATGCAGACCAGCGGACATTGCACACCTGCCCCACTGTGTCAACACCCCAGGTGGCGGGGAATGCTAGGCGTACCATCCCTGCATAGAAGCCAAGAAAATAAAGGGACAAAGAGATACCCCACTCACATGCAAATGCTACGTTTCTGGCAGGACGTGACGATCCTGGGATACAGACACACTGGACTGCCTCTCTTCCGGGTAAACCAGTCCATCTCATATATCACATACCATCATTGCACCCTATAGACACGAGTAGTGAAGACTCGATAGTCTGGTAAGACAACTTCCATAGGAGAGAAAACTCTGATCGTAAACAACTGCTGCCTTGCAGATAGGCTGGGGACAGCCAAAGGCTAAGGAGGGCATCCCTACAGAAACGCCTGTTGAAATCGGATGCACGGGGCCGCAAGCCTAACAAAACAGTGCAACGTAAATCACAGTATGATGGCAGCACAACCTATTCGAAAAACGTATGGCGCTCATCCTGAGGAGACCCGCCAGGCAGCGATAGCGCCGGGCCCCACGCCTCGAAGGGGCCCACCCTTGACTACTGGTGGTCACCCACCCATGTGTCGTGGAGTCAAGGCACATGGCTATGGGGAAACGACTATTGGCCAAAACCTCAAGACCCTCAGAATATTACAGTGGAATGCGGAGGGAGTCATTAACAAAAAACTTTCCCTAACACATCACCTGCATGAAGGTAAGATTGACGTGGCATGTATCCAGGAAACGCACCTCAACAAAAACCATAAATTCTCAATCAGAGGATACCAGACTTTCCGTCTAGATAGAGAAGGCCACAAAGGAGGGGTCCTGATACTGACCAGAAACAGCATACCGAGTAGCGCGGTACCTGTCAATCACACCGGACAAGCAGAAATTGTAGGAGTTGACATAATGGCTCAAGAGACGAAGCTCCGCATTTTCAATCTGTACGGACCACCAAACAGAGACCTATCGCTCTCGAGTATGGAGGTCAGAGACTCCAACTGCATAGTGGTTGGAGATTTCAACAGCCACTCGGAGAGATGGGGATACTCTGACACAGACAGCAGAGGTGACGAAGTGGAAGATTGGGAGATAGATGCAAATCTCTCCCTAATCAATAGGCCGGAGGATAGCCCTAGCTTCTATTCAAGAACATGGCATACCACCTCGACTCCAGATTTGGCCTTCTCCACACAGGACATACACTATAAAATAGACCGCCAGGTGCTAAACCAACTGGCAGGTAGCGACCACAGGCCGATCAGGCTAACCATTGACATGGAAGTAGGCCCACAGGAAACAAAACCGCTCCCACGTTGGAATTACAAACGAGCCGACTGGGACAGATTTGCAATCCTGACAGATGGGCTGTGTGAAACCATCAACACACGAAACACCAAAATGAAGCCCATGGTAGAGAGCCTAAGCAAGGCAATAATGCAAGCCGCCACTGAAACCATCCCAAGAGGAGCTAGGAAAAACTATAAGCCCTACTGGAATGATGAGTTACAGAAAGTGGAAGATGCAGTAACAAATGCTAGGAACATGGCAGAACGAGAAAAATCCGTGGAGGCAAACATCGCCCTCAAAGCCGCCGCGGCAAAGTACAAACACACTCTCAAGCAAACAGCAAGAGAAAGTTGGAAAAATAAAACGGAAAGTTTAAACCTGGACAAAGAAGGGAACAAGCTATGGAAGCTAGTCAGAGCCATGAACGACGAAACCCCGTCAAATAAACAAATTACTATCAAGCAAGGCGAGAACTTGATCACATGTAAGAAAGCCGCAAACGCCTTTGTCGATCACTATGCCAGAGCAAACCACATCGAGGTCCCTGCAGATAAGCATACAGACATTAGCGAAGAGCTAAAGGGGCACGAAAACATAAATACGGCTCCTGAAGAGCACATGATGGCCAAACTAACAATGCGCGAAATGGAAGAGGCTATGAGAACACTAAAGAGAAGGAAATCTCCCGGAAAAGACGGGATAACAAACGAAATGCTGATGGGGCTGGGCCAAACAGCGAAGGAAAAACTACTATCAGTCCTGAACCAAAGCTGGAAAAGGGGTATTGTACCCCAGGCATGGAAAGATGCAATACTGGTACCAGTACCAAAAACAGGAAAGGACAAAACAGATCCGAATGGATACAGGCCCATAAGCCTACTGAGCTGTGTCGGCAAGCTGATGGAACGGATGATAAACACCAGACTGATGTGGCATCTGGAAGAAAAACGAATACTAATTCCACAGCAAGCCGGCTTTAGACAGCACAGATCCACTGAGGACCAGGTCATCCTCATAGCCCAGGAGATAGAAGATGCCTACCAGGCACAGAAACACACAGTAGCTGTTTGGGTGGATCTGGAAAAGGCATTTGACAAAGTCTGGAAGGATGGACTTAGAGTCAAGCTAAGAAGAAGTGATGTTTGTGGGAAGATGTACAAGTGGATCAACCACTACCTCAAACAAAGAACGGCCAGAGTCCAAGTACAAGGGCAGATGAGCAAAAAGGTGACACTCGAGCAGGGAGTACCCCAAGGGGGAGTACTGTCACCCACACTCTTCCTGGTATATATAAACGATATTACAGAGAATATACCAAGAAGAGTCCATAGCTCAATGTTTGCAGACGATCTGGCTATGTGGACCTCTGAAAAGAATCTCACCATAGCAAGAAATCGGATGCAAACGGCCCTAACATCGCTGGAAGAGTGGGCGAACTCATGGCTGGTCAAAATAAACGAGGAGAAAACCACGTGCACAATATTCTCGCTCTCATTAAAACCCCAAAGTACCAAATTAAGCCTAAATGGCAAAATCCTGCAGCCAAACGACAACCCAACCTATCTGGGAGTCACATTTGATCGGCGCATGACATGGAAAAGTCAGATTGAGAGAAACCGAATGAAAGCCAGAGAAAGAATGGCGATCATGAGGAAACTTGCTGGCACAAGCTGGGGAGCAGACGAAGGCATACTAAAGAAACTGTACACTGGAAGAGTGAGACCAGTTCTCGAGTATGGCATCGCGGCATGGACAACAGCAGCGAAGGCGAACTTCGATAAAGTTAACAAACTTCAAAACCAAGCCATGAGAATCATAACAGGTGGCATGAAGTCAACGCCAATTGTAGAACTTGAAAAGATTACAAAACTGCAATCCATGACCGACAGAAGAGACTGCAGAGCCCAGCTGCAGTCAGAGAAACTCCGAAGACTGACGGACCATCCAATGTACCAGAGGCTAAACAATTTGGGAACTGGGAAACTAAAGCGGAGAAACTTTGCAGAAATAGCCAAAGCAAAGATGCACGAAGATCCCATAATCGCACTAACAACACCAAAACCCATCACTACTGTACGAAAACCTACTTGGAGGCAGGATATATTTCCAGAGGTGGTAGAAAATATACCAGGTATTGCAAACAAAAACTGCCAGACCGAAAAAGAAAGGAGAGACACTACCTTAAGCTTCATAACGAAAAGCTACCCAAGCATGGACTGGACCCATGCATACACCGACGGTTCTGTAACAAACACTACACAGAACGGAGGGGCAGGAGCATTCCTGAACCTACCAAATGGCAGAAAAATAACACTGTCATTCGCTACTGGTAAGTACACGAGCAATTTCAGAGCAGAGGCAGAGGCACTGAGGGCGGCAGTGGAAGAAATGGTAACACACAGTGAAAATGAGAGCCATATAGTCCTGCTGACAGATGCTCTCGAAGTAGTCACAGCGCTAAAAAGCCAGAAAAACACTGAGCTTAATGACTTAAGAGCAGCACTCTGCAAACTGTGCCAACAGTCCGCACCAAAAAGGGTAGTGGTACAGTGGGTTCCGTCACACTGCAACATCCAAGGCAACGAGGAGGCAGACAGACTGGCAAAAGAAGGTGCAAGGCTACCACAAATAGATACCAGTATGACGTACGAAGAGTCAAAACGGCTTATCAAAGCCAGGTACATGTCCAAATGGGAAACCGAACATACTGGTTACACCAAAAACGATGCCTATTACCAGTTGAACCGAAGAGAGCAGGTCGTTGTCTTCAGACTTCGCACTGGCCACAACAGACTGAGGTACCACCTCTTCAACAAATTGAAGATAGGGTGTACCGACGAATGCCCGTGCGGTACTGGTAAAATGACCACTGAACATCTGCTGCAGAACTGCCCGACATACGAGGATCAGAGAGAGCAGATGTGGCCATTGCCAGTGGAACTGCAAGACAAGCTCTATGGTAGTGGCAAGAGTCTCAGGATGACCGCCGCTTTTTTCGAGAAAATAATGGTTACTGTCTGACTGTGTACGCAGAAGAAGAAGAAGATATCATTTGGCTGATAGTCTGTACATGGGAGGTAGCCATTTCTTTTTCCAACCTTCCTTAGCAGCCTATTACATCATTTATAGGTATGGTCAGACACAGAGTCTAATTGAAAACGGAAAGGAAACCCTCGCTAGGACGTAGAATGTCGTCAACAGTGAAAACAAACAGCATATATGAACCAAAAATCATAGATCAAGCGATTAATACATAAAACAGAGATATGGGGACATCAATTAGTCAGAAAATGTACCTAGCTGGATAGCACATGGGAACTTGTCATTGGTCTCCTTGATAGTTGACTCGTATACCTTGTGGGTGAAACACACCAACGGAAGTCAATACCTACCAGACGAGTATTTTTTTCTATTCATAACTCGTTTGTCTGGTCCAGGGAATGTACAGGTCAGATAGAGATAAGACGATACACGTACTATACAGTAACTCAAACAACAATTGTTATTGCATTTTCACTATTTTCTGAGTGATGTAAGATCTCAAACAAATCATGAAAGGAACGTAAAGCTATAGGTAAAGTCGAAAAAACATAATGTAAAACATAATGCCTCAGAAACCCTTACTGCCCAAAACATGACATCAAGCTAGGAGAAGAAACCATTCGAGGATGTCAACTCCTATATCTACTTAGGCCAAGAGATCAATGACAACCACGAAATCTCTAGACAGCAAAAAAGTAGCTTTAACTTCAGTAAGGCAAAACACCAAGAGATGAAAGACGCGGCAGCAAGAGCACACGCTTTCAATTCCATGGTCACTCCAGCAATGATGTATGGATGTGAGGTGTGGAACTTGTGCAAAACAGATGCTGAGAAGCTCGAGTCACTCAGAGAGCAATGGAACGACGCATATTAAAAATGTCGATACTGGATAAGATTCGGAGCGAAGAAATTAAATACAAACTTTGTTTCGGGACGTTGTACAAGCAGCGATATCACGAAATCATCGTTGGGTTGAACGTGTGGTACGCATGCCGGACATCAGACAGGCACGTAGAACAACGTTTTGGTGGTCATACGCCTGTACACGTCCTCAGGGTCGCCCACCTATGTGATGGGGAGATGGACTGACCAAAGACCTAGGCCCGAATTGGTACAGCGTTGAAAAAAATCTGGACACATACAGAATGTCATCTTCCTGGCATACGGGACATTTGCCGGACTGACACCGGGGATAATGTGACAGTGTGAAACGAAAATGTATCTAATTACGCCCAGGTAGTCTATTTCACTACATAAGGCTAGACACCTCATTATGTAAAACATTTCGTAGCAGGAATCCCTGTGGCAAAAACGCAAGTGTTTTGTCACATGCATCCCGTAGCGAGCTTTCTGAAATAATGATAATTTGTTTTGTAAGGAACACAATGGAAACAGTGCAAGCTTATTTAACCATTTCTGATTTATTTAGCCAAGTAACACACATTTCCATATATACTGTTTAATCAAATAAATGTTAACTTATTTGATTTTGTATTAATTGCTATCCCTTTATATTTTTGTTTCAATTGAAGCATAGGTCTAGCACCACAGCGAGGTCGTGGCTGAGAATATGTGTCGTTGATGCAACAATCTATTGTGGAAGGTGGTCTGCCAGCCGCATGCATAATCCTACTTAGTCGCCTTTTAGGCTAAGCACAGATAACAGCCAGATCACAAGTCTCTAGTAGCAAATAGACCGGGTTGCAGGAACATATTTTGTACGCTCTAGTCTACCAAGATGGAAATATGAAAATGGTTTCACCTGGTGTCAAGTTAGAGAAAGGAACTGGACGTCCCAACACAAAAAAACTGCTACGACATATTACAACATTGTATAACACGTCATCCCTGGCAATATTGTGATATGACAGACTAACTTTTGAATTGTTTTTACAGAATGCATTTTGTATTCTCCACACTGTAATTGGTTTTCGATCCATTAATTGTGAGTGCTTCACTCTTGAGTTTCTCTGGTAGCAGTGGCTGTTCTTATAGCCAACGACGTACAAACTAAAGACGATGTGCCTGGATCATGTTGACCTTGCCGCAAAGCTAGGCTTCTCAGTAGACTCCGTGATATTATCGATCACAGCTTCAACTCCCACCTTACAAATCATTTTGTTTCTAGGTACTCTTTCTTGACATGAGGTAGGGATTTGTTAGGTACATTTCATGTGACATTTGAAGCTGACCGTCGCCCCTATTTTGACCATCAAGAGTTACACCAATTACAATTGGAAATCGGAGACATACATACTATTTAGAAGAACCATTCCATTGCTTGAAATGTGTCTGATTGTTCTTTCATCATATCTAGTTTTTCTTGCACTTAGTTATTGTTGTATGACAGAAGTACTAGATCATCTGCGTAGTCCAGGTTTTCCAATTGGGACAACAGTGTATATTGGAAACCAGTAAATTTTCCGTCGATTGATGTCTTCATCATCCAATCTGCAGTCAACAAGAACAAGAAGGGCGAAAGAATACATCTTTGTTTCACCCATGTTTGTACACGGTAGCTGTCAGTCAGTGATCCACACTTGTCTCACACTTGTTTGTACCCAGTAGCTGTCGGTCAGTGCTCCATCACCTATAATATCAGCCATTCCTTAACCCCTTCTTCGACATCCTAAGTTCGTCCTTTACAAGTCGTGGTATCATCATTGCAACCGACTTCTTACAGAATGTCGAGGCCAAAGCATCTCGCATGCTTTTACTGTTGAAGTTTATGTGTTAATTATAGGAGGAACAATGAGGAAAAACCATCTCTAGTGACCTTTGCATTTGGTGAACTTGGTCCTTTAATTATTTTAAAATAATTGGCCGCAAACAGACCCAAAGTTAAAATAAGAAAAAAAGAAATCTAAATCGTCACACGCTTTGAATATTTCAAATCCTATATAAGCAACCATGCGATTGCCAGAAGACAGTCAAAATAATTTCTATAACAAAGTAGATGTTCAATAAAATGATCATCGCATGGCAGAACCCTAACAAACAAGCGCCAATTAAAACCAAGAGGACATGCATTATCTCAGTTCCAGCATAAAGTTGTGAAACATAAATCATCAATAATCCTTAATCCAGAGACTGCATACATTTGGAATAAATTGTATTTTAATAAGACAGAGTAGGATTGTGTACAGTCAGCAAGCTAATGGCATAACACGTATCGATATATTTCGCAAATTGTTGATATAAGCGATTCCTCTGTGTGCCTGGTGGAATGATGTTGTTCCTGTATAATGATGATAATATGACGACACACAATATTTGTAACAATTATTGTTAGTATTACTCAAGCAATAACAGCAATTATAATAATAATTATATTAGAACACATAATAATCATAATACAAACGTCTTTATGAACAACATATACATTAATAGTATTACAAATAGTACAAACATGTAATCCCGTAACACAGTTCTCGCCACTTGTCGGTAAAAGCACAAATAGAGAAACAAAATATGTTATATACGGACAAGAATATCACATTGATATCTAAAACGTCATTAAATATGAAATAAAGTAGGGCTTTTAAATTGACTTTAACAAATATTTCCTAAATATATTAAATTCGTCCATTGGCCTACACTTTCTCAACAATTAAGCAGTCTTGCACATAACAAATACCACCTGACCGTTGGACATTACTGAACCAATGACGTCTGAATTGAAATTTTGACACCCTGAACATGTCAGGATAGAAAATCAGACGGTGAATATATACGCCGGTCCACGAACACAACTGATCGCCTCTCAGCTATTTCGCTTACAATTTCCAAGTAGTTCCCTTCCTAGAAGAACGAGACAGAAGGTCATAGAAGGTTATTATTGGGCTGGCAAGCCCACCTTGAAAAAAAACCATTGACATAAAATCCAGACTACTAACAAATGCATCCATGATTCCTTTAAATCTGGACATGATAAATCAAAATATTGTATTTGGGGCGTATGCACATTATTTAATTATGAAATCATAAATGGTTGCACGTCCCGCGTTAGCTTAGATAGTAGTGAACAGTTTCGAAATCATTAGGTTCGTTGATGGAGTCTGGATCGTAGGTAATATGTTGTTCTTTAAAAGTTCTTTGATAACAAATCTTTTCATTTTTGAATTATTATTGAATGGTTATTAGTAGTAACTGTAATAATAATACTAATAACAGTAGAAGTAATATTAATTTATGCAGACACGATGAAACATCGATTCGGGGGGGGGGGGGGGGGGGGGGGCGGAAGTCACTGTGAAGAACGGACGATCGTTTGAGCACAGCGACATTAACATGTTACCCTAGAGATAAGCAATGACCAAAGGGACGACCAACAACACGCTGGTCTGGCTCCCTTGCTTCCAGCAACAACATTTACGATGCTACAGATGGACAACTCATTATACATTGGTCCACCCTGGCCCAAGACAGAAACCGTTGGAAGAGAGGTTGAGATCCACCCCCTCCCCCGTTTAACCGCCGCCGAAGAACGGGTCGTCAAGTAATCCAGTGCTAATATTAACAATAATATCACAACTAATAATAGTTAACAGTAATAATATTAAAAAAAAACACCGATGGAAGCAGGCTTCCTAAGGTATGTGAGCATAGGAGCAACATTACAGCTCACATACCTTAGGAAGCCTGCTTCCAAAATAGCGGTTATTTCAACAAATTGTTTAGCGCGACGAGATCCATACTTTAACGCACAGTTTTCATTTAGTCGCTTTTACGACATAAACAGAAGAAAAGTGGGCCTATTCTGTGCTTCTCTGTAATGTACATCGAGATTCATTCGGTGATAATAATAATAATAATAATAATAATAATAATAATAATAATGATATTAATAATAATACATATGGACATTTTTTGTCAGCGCATTTCATTTACCTCTCAAGTTATGTCTAAACATTTTCTGGCATTCGCAAAACCAGATCAGAACTGTGTCACCATATTTCCGCCAAGTGGGCGCCACAGAACACTCAGAGCTCATTTCATCACGTAAACACATTAAGATCGCTGTTCGCAGGTATAAACATCGAATTGCACCTCAGTTCTCAGTTATGTATAAACAAAAACAATAGGAGCTGTCGAACAATACACTTCTAAGATAAGCAAGTCATAACTTCCGAGCATGCTCAATCAGACTTTGGCTACAGGAAGTTAGAATTACGACTCTGTGATGAGAATTTAAACGATGTTGTTGTTCAAGGAAATTCATACTGAGTTGGTGACGTAACTTTAATAGCGGGTTACAGTAGTTCTTCTTACACCCCCATGTGTACCTGAGACAGATGGACTTAGGTCCTGAAGATAAACGTGAGTTTTCACAGTAAGCTCATCACCTTAGTCTTGAAGTGTCGATCCTAATCTCGTTATTCTGAATGATGGGACACGGACTGTTTTCAGAGGCACGTTACAAATACATGGACCAGGACCTTAATGGCTGTGTTCACCTTACCGTGGTTATTCTTCCATGATAATGTCAATAATTCAATGACAAGGGTTGTTAGTGTATTGAAAGGGTGATCAGTGTATTGACAAGGGTGGTCAGTGTATTAACAAGGGAGGTCAGTGTATTGACAAGGGAGGTCAGTGTATTGACAAGGGAGGTCAGTGTATTGACAAGGGAGGTCAGTGTAATGACAAGGGTGGTCAGTGTAATGACAAGGGAGGTCAGTGTATTGACAAGGGAGGTCAGTGTATTGACAAGGGTGCTCAGTATATTGACACGGATACTAGGTGCATTGTCAAGGGTGCTAGGTGTAGTGACAAGGGCGATCAGTGTATTGACAGTGAGGCTCAGTGGTCTCGAGATAAGGTGTCCGACTCGGGTGCCAGAGGTCGCGGTTTGAATCTCTGTGGAGCTAGTAATTAGTTCACGTGAATCTTCTGAAAAAACTTCCCAGATCTTTGGGTAGTGAGATCGGACTCCCGTGTTCAGTGTTGAGCACGTTGAACATATCTTGGCAGTTAGAAATCGAAAAGAGTAGGCTTAACGGGGGCCCTGTCAGGAAATCCTACTTCCGGTTCAATCCAGTTTACATCAGAGCTGGGACCTGCACAGGGGCATCCACACATGTAGAAGAACAGATCAACTAAGACAAAAGACTAAGTATCAAGTAAAGTGTGTAGTCAATCAAACACATTCACCCTGCTCGTCCGTGACATAGGTTGATGGCTGAAGTCCCAGGCTGTATACAGGGCAGACGTGGTGAAGACGTTTGTTCTCAGCCGTGTGTTGCACTGGATGTCCAGCGGACCATCTGGAACGAGTACAGTCTTTTCCGACAAGTGATTTCCAGGGACAGGTGTAGAAGCTATCGATCCAGGGTGTCGTAACAGAGTCAAACCACGAGGTTACGTTATTGTAGAACTGAAATCATGTTCGTCACCAAGAAGGCTGATGGTCAGTCGTAGCTACGATGCTGAGATGGCACCTGAACTGAATTCACTGTACTTTAAGAAGACACATATGTCTCCTTCAGCAAATTGCAGACGAATTGGATGACAATGGTTCTTGTATCTCGCTGCCTGTAATAGCTTCTTGCTCCGTCCTCTCCGCCATATAGTCATGTCTGATGCAAAGCTCCTGCATGCTGTGTATGTATGAGTACATATCCATGACAGCGTTATTATCATCTAACATATAGTCATTGATTGAAAGTACGTTTTATTTATACATATTTAATGTCTCCGTGTTGTTGCTTTCTATAGAAGTGGTGGGCTCAGATATGATCAAGGCAACACATTCACACAAACGCCTGTTGCAAGAGACCCATGTGTTTGCTTTACACAGACGTATGATGTGATCAGTTAGCCAATACCGTCCTAAGTAAGGATTAGAGTCTGCCACTATTACCTCTTATGTACAAAGGTCAGATAGGTACATAAAACATGAAGTCCAGGCATCCATCTCAGCCAGGCACATCCGTTTTTACGTCAAGGCATTTATTACAGACAGGCACTTCAAACGTGAAGTCAGGGCATCCATCTCCGACGGGCATTCAAGACATAAAGTCAGTTTACTAATCTCAGACAGGCACAATATACATGAAGTCAGTGCACTCATCTCAGACAAGCACTCAAAACATGAAGTCACGACATCCATCTCAGACAGACATTCAAGACATGAAGTCATGGCATCCATCTCAGACATACATTCAAGACATGAAGTAAGGGTATCTATCTCAGACATGCATTCGAGACATAAGGTCAAGGAATCCATCTCAGAAAGGAATTCAAGATATGAAGTCAGTTTACCAATCTCAGACAGGCACAATAGATATGAAGTCAGGGCATCCATCTTAGACGGGCATTCAAGACATGAAGTCAGTTTACTAATCTCAGGCAGGCACAATATACATGAAGTCAGTGCATCATTCATCTCAGACAAGCACTCAAGACATGAAGTCACAGCATCCATCTCAGACAGGCACATCAGACATGAAGTCAATGCATCCATTCCTATTCTAAAGTGGAATGTATCGTCCCATGTGTACACTTGCGGACAGTAACGGCCTGAGCCCTTATTTTAACCACGAACCCCAGTCCAGGTTTATCATCACGCAGCAACAATTCACATTATAATACATATACTTGACGAAAAATAACAATACGGGACTCTTTCGAGGCCCCATAATTGGAATAGCGTATATTAAAGTTGTTGCAGTTAATTAGCTCGTAAGTGGATCTCAGGCCTACTAATGACAGGTCGTTGCTACGGTAATCCTGCTCAATACGAGAGGAATCGCAGGTTTCAGACATTTGGTTCACGTGCTTGGCTGAGAGCCAATGGTGCGAGGCTACCATCTGAGGGATTATGGCTGAACGCCTCTACGTGAGAATCCCGCCCGGATATGCGACGATATTCTTAGCACCACTGCGACGGGAGGCAACGATATGGTTGGAACCTGGGGCTCGCGTCTCAGACCGACCTGGTGCTCATCCTGTGGAGTCCCGCCAGGCAGCGAGAGTGCCGGGCCCCACGCCTCGAAGGGACCCACCTGATGCAACTGGTGGTCACCCACCATAGTGCTGTGGAGTCAAGGCACAAGGAGATGGGGCAAGAGCTATTTACCAAAAACTCAAGACTATTAAAATACTACAGTGGAACGCGGAGGGAGTCCTTCACAAAAAGGTTTCCCTACCAAATGGCCTGTACGAAGGTAAGATAGACGTGGCATGTATCCAAGAAATGCACCTCAACATAAACGACAGATTCTCAATCAGAGGATACCAGACCTTCCGTATTGATAGTAAAGGCCACAAAGGAGGGGTTCTGACACTGACACGTAACTGCATACCAAGTAGCGCAGTATCTGTAAATCACATCGGACAAGCACAAATTGTAGGAGTCGACATAATGACACAGGAAACGAAAACCCGTATATTCAATATGTATGGCCCACCCAGCAAAGACCTGTCGCTCTCGAGTATGGAAATCAAGGGCTCCAGCTGCCTAGTGGTTGGAGACTTCAACAGTCACTCGGAGAGATGGGGATATTCCGATACAAACAGCATAGGGGATGAAGTGGAAGACTGGGATATAGACAGGAATCTCTATCTTATCAATAGGCCGGGTGACAGCCCTAGTTTCTATTCTAGAACATGGCATGCCACCTCCACTTCAGACTTGGCCTTCTCCACGGGGGATATTTACCACACAATAGATCGTCAGGTGCTCCACCAATTGACAGTTAGCGACCACAGGACAATTAGGCTATACATTTATATGGAAGAAGGCCCCCAGGAAATAAAACCGCTGCTACGTTCGAACTACAGCCGAGCCGACTGAGATATATTTTCAATGCTGACAGATGGACTGTGTGAAACTATCAACACACGAAATAACAGTATCTAAGTGCCTCAAAGCTAAATATCCAAGTCTGTCTCAAAATTACGTATCTAAGTGTCATATGGTGGAAAGCCTAAGCAAAGCAATACTGCAAGCAGCCACCGTAACCATCCCAGGAGGGGCAAGGAAAAACTACAAGCCATATTGGAATCATGAACTGCAGAAAGCGGAGGATGAAGTCTCAAATGCTAGGAACATGGCAGAGAGAGATAAAGCAATCTATGGGAGCAAATATCGCCATCAAGGCAATCACTGCGAAATAAAAAAGAACACTGAACCAAATAACAAGAGACAGCTAGAAAAAAAAACAGAAAGCCTGAATCTAGATAAAGAAGGGAACAAACTATGGAATTTAGTCAGAGCCATGAAGTTACTATCAGTCATGAACGAAAGCTGGAAAAGAGGTATTGTACCTCAGGCATGGAAAGATGCAGTACTTGTACCAGTACCAAAGAAAGGAAAAGATAAAACAGATTCAAATGGTTACAGGCCTAACAGTCTACTGAGCTGTGTAGGAAAACTGATGGAGCGTATGATATACACCAGACTGATGTGGCACCTGGAAGAAAAACACATATTAATTCCACAGCAAGCAGGATTTAGACAACACAGATCCACTGAGGACTAGATCACTCTGACATCCCAGGAAATAGAGGATGCTTACCAAGAGAAAAAGCATACAGTAGCGGTTTTGAGTGGATATAGAGAACGCATTTGACAAGGTGTGGAAAGAGGGACTAGAAGTCAAGCTACGAAGAAGTGAAGTTTCTGGTAAAACATACAGATGGATCAGCCACTACCTCGAAAACAGAACAGCCAGAGTTCAAGTACAAGGGCAGATGAGCAAAAAGGTTACACTGGAACAAGGAGTACCCCAAGGGGGAGTACTGTCCCCCACACGTTTTCTGGTGTATATAAACAACATCACATAAAATATACCAAGATGAGTCAAAAGCTCCATGTTTGCAGACGATCTGGCTATGTGGACCTCTATGTGGATCTCACCGTAGAAAACAATCGGATGCAGCAGGCCCTAACATCGTTGTAGGAGTGGGATATCTCATGGCTGGTCAAAATAAATCAGGAAAAAACAACATGTACGATATTATAGCTTTCAAATAAACCCCAGAACACCAAAATAAGTCTTTACGGCAAATAGCTGCGACCAAACAACAACCCGACCTACTTGGGAGTCACATTTGATCGGCCCATGACATGGAAAAGACAGATCGAGACAAACCGAATGAGAGCAAGACAAAGAATGGCAATCATGAGCAAACTTGCTGGCACAAGCTGGGGAGCATACGAAAAAATACTAAAGAAACTGTACACTGGAAGAATGAGACCAGTTCTCGAGTATGGCATTGCGGCATGGACAACAGCAGCAAAGGCGAACTTTGACAAAATTAGGAAACTTCAAAACCAAGACATGAGAGTTATAACAGGAGTCATGAAGTCAACGACAATTGTAGAACTTGAAAAGATTACTAATCTGCAATCCATGACCGAAAGAAGAGACTGCAGAGTCCCGCAGCAAGCAGAGAAATTCAGAAGACTGACAGACCATCCAATGTATCAGAGACTAAATAGATTTTGAACTGGGAAACTAAAGCGGAGAAACTCTGCAGAAATAGCTAAAGCAAAGATGAGCGAAGACCCTATGAACACCGTAACAACACCGAAGCCCATCCCTACTGTACGCAAACCCACATGGAAGCAGCATATTCCGGAGGTGGTAGAAAATATACCAGGTTATGGAAACAAGAACAGCCTGACTGAAAAAGAAAGAAGAGACATAACCCTGAGGTACATAGCGGAAAACTACCCAAGCATGGACTGGACCCATGCATACACCGACGGTTCTGTAACAAACACAACACAGAATGGAGGGGCAGGAGTATTCCTGAGCCTAACAAATGGTAGAAAAATAACACTGTCAGTGGCAACTGGAAAATACTCACGCAATTTCAGAGCGGGGGCAGAGACCACGAAGGCTGCAGTAAAAGCAATGCTGACAGGCAAAATCAATGAAAGCCAGATATTCCTGTTTACAGATGACCTGGCCGTAGTTACAGCACTAAAAAGCCAGAAAAATACTGAATATAATGATTTAAGAGCAGTACTCTGTCAACTATGTCAGCAGGCAGCACCAAAAAGAGTAGTGGTACAGTGAGTTCCATCCCACTGTGACATCCAATGCAACGATGAGGCAGACAGACTGGCAAAAGAAGGTGCAAGACTACCACAACCAGATGCTAGTGTGACCTACCAAGAGTCCAAAATGTTTATAAGGGCCAGATACATGGCCAAATGGGAAAATGAACATACTGGCCACACAAAAAATGATGCCTATTACCAGTTGAACAGAAGAGAGCAGGTCGTGGTCTTCATACTCCGCACAGGCCACAACAGACTGAGGCACCATCTATTCAATAAACTGAAGATAGGTGGCACTGACGAATACACCTGTGGTACAGGGAAAATGACTGCTGAACATCTTCTGCAAAACTGCCGACATACGAGGACCAGAGAAAGCACATGTGGCCATCACCATTGGCAACACTAGACAAGCTCTATGGCAGTGTCGACAGCCTCAGGATGACAGCTGCTTTCTTCGAACAAATACAAGTTGACGTCTGACAACGTACGAAGAAGAAGAAAAAGACGAAGAAGAAGAAGAAGAAGAAGAAGAAGAACAAGAAGAACAAGAAGAAGAAGAAGAAGAAGAATAAACAGGATATGAAGACATGGCATCCATCTCAGACAAGCATTCAAGACATGAAATCATGGTATATATCTCAGACAGGCATTCTAGACATGAAATCAGTGCATCCATCTCAGGCAGCCATTCAATACATAAGGTCAGGGAATCCATCTCAGACAGGCATTTAAGACATGAAATCAGTACATCCATCTCAGACAGGCATTCAAGACATGAAGTCAGTTTATCCATCTCAGACAGGCACATCAGACATGAAGTCAGTGCATCCATCCCCATTCTAAAATGGAATGTATCGTCACATGTGTACAATTGCGGACAGTAACGGCCTGATCCCTCATTATAACCACGAATCACTGTCCAGATTTATCATCACGCATCAACAATTCACAGTATAATATCTATACTTGATTATCATCGACCCGAGCATTATCATTTAAGGAAGAACGTGTTAGTCCATTTAGGACACTTTTTGCGAGGATTAAATGGTTGAATATAATTAGACATTCAGCTTTCTCTGACGTGGAGTGCCCAGTTCCCTTCGTATCTGCTTTTTCTTCCCTAAGAGTAAATTTGTAAACGCATACAACGTGGTCGACTTGAGTGTTTTAAAACCAATTAGCTATTTAGACACTCTTTTCTTACTTACTTTCTTGTTCCGTTAAGCGGCGTGAGGAGCTTAAGTTTCCTTTTCTTGTCAAAGTGTGCTGGTTGGTTGATGTAAACCAATATTGTAGGATTTATCTTTTGCCGTTTATCCATCTGTTATGTGGTCTTCCGCGAACATTGAAGCCAGTTCTTCCTGCATTGTAAGTGAGGTTTGGCATTTAACCAAACCATCATTTTTTTATGTCTACAAATGTATTCAATACAAAAGTTAGTTCTAAGAACAATTTTAGAAATATATATATAAGGAAAGGGACCTAGGCGCTATAATAGATGATACAGGTAAGGTGAGTGAGAAAGTTCAGGTATCAGTGAAAAAGGCAAATGCAATGTTAGGTATGATGAAAAGACATATTAAACATAGGAGCAAGGAAGTGATAGTCAAACTGTATAAAGCATTAGTTAGACCTAGATTGCTGCGTACAGGTGTGAAGTCCTTTTCATAGAAGGGATATAAACATGCTGGAAAGAACGCAAAAAAAGAGCGACAAAGCTGATAGTGGGATTCCAGAATTACAGTTTTGAGGAAAGACTCGGAAAAACCGGCCTACAGTGTCTAGAAGAGAGCAGAATTCGAGATGACTTAATACAGGTTTATAAGATGGTCAAAGGAAGGGATAATTTAGACTATAACAAGTTTTTATTAAATACAGCCACCCACAAGAACAAGATGGTATAGCTACAAATTAACTAAAGAAAGGTCCAAATTATATATTAGGAAATATTTTTTTTAGTCAGAGAGTGGTAAATGTTAACTTAATTTAACGTCTTTATACTGGTTTAGAAGACTCCGCAGAGCCTGTATACAACCAGTTTTCTTTAAATTACCCTGCTCTAAAATCTAAGCGCATGCAATGTATTCTTAAATGCATTAACTGTCCCTGCCTCCACTACCTCCCATGGCAATGCACTTCAAGCATTTACCACTCTCTGACTAAAACAAATATTTCTTAAGTTGAGAAGTTAAGAATAGCTATCAATTCATCGTTTCTTGTTCTAGCTCCAGCTGACACCAATGTCATTTCTAATTTATATCCCATATTATTTAACAAGTTTCTCTTCTGTGCCTTGCATTAGGAGCACGTTAGACATTGGTAGCACAACGTTGGTATACATGTACGTGTCCCCTATTTCTCCCGTCTTTCAAATTCCATATCTCTCTACCTTTTCTACTTTTCTTATTTGCGTTTAGGATTTTTGGTCATGCTATTTCTCCAAGCAAGTCACCATGATGATGTCTGTAGTCTTTACCAGGTCGGAGCGGCTGCCCCACAGCTTTTGTCTCAGTTCCGTACCCTCTGACCAGGTCTGGTATCTCATGTACCTATAGAACGGGCATTCCTGTACAGTGTTTTCAAGATTCAGGCCTCCTGTTCCACATGAGCATTCTTCAGTGTATGAGATCTTTATTCGGCAGTGACCAGTTCTTATGCGAAATAAGGTGTTTTGTTTTGAATTGTTGAAATGGGTCTGGTCTACTGCTTATGTTCATGTCTTCTCTCCATTGGTGTATATACTGATTTATGATGCTGTTCTTGATCTCTCTATTAGGTACTCGATTATTAAATTGTGCGTTATTACTGATATATATTGCTAGAACGCAGTTTCTCTCGTTTCCTGTGATTCCGCAGTGGGAGGGTAGCCATTGGAGCGTTATTGTTGATGATCTCTGGAGTATTCATAGTTCTGCTCTGATTTCTGATAGCAGCGGTTCGTTGTTTATTTTCTGTATTGCCTTTATTATAATCTACATTCTCAACTACGTGACATGACGTCCTAGATGTCATCCTGTCATTTTGTCGCCACTGCAGTTGAAAATAATGACCTCGAAATTTGGTTATACAGAAGAATTTTTTCTTTCGTGAAAAAAGAAACAAACAAATAGCGAAGAGAGTAGGTATGGGTAGAGAACGGCTGACAGAAATTAAAATTAGACAAGTGAAATATTTTAATCATATAAAGCGACACAATACTTTATTTAGAACAATACCGGAAGTGACGGTTAAAGGTCGACAGACAAAAGCGAGCAGCACTCTAAGTGGGAGAGCAGCAATAACAAGATGGACTAATGTCAGTCTGGCACGAGTCTACTATCAAGATAAGATGTGGGTAGCGCTCTAAGTGTGAGAACAGCATCAAAAGATGGACTAATAGTCAGTCTGGCAGAATGTACCGCCAAGACGAGAGGCGGGTAGCACTCTAAGTGTAATAGTAGCATCACAATATGGATTAATTTCAGTGTGGCAGAGTATTTCGTCAAAACAAGAGACATAGTTTATTGAAGGTCAACTTCAGGCAACCTTCGTTGCGGAAATAGCAATGAATTGAATTGCAGACATACGTTCTAGTTATCTTGGAAGGTAGAGAATGAAAGACGCTAAAGGTTTATCTAAAGTTTGATTAAAATAAGGCGAGGATGCGGCGGCTCTGTGAGTGTATATAATGGGAACAAATAAATGAGAAAAAAATGTAAAAGTTGATTAAAGTTAAATTTCAAACAATTTTTTACAAATGCATGTGGCCAGATACGTCACCGAGACTAGAACACAGACAAAATCTATATTACGACCAATATGCCTTCATCAGGAACAACAAATAACAACAAAGCTAAAACAAATTAACATATAAGGCAAAAATGGTCTACTTATCTACATAGTGTCTGTCTTCGCTACTGGTATGGTCAAAAGCTCGACTGAAAATGAAGGGCGGCCTGCAAGTTGTTATGTAAAGCAACTCGTCATGCGAGAATCACAGGAAATGAGAGAACTGGCCATTTAGCAATATATATATATATATATATATATATATATATATATATCAGTAGTAAGGCCCAATTTAATAATTGAATACCTAACAGAGAGATCAAGAACAGCATCATAAATCAGTAAATACACAAATGGAGAGAAGACATGAACAAACGCAGTAGACCAGACGCAATTTAACAACTCAAAACAAATCAACTAACTACCTTATTTCGCATAAGAACTGGTCACTGCAGACTACTGGAACATATATACCGAATAAAGATCTCATACAAGCGGTCAAGTAAAGTTTGACAAAACACTGTGGTCACGCTCACACTTCGCGCACTGCAGGGATCAATATATAATTAGTTCATTTGTGGTCATCATCATCATCATCATCATCAACATCATTATGAAGCATGTCCTTTGCAGAATGTCGCTTTAATGTCAGCAGATCTGTAGCATATTTGTTTTGTGACCAGCTCTCCCGCCTCTGACATTGTCAGCCTCAAAGCCTATGACCAGCTCTGCCGCCTCTGACATTGTCATCCTCAGAGCCTATGCAATGTTTCTTGTCCATTGTCTGCTCTGCTTATTTGCGAAGTACCCTCCAGTATCGTCTTTGCCAAGCCATTATGACGTTTGATATGGCTAAAGTATCTTAATTTCCTAAAGGTAATGTTGTTTACTAGCTAATTTATTCTATATCCAGCTTCAATAGGATTTCTGCGCTTTTCTTGTTTTCTATCTATGATACTTTAAGCTCTCTCCTGCAGAATTGTAGCTCGAAGGATTCAATCTTCCTTCGTGTTGGTTTCTGATAAGTATTCTATTTACGTCATCAGTCAGGATGTGCACCTCATGAATTTCCGGTATTTTCGAAACAATTTTTGTTGTTTTCGTTCGATTGTTCCTACTTTAACCGTAAATATTTATTATTTGTAAATATATTGTTAAACGTATCACAACATTTTCTCAACAAAATATTGTTCCAATTGTATCTAGTATATTTCGTTCATTTTGTACACACCAAATGTGTTTTAATACGGTGCAAATTTATAATGAAGATGAAATCCGCGGTTGACATTCTAATCATGTTAGTTGTACTTCGAAGAATTTGTGTTACCTTTTGAAAAGAACTGCATTCCGTTACGGAATTGCATTTAATCAATGTTATTAAATATTAACTACAACAAAAACTATTTATTTTTATTTCCATGATTCTTCCGCTGTTTGTTCTTTTCAGGTCAGGTCAGGTCATCCCGTTACCGGTGAGGTCGTTGGGTCACACATGAAGACATCATCACAACGTCATGTCACCCTTCTCTGTCAGCGGTTGCTGTCTGTGCCTCTTCTGTTCGGAAATTGGTCCATTCTTTTATGTTGTCCTCCCACCTCTTTTTGGGCCGGCCTCTTCGTCGTATGCCTTGCACCTTTCCGTGGAGGATCGTATTTGTAAGACCATTTGATCTCAATATGTGACCGTACCAAGAAGTTTCCTTCTTTTCATAGTTGCCAAGAGGTCTTCAAAGGGCCGTATTGCTGTTGTAATTCAATCTCGTATTTCTTTATTTGTAATTCGATCTTTGTACGTGACGTTTAAAAGTCTTCGGAAACATCCCATCTCCAAGGCCTGTATCCTTCGCTGAATGTCAGCTGTAACTGTCCCTGTCCATTTCTGTTAGTACTATCTCAATGGATTAGAGGAAATGACGGTGTTCACAGAGATTAATGACAAAGAACACATTATATTACGAGTAGAAGAAATGATATTGCAAAGGAAACTAGTAAACTAACACACATATGCACAATCGAAATGAATCAAATCGACAGAGTTCACAAAGAGACAGGAACAAGAAAGAGAAGAAGCCACTATGAGAATGCGAACAAAGGACAGGGTCGGCAGAGAAAACCAGGATACTTGAGAGTAGATATAATTGATACAAGGGGCGGAGTTCGGAGAGAAAATCAGAATGATCGAGAATAGATATCATTCATCCAAAGGACGGAGTCCGCAGAGAAAATCCTGTCGGAGAACAGATATAACACTTAAAATGGACATAAGCCATAGAGAAAAACGCACTTTTTGCTTCACTAATTTCTACGGCGCGCCTATTCCACCCCAGTCGGTAGTCCATTGGGCGATATTAAGACGGAAACACCAGTGATAGGATGTATGTGTGCGTCTCTGTGTACCTATGCTAGGTTTGTGCCCTCTCATAAGACAGCCCAACCAAAGTGGAAGGGCCTCACCCTGAGGGCACGTGTGAAAGTTGTGCAAGTGTGTTGATTGTTTGTATTTGTTTTTTTGAAAATTCGTTATTGCACTTAATAAATTATTATAATTTTCAAATTTGAACAACAAATTTCAAATATAAATTGTGCATGGTGTGAAGTGAAATGAAATGATAATTTCCCATGAGATGAAACATGAGATGGTTGGATTTACATTTCGTGAAGTGAGTGGTGACATAAATTTAAAATGATTTAAATTTCCAAAAAGTTAGTAGAGGTAATTAGAGAAAGGATTTTTTTTTTTTTTGCTTAGATGTTTGCCTCGCTAGTTTCTACTGGCGGAGGCGCGCCATTTTCCACCCCAGACCGTAGTCCATTGGGCGATATCAGGACGCATAAACCAGTGCTTGGATGCATGTGTGCGTCTGTATGTACCTATGCTAGGTTTGTGCGCCCTCAGAAGCTAGCCCAACCAAAGTGCAATGGAAGGGCTTTACCACGAGGGCGCGTGTGAAAGTTGTGCAAGGGTTTGACTGTGGGACAGAGTCAAATGAAACAGTGGGGTAAGAAGAGAGAGAACAGTTGCCCCCAGGGTAGAAGACCCCTGACTTTCCCTTAGAGAGAGGATGATGCCTGGGAATAGACCTGGTTCTTTCAAATGATTTCTGAAAAATTAAGTGTTGTTATTTACATACATGCAAATGATTGAATTTCAGAAACTTGATTTACTTATAATCACATTCTAGTTACATTCAATTTAGTTTCACAAATACGCAACCATAATTATATTGGCATGCAAACTAGTTATAATAATGAAATTAACACATTAATCCAACATTGTTTCAGATTATGAAAAAATGTATAATTTATAGGCCCTTGCAGAACATTAAATAATTGTTCACCATGCATGAGCGAACGTGTATTGTGTAAAGATGTTTTCATGCAGATTAAATATTCAACTGCAGACAATGTTAATGCATACGTTATTTCCAGAAGAGGACAATAAACTGCTGTTAATATTGAAAATAATCCAATCGTTAATGGATAGGTTGTTCTGTATAATCCATGGCCAGCCAGGGCTCATGATATTTCTTTTTATTTATGGGGTTTGTTTTGTGTGATTTGTTCTTGTTTTCGTCTGTTCTTGCCTGAACTCATATTGACCAATTCTTTTTTGGTCCACTCCATTAGATTACTGGCACACTTTCATTGGAAACCAGTTATGATTGCTAACATTAACCGCTCATTTCACATTTCCCATTTCATGTCCTTTTGTTGTAATGATTAGTTAATTGCTTTCGTTGGCTCTTTGTCCTTAACGATGTCCTTGTAATGATTTGTTAGTTGCTTTCGTTGGATCTTTGTCCTTAACGACCTCGTAGTAACAATCTGTTAGTTGCTTTCGTTCGCTCTTTGTTCTTAATGACTTCCTTGTAGTGATCTGTTTGTTGCTTTCGTTGGCTCTTTGTGCTTAACGACCTCGTAGTAGTGATCTGTTAGTAGTTTTCGTTCGCTCTTTGTTCTTAACGACCTCATTGTAGTGATTTGTTAGTTACTTTCGTTGGCTCTTTGTCCCTAACGTCCTCCTTGTAGTGATTTGTTATTTGCTTTCGATTGCTCTTTGTTCCCCCAAACGACGTGTATGCAGGTGTAACGTATGTGTCGACTTGTTTTTGTCCTAGAGGGATCGCTGAGCCATGTTACATATCTATGTTTTTACCGACTAATTTAATTAAATGCATACGTTAATGCGAATTGTGTACATGCAGTACATATGTTACATATCTGAGCAAATATGCATATGAGGGCATGATGTTGTAACGGTTACAAGGGAAAAGAAAATAATTCCTGATATAGTTAGTCATTACGATATATTCATATTTCTCGATGATATTTATTTAAGTTTACTAGAAACTGTGTGAACAATTAATTAGCTTTCTATGTTACTCTCAAACAGCGTAAACCCAATCGGAATACCTTCGCATAAACGGAGTTTAAAATTATATGCTGTAATTATGTTACGGAGGAATTGAAAATAAAAAGAGAAGAAAATGACAATGAAATCAGATGCGATTGATTGCTATGATATTGCACAATATGATAATTGAAGCCAGGCAGCGATTTATAATAATTCTGAAATTGTTCTCATTCTTAGCGTCTAACTTATTTCTTCAAATACAAATATGTCTTTTCAATTTAAAAAAAAACAATTTCATTAGTTCAATTACTTGTTCTCAATCATCATTAATAAGTTGAAAGGACAAACATTAAACTGTTGTTGTTGTTGTTTAATTACTACAATGAGTAAGTTTACTCTTTTGTGCACTCTGAAAATGGCGTTCAGTGGCGGATTGTGACAGCTTTTCTCGTTTCCCGAGCGTGCTGAAGAAGGTTAACCGTAGTCCACCGAGCGGTTCTGCAATGATTGACTCTATCTGCGTGACATTCACTACTACGGTGATCACGTTGATCGACATCTCACCAGCGGGACTGCCTTGAAAACAACCTGTTTCCAGGTTACGCTACATGGAAGAGAGATATTAGCCTGACCCTGACGCGAGGTCCTAATCAGTATGTTGTGCCTGACCGAACAAGCGTCTGAGTTCTTTCAAACATTAAGATATGTAAAGTTTACAGCCAAGAACCAATATCAAGCCATGGAAAGTTACTTGTGGGTCTAACCAGTGTGGGATCATTCGAATCTCTAATAAATGTTTCCACAAATCATTAAATCTCTAATTGCGCTTTTAAAGAAAGTCTAGAAACTATTTTAAAGATATAAATTATATTTTCAAATTTAAATTATACATAATGTATAGGATACGTGGGTAGTTTTCATGATATTCTTAAAAAAATGGTCAATGTTTAATCTCCTTCAAATGTGATATTATATGAATGTTTTTCACATTGCTTTTGTTGGATTTGTCACTCCATTCTCATTCAGTTCCCTTCAATTGAATAGTAATTCATGCAGTATTTGCTTTATTTGTCTACAGTATATTTGGTGTCGTATTAAAGAGTAACATTTTACAAATGTCGACAGCGTAGTTGGTAATTACATTTATAAAATAATGTTTGACTCTAATTGTCCTTAAACTGTCTATTTTAACTTGTGTCCATCATTTGTAATATATACGGTAGCTTACGAATGAATCCGAGGCGGTAAATGTCTGTCTATATTTCGTTCTATAGATCTTTTCCAAATGTGAACCGCATAACAGGATAAGCGAAAAGAAGAAGAAAGAAGAGGGAAAGAAAAAAGTATTTATTTCCTATTTCCATTTTGGCTACATATTTTTTTAAATTGATTTTCTACCCAAAATAGTTCGTATAAACATTATTCAATTATTTCAGTATTCACTGAAGTGTGCGCATGCATTTGCAGAATAACAATCTACCATTGTTAAAAATTTGAAAGCAGCGTGTGCACATCATTTTATTTGATACAGCTAATTTACTCTCTTATATTTCTAAATTAATTAGTTTTGAAGTTTGTTATCATCTACTTGAGTATTATCAATGTCAAAGATGTTTTATTTTGTGAAATATACTATTTTTTATTTAATATTCTGCAGCTTCACTAGCAAGCATATGTTTGGCACGAGTCAGCTAGCATGTAATTATTTGTTTTGTTTAAATAATTGCAATAGTTTAATTTACCAGCGCTCATTATTCAATTAGCTCAGTTAATTAGCGTTCTTCTGTTCCGGTTTAATGTTGTGGTGGTCTTGATTTTTAATAACAACAACATAATAATTTTGTTACGATATTTTGCCCATTACTGAGATCAGTCGCGTGTGTGGAGAAGTATTTACCGTGAGGAAGAAATAAAAGTTCCATTTCACGTTTATCGCTACACATTGAGCAGATAGTGTTTATATTTCTCAATCACTCCTCTTATCAGATTAAAAATCACTAGTTTCGTAGCAAAGGTCGATTGAGTGTCCACTAACCTGTCAGGCGTTGGGTGAGGAAGGCTATCGTCTGGTCAGGCAACACATACTGATCAGACATGTTAGTCAGGGTAAGGCAAAATATACTGGTCCAAAATGTTAGTCAGGGTCGAGAAAAACATACTGGTCAGAAATGTTAGTCAGGGTCGAGCAAAACATACTGATCAAACATGTTAGTCAGGGTCAGGCAAAATATACTGGTCAGAAATGTTAGTCAGGGTCGAGAAAAACATACTGGTCAGACATGTTAGTCAGAGTCGAGCAAAACATATTGGTTAGACATGTTAGTCAGGGTAAGGCAAAACATACTCATCAGACATGTTAGTCAGGGTCAGGCAAAAAATACTGATCAGACATGTTAATCAGGGTCAGGCAAAATATACTGATCAGACATGTTAGTCAGGGTCGAGCAAAACATACTGATCAGACATGTTAGTCAGGGTCGAGCAAAACATACTGATTAGACATGTTAGTCAGGGTCAAGCAAAACATACTGATCAGACATGTTAGTCAGGGTCGAGCAAAACATACTGATCAGACATGTTAGTCAGGGTCAGGCAAAACAAAATGCCAAAGACCCTCACCTCGGCTTCCTAGTATCCCTCCCTGGAAACGAGCTTCTTATATTGTAGCCTGGGAAACGATGTGGGTGATACCCGTAGTAGTGAGTGACACGCAGATGAAACCAATCATAGCACAACCGCTTGGAAAACCGCGGTATACCTTCATCAGGACGTTCGGGATGTGAGGAAAGCTACTGCAACTCGCTACTTAACGTCCTTTTCAGGGCGCAGAAACGAGTAACCGATTCAGTGTGGGCATTCGCAAACAACAAACAACTACAAATAGGACAGATCAGGCTGTCCGTCCAGGTGCATAGATGATAGAATGATGAAGACTCGTCTTTAGTCATTACTTTACATACACATAATTGTCATATTATCATCGAAGTTAGTCCAGTAGATGTGCCGTGTCCGAGGAAGCCAACACTATTATGGATACTTTCTGATCGTTTGCAACGCTGTGTCAATAGGACATAGGACGCTGTGCCAATGCGGGCATATGACTTTAGTCAGTCTATCTCACCATCACATATGTGAGCGACTCCGTGGACGTGTACAGACATATGGCTCGCAGAAGATTATTCTATTTGTCCATCAGTTGTCAGGCATTCGCATTACATGCCCAGCCTAACACGATGTTTCGTGATTTTGCTGCTTCTAAACCGTCACGAAAGGGAGTTTGATGTCGAATTGCTGCGTTACTTTATCAGAATTACTAGGACTGCAAAAGATGGATGTGTCGGACTGAAAGGTGCAAATATCGCAGTCAAACTCTAAGCTAGCGACAGAACGCATTCCGTTCTCTATACTACATCCTGCTACTCACAAGGCATTGTTCACGCCTTGGTAGCGGCAGACCGAGAACAAACGCAGAGGAAGAAGTAGAGGAAGACTGATTGAGGAAACTAACAAAGATTGTAATACAGCAATTACTCTACCACCGTCCAGTATATGTTTCAATAGCAAGATGAGTCCGACAGGGTGACACCATCCCTCCAAAGCTATTTGCTTTACAACATCTATCTCTGTTCAATTCGTTTGTTTTATATTGCCCTGTGTTACCAGGGAAGCAACGGTTTCTTCTTCTTCATCGTACGCTGGTTACAGCGATTTACGTTGCGCTGTGTTACTTTGTTAGGCCTGTGGCCCAGTGCATCCGATTTCATCAGGCGTTTCTGTAGGGATGCCCTCCTTAGCCTTTGGCTATTCCCATCCTATCTGCAAGGCAGCAGTTGTTTTTGGTCAGAGCTGTCTCTCTAAGGGAAGTTGTCTTGCAGGACTATCGAGTCTTCCCGACTCGTGTCTATAGGGTGTGGCAATGATATGATATGATGGACTATATACGAGTCTGTACTATCCGGGAAGAGAGGCCGTCCAGTGTGTCTGTGTCTCAGGATCGTCACGTCCTGCCAGAAACGTAGCATATGCATTTGAGTGGGGTATCTCTTTGCTCCTTTTATTTTCTCGGCTCATCTGCAGTGATGGCACGCCTAGCATTCCCCGCCACATGGGAGGTTGTCACAATAGGGCAGAGGTGCAATGTCCGCTGGCCTGCATCTCTTCCATTTGAATGACTGATAGCAGACAAAGGTAAAGAGCAAGGCAGGAGTGCATTTAACCAGGGGACAAGCCTGGCCATGGCACGGAGATGTTGTTCGCCTGGTGTGCGGACATATCTCATGATCAAGGGTTGAGTCTCAACAGTTCGCAGTGAGGTGGCTGAAGCAAAGGTTTGCAACGATGTAACCTGCATTGAATTGAGTTGAACAACTGTTCTTTATTCTCATTGCTAGGGTTCATGTTGTTGATTGACCACGGCAAGTAAGATTACTCTTTTGTGCGCCCTGAAAAAGACGTCAATTGGCGGGTTACAGTGGCTTCTCTTACTTCCAGATCCTGCTGATAAAAGTAGGCGGGAGTTCTCCATTTGGCTGTGCAGGGGTTGGCTTCATCTGCGTGGTGCTAACTAATTCTATCCCCGATATCGTCAGCCAGGCTTCCATGAAACAGCCAGTTTAAAGGGAGACATACATGACATGGGGGACTTGGACAGTATGTTTTGCCTTACCCTCACTAACATTATCCGATCACAATGTCTTGCCTGACCAAACGTTAGTCTTCTCACCCCTAATTGTTGGAGGTCCTGGTTTTTTTGCTAGATAAAAGACTATAGGCCGCATCGCCACTGTTGTGGCCAAGTCATGTGTTGTCTATGCTTTTTAATTTCACTCCCAAACCATAATATGCATTTTCTTGGGATTCGATCAGATACCATCAGCAACCGTCCTTGTCAGCAGCCAAGCATCGACATTATTAGGAAGCGATTAAAGATGGTTTGGCACCAGACTGGCTACCCCGTTCTGTAAAATGACAAAAGGAAAATGTGATTGTGTGACGTATCACAAATGATAACAAAAGGGGGAAGACCCATCCAAAAAAAGAGTTATCTTTTTTAAAATGTAAATACAAAAACCAAGAAACCTATTGACTCAAAATGTAGCAACAACTTTCCAGATAGATTATATTGTATGAACTGTGTTTACTTTATGAATGGCCATGTTTTGTGAGAAAATAATTAATAAATATGAAAATTAAAAAACAAGATTAAAGCAACCCCCTCCCCCCCCCCCCCCCCCACCCCCGAGTGCATAGAGTAAAAAATATCACTAACACTATAAGCGCAAGGAATGCCAAACCAGCAGATTATGTGCATAACATCCCTACCTATGGCATGAATCACCCAAAAAATGTCTACTCCGTCCAATGGTCTTTGTAGATACGGCTATTGCGATTTGGCCTTTTTAAATAGCAAACAATTTAGAAATGTGTATAAGAATATCTCTGTTTCTAGACCATGTTTAAAAAAAGAGGATCTTCATGTCACCAAGGATAGCATGGTCTAATAGTGTACCAAGTCTAAAAGGTATAGTTTAAAAATTGTAGACATTTTCACCGGAACTGTAAATGGCAGGGCTGATTTTCGTTAAGTTGATTAATAAAAGTGTTTAAACCCTTTTACCTGATAAGAGTTCAGTATCTTCCAGGAAGACACAGCCGATCCTCTATTTGTGTCTGCTCTTCCTGTCACAGATAATTATATAAGAAAGCAGGAAAATGTGATAGTGCGACCTATCACAAATGGTTATATAAGAAAGCAGGAAAATGTGATAGTGCGACGTATCACAAATGATAATATAAGAAAGCAGGAATATGTGATAGGGCGACGTATCACAAATGATAATATAAGAAAGCAGGACAATTTGATAGCATTCAAAAGAAGTAAAATGTCACAGTACGACGTGTAACAAATGGCAGCATTAGAAGAAAGTAAAATGTGAAAGTGCGACTTGTCCCAAATAATAACATTAGGAAACAGGACAATGTTATGACATTTTGGTAATGTCTTGACCTCGTTATTCGCCACGGGAGTAAAAGTAAACGGTCAACATGACTTTGACATTACTGCGCGTCTAGAGCATGCATACACACACACACACACCGGAAGAGTGCTCACTACACTCAACACTGAAAGGCTGATAGCCAGCGACGGACGCATTCTGCTGGTAGGGGGGGGGGGGAAGGAGGGGCATTCAAGCATGCACATGACTGCCCTTTATACTACCCTGGCGAAGGACAACTCGAATGCTTTATTTGTTTCTGCGGAAAGAAAATAAAGGTCGAATCCGTTTTAAACACACCTCGTATGAGCATCCTACACAAAAAACAATGCGTATTACCAGTTGAACAGAACACAGCAGGTCGTGGTCTTCAGACTTAGCACTGGCCACAATAGACTGAGGTACCACTTATTCAACAAATTGAAGATAGGTGGCACTGACGAATGCCTGTGTGATACCGGGAAAATGACCGCTGAACATTTGCTGCAAAACTGCCCGGCATACGAGGATCAGAGAGAGCAGATGTGGCCATCACCAGTGGCAACACTAGATACGCTCTATGGCAGTGTCGACAGCCTCAGGATGACCGCTGCTTTTTTCGAAAAAATAATGGTTACTGTCTGACTGCGTACGATGAAGAAGAAGAAGTATGAGCATCCAATCTATTATTGAATGCATTAACTGACCCTACAGGCACATACAAAAATACGCACACACTCAGGCACACATACACACAAACATAAACCCAAATATACGCGCCCACAGGCACTAGATCACACACATCCCCAAACATACACACACACCCAAAACATACAGACACATACCCATAAAAAAATTACTAATTCCTGATACCCTCTTACTAACTGAGCAGCAGGCGGTCATTACAGAAGTTGTTTAAGAGATAACTGCCGATTTGAACAACGAATGTCTTCTCAATTATGTTTCATTACCTCCGACAGTCCACACGATGTGCACTGCTGAAGGGCAGGACGATATGGGGTGGGTGTATGATCTCCCCATAACAGTCATTCCCACAGTGGTCTCAGGGAAACAATTGTGCATATTTTGCCTCGGAAAACTGACAACAAAGGAACACAAGAAAATGAAAATAGCAACCAAATACCTACGAAGGATAAATAGATGATTCTAAAATGGCGAGGAACAACGGGAGGAACATCACGGAAACACCAGGTTAGGTACAAACAGATACACACACGCATCCAAGCACTGGTTTATGCGTCTTAATATCGCCAAAATTGACTACGGTTTGGGGTGGAATAAGCGCGCCTCTGACAGTAGAAACTAGTGAGGCAAAAACATACAATAACAAAAAATTAAAAATAGTACGGGCACTTCTGTTACTGATCTAGACAACTGACAAGCAGTATTTTTTGGGCTACAAAGCCATAACATACGTTTAAAGGGACTGATCCCAACGAATAACGGACTAGGAACGATAAGTGATTACAGAGGTGGCAAGCAACGAAAAACGAACCATGACATTTTAGTGGACTTGGTTGTTATTGTTATTGTTTGAGAATGCCCACAATGAGTAGCTCGTTTGTGCCCTTTGAAAAGGACGTTACGTTGCGGGTTGCAGTAGCTTTCCTCACATCACGAGCATGCTGATGAAGGCGGACCAGGGTTCTTTCAAGGCAGTTATGCGATGCTTGGCTTGTCACTTATTACGGGGAACACGTCGATCCATGAAAACAGCCCGTTTCCAGGGAGGGCAACTAGGAAGCCGAGGTGACGGTCTTGACCAATATGTTTTCCCTGAATCTCACAAACATGTCTGATCAGTATATTTTGCCTGACTAGACGTTTTTTTTCTTTCCCAGTGAACGTGGTAGAAGAGAGTTTAGATTTTATGTGAAAAAACAAAAAACTAACATGTATTGCTAATTATGACTATTATACATAATGACAGGAGAACAGGGAAACTCACACAAACTTTAACTTTAAGCGGGGGCTCGACTTCATTGCCTCGGGTTTTTTCTCCATTTTAGCTCGGTCGCTCTCGGCAGACTGGTACCCCTATCTGTCGAGAGCATCGCACAAAGCACGAACTCCGTAGCTCCAGCGATGAACCCAGGGATCTCCGGAAAAAAAATTAAATCATCAGCAAAGAATGGTGCAGACATTTTGGAAATAGGTAAACAAGGTGTAGTTTTTTTTGTACATCCAGAGAATAAAAAGCTCGTTGTGGAAACAGAACACATCAGAGAAAGATTAATACGCCTACAAGCAGTCATTATATGGACAAAAAAACAACAATACTAACCCAGGCCAACGTCAAATTCAATGAGGAACACTGAAGTCAATTCTTTGAGCGTCGTATAGACGGATTCAATGAGGTAGACAAAAACCATGATCTGACCGTAAAAGGTCCATTTTAATGGCCTGCTTAAACGGTGTATCATGAAAACATATTCTTCTTCTTCTTCTTCTTCGTACGCAGTCAGACAGTAACCATTATTTTTTCGAAAAAAGCGGCGGTCATCCTGAGGCTGTCGACACTGCCATAGAGCTTGTCTTGCAGTTCCACTGGTGATGGCCACATCTGCTCTCTCTGATCCTCGTATGTCGGGCAGTTCTGCAGCAGATATTCAGCGGTCATTTTACCAGTACCGCACGGGCATTCGTCGGTACCACCTATCTTCAATTTGTTGAATAGTTGATACCTCAGTCTATTGTGACCAGTGCGAAGTCTGAAGACAACGACCTGCTCTCTTCTGTTTAACTGGTAATAGGCATCGTTTTTGGTGCAACCAGTATGTTCGGTTTCCCATTTGGTCATGTATCTGGCTTTGATAAGCCGTTTTGACTCTTCGTACGTCATACTAGTATCTGTTTGTGGTAGTCTTGCACCTTCTTTTGCCAGTCTGTCTGCCTCCTCGTTGCCTTGGATGTTGCAGTGTGATGGGACCCACTGTACCACTACCCTTTTTGGTGCGGACTGCTGGCACAGTTTGCAGAGTGCTGCTCTTAAGTCATTAAGCTCAGTGTTTTTCTGGCTTTTTAGCGCTGTGACTACGGCGAGAGCATCTGTAAGCAGGACTATATGGCTTTCAGAAAACATATTCAATTTTTTTAATTTTGTTTTGAAAATCATTATTCATTACGTATACAAAAACGTTATTAGCAAATGGCTTTTAGACTGACATTTCAAATATGTTGTAAACATATTAACGTTTTTGATTAACGTATATTAACGTATATTAACGTATCTTAACGTATTATTGACGTGCTACTGTTAATGGAACCAATAAACCCCTAACTAACCTCATCACAATCACGTATCGTGGCTTATTAATCATTCGGTTTACAGTTTTCAACAAACCCTCAACTTATCATCCCCAAACCCCTCTGTCATCACAACTACTTAATGTGTAGCTTGTAGTTTATCATTTCGTTATGTTAGAGGAGTGTTTAAATGAAACCGGACCAAACTGCAACAAGTTAACATACGAACGATGCGCATGATGACGTTAATTCTAATGTAAACAGCACATATCAACCGTCACGTTTGCAACATTTCATAATCCCCCGACCCATAGTTTCCTCAGGAGACCGTTTAAACCATGGCGGGTGTGATATGGAATGCATCCAGAGTTGATCAGCGATCGAAAAAGTGTCATAAACATTAGTGTAGAACTGTGCAACGATTTTTAAAGAAGGACATGAGTTAACAAAAGATCTTCTGAGACCAGGTCAAGCGCATATTGTTGCGTTAACTCACGTCCGAGACCAAGTCAAGCGCATATGGTTGCGTTAACTCACGTCCTTCTTTAAACATCTTTGTCTAGTTATTCACTGTTGTCTTCGCCACACTTTAGTAACCATACGCTGCCTGCATTACGCGATGAATGCCAACTGGTCGACATCCTTTAGCTATTAGAAACCGATTTGCCGCTCGCTGATCAACTCTGCACGGATTCCGTATCGCACCAGTCATGTTTTCAACGGTCTGCTAAGGACATTTTGAGTCGGTGGATAATGACATTTTTCAAACTTGACGGTTGGTATGTGCTGTTTACACCAGAAGTTACGTCATCATGCGCATCGTACGTATGTTTGCTTGTTGAATTTTGTTCCGATTGCATTTAAAATCGCGTCGTAAAACAGATTATGGTATAAACGCCAGACACGTGACAATGTCAGAGCAATGTATCGTTCGAATATAAACGTCGTCAGAACGACTGATGATTTCACAAATGCTTTTGAAATCACTACCGCCATTCAGACCTTTTTGTGCTTTCTCCTCTGCTGTTTAACATCAACATGGTCCTAATTGTATCAGAGACCAGTAAATTTGAGACATCTCAAGCAAAACCGAACTAAATACACGAATTATTATTTGCAGATAGTGAGTGTCTACTGTACGAGAAGGGAAATACACTACAAAAAAACAGGTAAACGCTTGCTACTAGTTGTGCGAAATACAATACGCGAATTAACAAAAAGAAACTAAAATAAAAACAGCAGAACAGCTGAGCTATACAATATAAATGTTAATGATTTTGCTCTTCAACAGACCCATGCGTTCAAGTATTTGAGCAGTATTTTTTCGGCAGATGGTAGGATCGACATATAAATTGAGACTAGGTATCAGAAAGCATTTGCAGTAACTTATCATATGTTTCCACTGCTTAAGTACCCGATCATTAGTAGACAACAAAGCAACAGCTGATTAACATTGTATTTATGCCGATTCTGAGCTAGCAGTGCCAGATATGATTTCTGACCAGGGCGAGTAAATGCAGAATTTCGACGTGTGAAATGAAGTGTTTGAGAAAGGTCATCGGTGTTACGAGATAAGACAATGCGGAACGACGATATTAAAAGCATGGCCGGGATTACGTTTTGTGGAGAATACATTTCCAGGCATAAAAATACGTTGGTTTGGTCATCTCTTGTACATGCACCCTCATCAACTTCCACTGATAGCTTACATCGCTGGTATGTCTGGTTACAGGGCACGCAGACGGCCACGAGGCAGGTGGATAAATGCATTAGAGTTATTTTGCAGCAGCACTGGCTCCTACTGACCGACGCAAATCATTTGGCACAGGACAGACGAATTAAGCTCCGTATTTTGCTTAACTACTTTGCTCTAGTGTTTGAGTCCTTTAAGGTGAATTCACACATCGGTTTACCATCCTCCGTGAGCTCGAGCCTAGCCCACTAAGCAGGACACCCTTCTCCCGGCTTCATCCAGCTCATACCAGAGCTGCACAGGGGCAATTGCCCCTGTAGAAGTACCGGTCGACTAAGAACTAAGGTAAGAAGAACTAAGATTTCTCTTAACGTCATAAGTGGACATAATACAAACTAAAACAGTTAGACGACATTTCGTTTCTCACAACAGTTAACTAGACAAACACAAAATATGATAAGTGATGTGATGATAAAGATATGCTAACAACGGTTTATCGAGTGCACACTAACCCGCCAGGCACGACACATGATTGTGATGAGTTAAGATCGTTAATTATTAGTTGCATATTTTATAATGTAGTAATTACCAGATGAGACATTATGATTCATTTGTTGGTGTGCCATGGTGAGCAGTTAGTCGATCAAATAGCAGATCGATAGATTCAAAGGGAGGTTATCTCTACCCGTAATGAAGAGTCACACGTATATGGAGGCTTTATTAATTAACGTAGGGACGCACGTGAACAGAGAGCCCAGAATGCAATGCTCTAGACCAGCAAAAAAAGGAATATAATTTTACAGCTGAAAGGGGACACACAATCACCGAGAATGAACATCAAAAGACAAGGAAAGGATCCACAATTGACCACCAATCACAACAAAGAGAGTTGCACTTTAGTAACAAAGGATATCATTGCAAACCGATCATCATCATCAAGTGCTTCCAGGGAATGTGCAGATTATCATGGACATTCACATCTTTATCTTTTCATTGTTTGATTGACGCCTTTCTCGAGTAATTTCAGAGCAGATGTAGAAGCTTGAAATTTGCAGTAGAAGCTTGCTTGACAGGTCAAAAGCGATGAAAAACAGGTAGTTTTTTTTTTGTACAGATGCCCTGTCCGTGGTTACAGCTCTTAAATAGCTAGAAAAATACATACTTAAATGACCATACATCAGTACTCTGTCAACTATGCCAGCAGTCTAAATCCAGAAGAGCCGTAGTGCAGTCGGTTCCATCCCACTGTAGCATTCAAGGCAACGAGGAGGCAGACAGAATGGTGAAAGGGTGAAACCAAATTCAAATGTGACCTACGAAGAGTCCAACAAGTTTATTGCGACCAGATGCATGGAACAAATGGGAAACGGAGCATACTGGCTACACAAAAATGATGCTTATTATCAGTTGAACAGAAGAGAGCAGGGGGTGGTCTTCAGACTCCGCACTGGCCACAACATACTGAGGTACCATATATTCAACAACTGAAGATGGTTACTTATGAAGAATACATCTGTGGCACTGGGAAAATGACCGCTGAACATCTACTGCAAAATTGACCGACATACGAAGACCAGAGAAAGCACATGTGGCCATCACCAGTGCCAACACTAGACAAGCTCTATGCAGTGTCAACAGCCTCATGATGACCGATGCTATCTTTTAACAAATTCAAGTCGACGTCTGACAGCGTGCGAAGAAGAAGCAGAAAATGTATGACTCTAATTTCAAGTGAAACATAGGGATACCACTACATCTGGTCCCTTTACATGAAGCCTATTTCCTAGCATTCGTAGTGACAGTTTTAAAAGTAATGGTTTTACATGATAACGTTACTCATCCCACTAATAAATCGCATCAGTCACTTCTGACCACATCATTGGAAGGTTACAGTGTTTCTATTAAATTCCACCTGGGCAGCACTCAAGTAACGTCTGCCTTACCCACATGCCCTTTATCAGGCGTGCGGTTATCATTTTACATTCAATAACACTAAAAAGACCAGCAGCTTTGCTTTGACGTCCACTGTATCATTTTTCCATTCATTTTTCCCGCTGCCCCACTTTGCTTCAGCTGTCTTCGGGTCTTAACTCGTGGAAAAACTTGATCGTCCACAAAACAATTTGAACACATCTATTTAAATATATATGTGTCTTCTTTGCGAATAAAAAACACTTTTGAGTTGCAGAGTGCTTAAAGATGGGGGTTAAAAGATCTCGATCGAATCCTTGTCTTGCCATAAATCAATCTATCCAGATGTAAATGGCAACTTACGTGAAAGATGGGGACATCAAGACGACAAGAACGGTACCTCGTAAAGAAAGGGGAAACGTGCTCAATTACGCCTCTAGCAGTTATCTTTTTACTACCTCTACCTTTACCTGGACCTTTACCATTATCGGTAGCATTACCATTACCTGCACCTTTACCATTACCTGCATCTTTAGCATTTCCTACACATTTACTTCTACCTTAATCATTACATGTATTTTTACCTATACCTTTACTATTATTTGTATCTTTTCCATTTCCTGGACCTTAATCTTTACCATTAACTTGCACTTTTACATGTATTTTTACCTCTACTTTTAACTCTTCCTTTACTTTTACCTGTATTGTTGCAATGACCTGGACATCGACATCTACCCTTACTTGTACTTTTACCTGTACATGTACTTATACTTTTAAGTCGTATTTTACCTGTACTGTTATCTGCACTTTTACCTGAACCTCTATCTTTACATGTACGTAAAAATAATCATGATCACTTGTTGGTCGCTTAAGTTGTTTAAACATAAGTCCAAAAATGCATTTTGCTAATTCTAGACAGCTTATATCTACGCCGGATTCCAGTTATTTGTTGAAGCATATATCCAATACTGCATGTGTTTTGTTCTAACCTATCATCAAGCTAGACTGTCGCCGTTTGGTCGTATTTAGCCACCACGCCACAGTCCATCAGCTCTTAAACCAGACCACAACCATCAAGGAGCCGAGACGGCTCTCTCCACCATGGTCTCGCTCGTGCAGCGATTCACGCACCATCTCGCTAAGTGAAGCCACTTACATACTTTTTGGTGCATGCACCCTCGTCATCTCAATGGGTGGAAAGGGGGGGGGGGAGTATGGGGAAGTAGGGAGGCTCCACCAGATGGCAACCTACCTACCAACCAACCTACCGACCTACCACAATTCACATCAGTAAGTTATCACTGGCACATAAAGGGCGGGGGATAAAGCCATCTTAGTTGTCTGCCCTACTTTTCTTGTACGTAGGACTTCTTTATTTCTGGCACTAACAAGTCTGTCAGATGATCCACCTCTAGTACACAGCTCTTTGATCTTTTTTCTAAAAGACCTATATATTATTATACAGTCTAATTGTTATTCAAAACGATAGGTTATCGCAAAATCAATTGATTTGACATTTTTGTACTTCATATATATATATTTATTTACGTGGTAACACGTTGAACATTAAATTATCAATGCTATTATACATATTTCAACTTGTCTGACGGCCACGAATTGAAGGTGAAGGCGGTACAATAGTATACACTGCTGCTGGAGATGAAGTGTTGGAGACTTCAACGTACAAGGCCTCAGACATTCATTAGCAGCTATAGCAAGTATCCATCATCGTTGTTTGTCTATGCTAAACATTAAACAAGGTACCAATTTACAACCAGGTTGACTTTCGCGTGTCGATATTCAAAACATAATCCGTTACAATTGTCGCGAAAACCAAGCGTTCAACAAATATTCTTTTGAAACGCTCGTCTTGAATATATGCCGCATCAACAGGCAATCAAGAAGACGGGCAATGAACAACTTTGGGGAAATACATAAGAGTGAGAAATGCCGGTGGCCTACCAACTTCACCAGACAATAGGATGCCGGATGGGCAGGTTCTATGGATATCAAGCTTGTTCACCCACACAAGATGTAGTAAAAGAAGTAACCCGTCTAGGCCTCGAAGGATCCGTCTTGCCAATCGACCGTGTCCACAAGGTATAGCTGTGATCCGTGACGCAGGCAGTGAGGGTAAAGTCATTCCTGTATGGCTCAAGCAGGGGGTGCAATGGCAGCCGTGGTGTCTGAACAATGTTGTAGAGGCCGCTTGTCATCCGTAATGTCCGTTGCCTGCTTCAAGAGTTAGCGACCCGGAAATGATTATGGAAGTAGGGTCACGTGCCCATACAGCGAGAGGCAGCGATGACGTAGCGTGGTATAAACCAGGCATCTGCATAGTGTGACCTCAACATTTGGGATCTGATCGATACTAGTGGATACCGTGAATGCCTTTCTCGTTGCGCAGGTGGAATACGTTCATGAACTGCTGGTCATACGGCATGATAGTCCAGCTGTCCGAGTCGCACGACATTATGGGGATGGCACATATTATGAGAATGCCCAGCTTGGTTACCAGTGAGAGCCTTCGCCGGATCAAGACTCGGTACAGGGCATTCATACAGGAGTCAGTCAGACTTATTTGTACAATAATATCTGGCTGACTATATAAATCGGGGTTGTAGCTTCTGTCCAGTTAAATTAAGTCATCGATGGAATTTACTTAGTTGTATCCAATAAGGATTCATGTCACTGTAAGACCGCACCTCAAAGTTTCTATTGATATAAAAAAGCGCATCTACTAATCCTGCGTAACCCCAGTAAGGCTTTACGACTCCAAAACTGGACATTACTCAAACATGACATGTCGAGCCTAGAGGTCTTCCACAGCACAACCAGTGGCGTATCCTGGACGTCCGATGGCATGACTACATCTACAACGTGGGTGTCTCTGCTAAAATAGGCCTTCTCCCAATGTCACATACACGTGACGCCGACGAGCTTCTTTGTTCGGTCATGTTGTAAGGCTGGACCAGGAAATCCCGGCTCACAAGATACTACTCAAGTCGTTCCCCAGTGCCAAAAGTCTTTCCCCCACCGTGGGAGGCGCAGAAAAGGTCGTTCCCGCACAGTATGGGTCCAGTAGATCACAACCTCCACCTCGTCCTGGACAAGGCCTCGAACCACGCCGTAGCAGTGTGGTGTGCATGTTATCGACCGACGGAACTGACCTCAGGCGTCTAAGCGAACCTAAGTATTATTATTATATTTGGACCGCGATAAAGATTTTGGATCTTGTTTTTCAGCAAGAAAATATGCAGACTGTGACGGATTCGAGATTAGTCTGTAACGGACAATGTTGTAGATTCAATATCTGAAGAAAAAAAAAAAACATAATTACGAGGTGTGTTCAAATTAAACCGGACCAAACAACAAGTGCACAAACGTACGATACACATGATAACGCTAGGTCTTGTGTAAACAGCGCATACCAACCTTCAAGTTTGCAAAATTGTATTATCTTCCAACTAATAGTTTCCTAAGTAGACCGCTGAAAACATGGCGGGTGTGATACGGAATCCGTCTGGAGTTTATCGGGGAGCGGTGATTCGGTTTCTAACAGCTGAAGGATGTCGACCAGTTGACATTTATCGAAGAATGCAGGCAGTATATAGTGACAACCGTGTGTCGAAGATAACAGTGAAGAACTGGACAACGAAGTTTAAAGAAGGACGTTAGTTAACGGTGGATCTCATGAGAGCAGGTCAGGCGCATATTGTAGCGTTAATTCACGTACATCTGTAAACATCGATGTCCAGTTCTTCAAGGTTGTCCTCGACACACTTTTGTCACCATTCTGCGATAAATGTCAACTGGTCGACATCCTTTAGATGTTAGAAACCGAGTTACCGCTCGTTGATCAACTCTAGACGGATTCCGTATCACACCCGTCATGTTTTCAGCGGTCTGCTGAGGAAACTATGAGTGGGAGGTGAATGAAATGTTACAAACTTAACGGTTGGTATGTGCTGTTTACACCAGACGTAACGTTATCATGCGTATCGTACGTATGTTCTCTTGTTGCAGTTTGGTCCGGTTTCATTTGAACACACCTGGTATGTTTTTTTGTTTTTTTTGTGAATCATGAAGAGTTCCTCCATCTTCCCGTCCCTTTATCTAACTTTTTCTCTCTCTCTCTCTCTCTCTCTCTCTCTTTCTCTCTCTCTCTCTTTCGTTCTCTTTCTCTATTTCTCTTTCTTTCTCTCTCGTTCTCTCTCCGTCACAGTGTACACAAACATAAAATAAAATAACTTTTTTTTACTTTGCCGAAAGATGAAGTCTACTTTTGATGATCAGTTTATTTCCTTCTTCATACACTGTGGATAACATGGCAATACCTTATTAAAATGGAAGAATATGCTTACAATACTTCAGTGATTGTTAGAGGAAAACTAACATAGTCTGGTACAATGTACTGATCAGGCATGTTAGTGCCAGGCTAAACATACTGGCCAATAACCCCACCTCGACTAATACGTAGTCCTTCCTGGAAACGAGTTGTCCTTCTTGGCAGTCTGGCTAACGAGGTGTTGGTAGTGAGCATCACGCAGATTAAGAAAAACAAAATAGAATCGCCTTTAGGACCCCGGTCTACTGTCATCAGTATGCTCGGGATGTAACGAAAACTACTGCAACACATAGCTAAACGTCCTTTACACTGTGCGCAAACGAGTAAAGGTACTCACTGTTCGCATTCACAAAAACAATAACAACAACAGCAATAACAACAACAACCAGTGATTGTAACAAAAAACCAGCAATGGGAGTTGTTCATGAGACTAGCAACCTCATATTGTAAAATAAACTGCCTTATAAACAGTTACTGAAAAATCCCGCAAAGTGTTTTTGTTGAGACTTCATGAAATCTTGCAGCTGTATTGGATGACGCATACTCCGACAGGGGCAGAAATGTACATGAACACATAAATTGATACATATCTCATAAGGAAATGAGAAATGTAAATGTAGATGGGACAAGAGACCAGGCCCACTCAACATTCCAAGCATATCGCTAAAGGCAACTAAGAAAGGTTGTGTGTGGAGCTTTCAACTTCTTCATAGAAAAAAACATTGCCATAGAACCGACTGCTTCAAAAGCGCATGTAAGTGCATTAATACAGGTCTGTGTAACGGAAGCAGCAGTATTAGTTTCTGTATGCTTCCCGTGAAACGAAATGGAATCAAGTAGAAAATATGAAAAACGGAAGGAAATACGTAAAAAGAACAATTTTATTTCAACCAGCATGTGAAATGGAGACTCGAAATAATATTATATTATTTGAAATAATAATTTCTATAATTCTCTAAGGCCTGTCCTTGGAGATCAAATGCAAGTTATGTCTCTTATGTTGACAAACCCTATTGTTTGAGCATTATTTGAAATCTGACATTACACTCCCAAGGCGACTCAAGCGAGACTCAGTGGTGATATTAAGGGACGAGAGACAATGGAAGAAGAAGAAGAAGAGAAAGAATGGGAGAAAAAAGATGATTGTATCAATCTTTGTTAATGTATTTCTTCAAGTTTTTTAGTCATATTTTGTTCTGGGAAAAGTAATGAGACAATGAAGAATAACATGCCTGTGCGTCTTTGTTGTTGATGTTGATGCTGTTTTTGTTTTTGTCGTTGTTGTTGTTGTTGTTGCTGATGTCTTCCATAGTAGAGTTAGATACTCTTGATCACTTACTTTGATGGGGATTAAAGTGAGTCTTTTTTTGAAATTTGTTTTTATTTGTGTTCGCCTTATTTCTCTAATCCCCAACGCAACGTGCGTTGTACTGTGGTTTTTATTTTGCGCCTGTCGGCCAGTGCATCCGACTTCAGCATGTATTTTATGTAAAGGTCTGCTTCCTCCCCCATTTTCTAAGGGTTTGCTTTCCCGGGCTAACGTCCGAAGCTGTGACAGGGATCGAACCCAGCCCCTTCGGATTGTGATCCGTGCTACTTAACCACTAGGCCCCGCCGTCCCCTAGTGACTCTTGTCATATCCTTAGGTATACATTAGAAGGAGGAACTAGGCCCTTCTCGCTGTAGTGCAATGATATGCTTCCTAGTAAGCTCACTGCGTCACAGCGCCTATCACCACCACGTTAGCCATATGAAACAGCTGTTTCCATTCAAGAGAGGTAGAATATTGATAAGTAAGTTTCACCTGACCCTGACTAACATAGTCTGATGAGTATATTTTACCTGACCCTGACTAACATAGTCTGATGAGTATATTTTACCTGACCCTGACTAACATAGTCTGATGAGTATATTTTACCTGACCCTGACTAACATAGTCTGATGAGTATATTTTACCTGACCCTGACTAACATAGTCTGATGAGTATATTTTACCTGACCCTGACTAACATAGTCTGATGAGTATATTTTACCTGACCCTGACTAACATAGTCTGATGAGTATATTTTACCTGACCCTGACTAACATAGTCTGATGAGTATATTTTACCTGACCCTGACTAACATAGTCTGATGAGTATATTTTACCTGACCCTGACTAACATAGTCTGATGAGTATATTTTACCTGATCCTGACTAACATAGTCTGATGAGTATATTTTACCTGACCCTGACTAACATAGTCTGATGAGTATATTTTACCTGACCCTGACTAACATAGTCTGATGAGTATATTTTACCTGATCCTGACTAACATAGTCTGATGAGTATATTTTACCTGACCCTGACTAACATAGTCTGATGAGTATATTTTACCTGACCCTGACTAACATAGTCTGGTGAGTATATTTTACCTGACACTAACTAACATAGTCGGATCAGTATATTAAGCATGACTCTAAACTAACATAATCTGATCAGTATAGTTAACATGACCCTGACTAACATAGTCTGATCAGTATGTTTCATCTGACATTGACTGGCATAATCTGATCAGTATGTTTCACCTAACCCTGGCTAATATAGCCTGAACAGTATGTTTGACATGACCCTGACTAACATAGTATGATCAGTATATGTTTCTGACCGTGATTACTACGAGACCATGACTAACAAAGCCTGATCAGTATGTTTCATATGACCCTGACTAACATAATCTGATTAGTATATTTAACATGACCCCGACTCACAAAATCTGATCAGTATATTTAACATGACCCCGACTAACATAATCTGATCAATATATTTAACATGAACCCGACTAACTTAATCTGAACAGTAAATATATTTAACATGCCCCTTATTAAAATAATCTGATCAGTATATTTCACATGTCATCAAACTTCGCTTTCAATGCGTCTCGAGTTAATAACACTATCCTGGTAAGCAATTTGCCACATAAACAACACATACAAATCATTTGAACACATGTTTCCTACGCAAATCCATCAGCAGTAGTGAACATATGCTTCAATTGGAGTGAGCTGTATAATAAGAATATGCATTCCCATTGGTCCTAATGTAAGGTTACAAGATGCACAAATCAAAACGGAAGGCAATCTATTCTAATGTCAATTACAATAAAACACATACACAATAAAACGGCACTTCATATAACTTTTTTTTATTTTTACAAAAGAGAACAATAAGGTAAACTATTCAAATATTACAATAGCATATTTCTATTTAGGTATACATTTTACAACAGTTTTTCGTTTCTTTTAAAAGCCATGCACGCCATGTCCTTCAAATTGAATTTTTCGAGTATTATAGCCTTCACTAACTCCACATTATGTCTATTCCGCTCCTCAAACCAGTGAGCATTCATCAGCGAAAAGATCCTCTCAACTGTTCATTACGAGAAGAAATACAAAAATAAGATTCACATATTTTAAGTAGTTTCGAAAAGCAATCGATATTGGAGCAATATTTAATATATACCCTCCATTGTTCATGCAGGATATGATTTTCGACGGACTTAATCCCTATCTTTTCTGATTTCAGGAAGGAATTCAGGTTGCAAAATAGGTCATATAGTTTTACGTCATCAGTGATAATACCCCTTTCGTTCAAGAACTCAAAACTTCTAAATTTCATCCTCCTCTTCTTTTCTTCTTCTTCTTCTTCTTCTTCTTCTTCTTCTTCTTCTTCATCTTTAATCGACTGATGATATGCTTCTAGCCAGAGACATTCACGAAGGAGACTGCGTTTCAGGTCTTCGCCGATCCAATACAGCTTTTTGAGCATGGTCGCACCTCTGGCCAGACTGCCTATCGTTGGTTTGTATAAATAGGACAGTTTTTCAAGACTTGTTCTGGTGTTTGCTTGTGTACTCCATGATTGCATGTTGATGTGTCTCGGAGGCCCATAATGTGGAGGTGGACTTTAGTCTTCAGTATCCATTTCTGAGTTTGAAGATCTTTGTCTGCACATCTCTGTCAAATTGCCATTTGCTGTCCATTTTCTGGATTGCATTTTTTATGCTGATCTCTCCATTCCGTTTTCATGGTTCGCTGGATGAGTGTAGCATATGTATAGCTTTGTGGGTGGTGATTTTGCGTGCCACCTCTTCTGACTTTTGCAAGCTTATTTGCTTTCTCGTTTCCAAGGATCCCACAGTGGGCTGCAATCCACTTTTGGACTAGATTCCTTTTTTTGTGTGACCCAAATCTGACATTGTATTCTATTTCGTGTGGGATTCTATTGTGGCTGGTACTTGAGATGTCTTGGAGAGCGATCATGTGGGATTCTATCATGTCTGGTACTTGAGATCTTATGGAGAGCGAACGTGTGGGATTCTATCATGTCTGGGACTTGAGATATCCTGAAGAGCGATTGTGTGGGATTCTATCATGTCTGGGACTTGAGATCTTTTGGAGAGCAAACGTGTGGGATTATATCATGTCTAGGACTTGAGATTTCTTGGATAGCGATCATGTGGGATTCTATTATGTCTGGGACTTGAGATCTCTTGGAGATCGATCGTGTGGGATTCAATCCTGTCTAGGACTTGAGATCTCTTGGAGAGCGATCGTGTGGGATTCTATCATGTCTAGGACTTGAGATCTCTTGGAGAACGATCGTGTGGGATTCTATCATGTCTGGGACTTGAGATTTTCTGAAGAGCGATCGTGTGGGATTCTATCATGTCTAGAACTTGAGATTTCTTGGAGAGCGATCATGGAATGTGCTATAATGATCGTTTTCCTTGTAGTTTTATTTTGCCTGATACAATTCCTCTTTGCTGCATGAAAAGCTGTTGCTTAAGATCTGAAATTGATACAGGTCTTTCCTTCTGGTATGGGATGATTTTCGATATCAGTAGGAATAATCCATCCCAAACACTTTCATTTATTTGCACAATCTGTTTCTTCGTTCGAAACATTTCCTTCACGAGAAATGTTCGTCTTAAAACACTTGGAATCCTGGTATTTATATTGCATGTTGCCATGTAGCCGACGTTTTCGGCTATTCGGAAACGTCTTCTTCGTCGTTCCTTCTCGAACTCCAGCTATCAATCTCCAAAATAAACTTTACAAGTAAGAGAATGTAGCCCGGAGAGCCAAATGCTTTGTGTTCAAGTTTAGAGCTTGAAAGCGATATGCACACCTCTCCATCCATCAGACCTCTTGGAAACTGTCAACAGAAGGGAACTCGCTCGGTACGGATACATATCGAGATGAAATGGTTTTGAAAATACGTTCCTTCACGGAAAAGTGCAAGGCAGACGACGAAGAGGCCGGCCCAAAAAGAGATGCGAGGACAACATAAAAGAATGGACTAATTTCCGACCAGAAGAGGCACAGGCAGCGGCCGCTGACAGATAATGTTTCGTGGGGTTGTGAGGATATCTTCATCAGTGCCCCAACGACTGAATGACCTGATTTGACCTGACCATCCGACACATCGGACTTAAGAATGCCATTTTCGGGCACCAGGTTAGCTTTTCCTATTCCATGCCTTCTCCTTAGCGAGTCTGCCCTGTTGCATCATGTTAGACATGATCCGTGCGTGAAGGTGTAGAATGGTCTTGGCAGCTCCGGGTCGCAGACCAGAGGATTATAGAGGTTGAAGTGAAAGTGGCAGTGGTGAAAGTGGTAGTGGTAAAAGTGGTAGTGATAGTTGTGAAAGTGGTAGTGGTAAAAGTGGAAGTGGTAGTTGTGAAAGTGAAAGTGGTAGTTGTGGTAGTGGTAAACGTGGAAGTGGTAGTTGTGAAAGTGGTAGTAGTAAACGTGGTAGTGTTGAAAGTAGTAGTTTTGAAAGTGGTAGTTCTGAAAGTGAAAGTGGCATTGATAAAAGTGAAAGTGGTAGTTGTGATAGTGGTAGTTGTGAAAGTAGTAATAGGTGAAAGTGAAAGTGATAATTGTGAAAGGGGTAGTTGTGAAAGTGAAATTGGCAGTGATAAAAGTAAAAGTGGTAGTTGTGATAGAGGTAGTTGTGAAAGTGGTAGTTCTGGAAGTCGTAGTTGTGAAAGTGGCAGTGATAAAACTGAATGTAGAAGTGGTAGAGGTGAAGGTGGTAGTAGTAGAGCTGAAGGTGGTTGACCTAAAAAGACATTATAATGAGAAAGAGGTAATATATAATGAGTTAGAAAAAAAGCACAATGAGATAGAAGAACAGAGAAATGATGTAGAAGGTTTGAGACAGTTTTAGAAGAAACGGAGTAGAGAATAGAAGATTCAGTAGATGGAAGAAAAACTGGCACATCTAGATGAGAAATTGATAGAAATAAAATTAAAATATAGATACATGAAGCAAGTGGCAGAAACAGATATAATCTCCTGCAATATATCACACGAATTATATGGATGATAGGAAGAGAGAATTGGAAGAGACGACGATAGAGACGTAAAAGAAATAAATAGAGACAGGAGAGGGAGAATTACATTGACTTACGTAACACAATATAATTAAATAAAAGCGTAGATGATGGAGAACGGTAAAGATGGAGCAGAATGTTCTAAAAAAAATGGAAAATCAATTATATGAATGTAGGACAAGTAGACTGAAAAAAATAAATTAATAAAATGAATATTTCCCGCCCAGACATAACATCATCTACTTAAACTCTTCTGCCATTTTCCCAGAAAAATCTGACAGATCGATTAGAAGTGTCGGTCAAATCATGTGAACGAAGGTCTTCAGCGTGATGGTAAAGGAGAGCTGGTATTATTCACCAGTGTAAAACATCGACAGTAAATTAGCCCTATCGATAATTTAAAATTGGACTATCAGCGACTACTGTATGTCGTCTTAAAGAAAGGTACAGGTTCGAATACCTCGCTTAGCGAAAATTCGCTTTACGACGCTTTACACATTCGATTGGTTTAAATATGCCAGTATTACCTAATTTTCCCAGCGCAGATTTGGTAATGCAACAATTTTGCGATGGGACAGTATACTGCATTAGCGACCAGAAGGAGGGAAATAGTAAGCTTGACTCCATTTTTAAAATTCAATTGACAACAAAAAAATACATGTCAAAAGAAACATCAAGACCAGACAAACAAATTGACCATAACCGAACTTATTGATCATGTTGCGTTCCTGCAAACAGGCTGAGTCCCAGCAGTCTGGATAATGTAGTGAGGAGGGATTTACGCTTTCATCACCATAGTGGTGAGCTTACTTGAGGAGCCTCGTATTGCAGTACAGTTAGGAGATCCTGGGTCCCCTTCTTAAGTACGTGTCGATATGCAAGAGGAGCCCCTGTAACCCGTCAGCATTGAAACGACGTCAGAAGCTTAATTAACTCATTAACTGTGGGTTCCAATATCAACTTATCTCAATTTAACTAAACTTAACTTCATTATACTGGTTTAGAAGACTCTGCAGAGTCTATATGCAACCACCTTATTTCTTCTCTTTTCCATAGCTGCAAGAGGTCGTAGAGGAATCACTGAGCGTGTGAGTGGTGTGTCTTGGACACATTCCTAATCGGCAGGTCCTAATCTATCACGGGCGATGTGTTTTAGTCCATTAATGTCCCGTGTCTAGATTTCACAGCCTCACTAAAACAGACACTGTCTGCAAATAGAGCGAACGGCGTCAATCTTGTGAAGTTCAGCCGTGTGCATTAGACCATAGAAATATGACACATGGTAACATAAATAGTCTTGCATATAGCCAATGGCCATGCCATGATAATCGGTGGAAAAAAACATTACCAAATGGAAAAGAAACTATCTAATCCTATTGGGAAAACAGCAACACGTTTCCGTGGACACAAGTGTCAGTCGTCGACTAAGTATGAATTCTGGTCAAATCAGTGACCTGGCTCAATCCGAAATGGACTAGAACAAGAGAGAAAAGCTAGACCCACTGCCTGTAAGGTACCATATTGCTGCTCTCAAGAACAACAACATGAATAGCAGCACGATCAACATCATCTAACAACAACACGATGTACACCAACAACGATAATAACAGTATGACTATAATATTTCACAAATGTTCGCGTTCAATCTTCATTGGAGCATGAATGCTTTATTTAGATCAGTTCTGTATTATGACACAACTGCAGTGCATCGAAAGGCGTAAACGGGGCTGTGCTTTCATTTCATAATTCGGTTGAAGAAAATAGTCTTAACTAAAAATGGTGTAAACCGAGGTATGCATGTCCACATTAGATTTGAGGAAATATGTTTGTACTCAGAGAGTGGTGAATAGGGAATCCGTGGCGACGTGGTTAAGCCGTCGACCTCGTGATGAGGTGGTGTGGGTTCGACTCTGGATTCCGCCGCCTTTTTCACGGGTGCTTGATGCGGAGTCCCCTGCATCTCGTAGTCGCAGACGAGAGAGTGAATATAAAAAGTAGCGCATTTAATCCTCACTGAAAATAGCACTAGCAAAATTAATTATGCCATCATCGTCTACGATGGACGGCGGTCTTTGCCTTATTAAATGCTTGGAATGCATTGCCACTAGAGGTAGTGGAGGCAGAGACAATTAATGCATTTTAGACAAAAAATTAGATGCGCATAGCTTTTAGAGCAATGTAATGCAAATGAAACTGGTTAAATACAGACTCTGCAGAGTCTTCTAAACCAGTATAAAGACGTTAAGTTAAGTCACGTTAATAAATTAGTTCCCTCAATAATCTAACGGTGCGCTATTAGTCACTGACATATTTACAGTGTATGTAGTCTTAAACAAAATCTCTTGAAAACATTTCTAAAGAACTAATTTCTTGCGTTCTTATAAACATGTAAAGGTTTGCCATTACTGACTGTAATGTTTATGTTGTTTGTAGTTTTAGAAGATGGTACAGGAAAAGAGCTGACCAATTAGGCTAACATTGCTGTATAATTGACTTTTATATTTATATTCTATGTCTTGTTGAATGGCGTTTATTGACACCATATCTGATAACTTAACGCATTTTTGCTTCGTTTTCACGGGGACTTCAATGTTATTTGTATTGTTTTTTGACTGACATTTTTGTTTTATATCAATGATTTTATCCTCGACATTTGTATGTGAAATAAACATCAATGATTTCTCCTCGACATTGGTATGTGAAATAAACATCATTGATTTCTCCTCAACATTTGCATGAGAAATAAACATCAATGATTTCTCCTCGACATTGGTATGTGGAATAAGCATAAATGATTTACCCTCGACATTTGTATGTAAAATAAACATCAATGATTTCTCCTCGACATTGGTATGGGAAATACACATCAATGATTTCTCCTCGTCATTGGTATGTGCAATAAACATCAATGATTTCTCCTCGACATTGGTATGGGAAATAAACATAAATTATAATGATGTTAACGATGACATCAGATGAGTGGTGGGGGAAGGGGGAGGGAACAGCACCAGTGTTAGATTATATCAAGAGACATAAACTAAAAGGGTTTGGCCACGTTACACGACTACCACCACATAGCACCTCCAACTAGCACTGTCATTTATATACAACGATTGAAGAACAAAAGTCGACAACGACAAATGTGGCTCACGGAAATATCTATGTAGTTTAAATATAAATGTAGTTTAGAAGCGCTGATTTTACCAGGATTCAGATCAAAGGAAGGTGAGGACGGCGTGGTCTAGTGGTTAAGTTGCACGGCTCACAATCCGAAGGTGCTGGGCTCGATCCCCATTACAGCACCGGCCGTTACTCCGCGGAAGCAAACCCTTAGAAAATGCAGGAGGAAGGAGACCCTTACATAAAATGCATGCTGAAGTCGGATGCACTGGGCCGACAGGCGCAAAATAAAAACCACAGTGCAACGCACACCGCCTTGGGTATTAGAGAAATAAGGCGAACGCAAAAAAATAAAAAATAAAAAAAAAATTGGAAGATAACTGCATTAAACGTGCATCATGGAAACCGATATGTACTTCATCATAAATGAGCAGGAAGAACAACCAATACAGAAGGACTGAGAAGAAGCTATTCTGCTAGAAGTTAGTACGATTAATTTGCCACTTTCAAATCCATGGTTCACTACATAATCCAAAGAATTTGTGATCGAATTTCAACATTAGAAACCTGTTGTAGTTGCAGCAGTTATTGACCCATTGTCTCCCCTCATCAGAGTATTGAAGAACTGACCCCCATATATCATATTATTTAAGAATTGTTTCCCATACATTAGAGTCTTGAAGGATTGTCTCTCCACATTAGAGTATTGAAGCAGTGTATCCTATACATTCTATTTTTGAAGAATTGTATCCCATATATCAGAGAATGGAAGCATGTCCTCCCTACATTTTATAATTGAAGCATTATCTATCATACAATAGAATATTGAAGCATTATCTATCATACAATAGAATATTGAAGAACTGTCTCCAATACATCAGAGAATTGAAGCATTTTCTTCCTACATTAGAGTATTGAAGCATTGTCACCCTACATTAGAGTATTGAATCATTGTCTCCCCTTCATTAGATCACTGAGCCAGTGTGTCTCCTACATTAGAGTATTGAAGATTGTCTCTCCTACATTAGAGTATTGAAGATTTTCTCCCCTACATTAGAGTATTGAAAATTGTCTTCCCTAGAGTGTTGAAGATTGTCTCCCCTACATTATTGAAGATTGTCTCCCCTACATTAGAGTATTGAAGATTGTCTTCCCTAGAGTATTACAGACTGTCTCCCCTACATTAGAGTATTGAAGATTGTCTCCCCTACATTAGAGTATAGAAGATTGTCTCCTATTCATTCGAGTGGCGTGTGGAATAGTAATTGTGAGATTGGTTTGCAATCCCAACACATCAGGTTCAGATCACGTTGTGCTCAGACACTCATGCTGGGCTTATCGTGACATTTTCATGTTATGACTTTCTCTTCCGGTCAACCCATCTGTATATTGGTACCTGCCTGAGTTAGGAGAATATCTTTTACCCGCCACGAGAACTACAGATTTCGTGCCCTGCTGAAGGAACTTCCGGAAATGAAAGGAACTGAGCACATATAATAAGGTCCAAATGCAAAGAAAATGGTCCTATGAACAATTATCTCCATACACTTACATTAGTGTAATTACGTGCACGGAATCAAAGGCAGAACATATCAAAAACTTGTCCTATATGCCCTATTCTAAGAAGTGCATTGCAAAAAAAAAACCATTTTTTGCAACTTTTGTAACTAATAAATAGGTGAGCTAACATTTAAAAAAATAATGTTCCGAGTGTGATGTTGAGTGTTTAATGTATTCAAATAATGATCATAACCAATGATATAGACGTATATTGATTAACACTTATCAGGACACTTGTTCCTGCCATTAATCGGTTCAATTAGAGGACGCATGCCTGCATAATGATCAGTTAATCTGACCTCCATCGCGAGCGTTCTCCCACCTTACGATATTAATGTATTTCACACCAAAAATCTACACTGCAAAAACATAAATTCAGGATTTTTTAAAAGAGGAATAGAGTGAATCTAAAACTAATGGTTTCTGTTGTTGTTATTGAATGCCCACAAAGGGATGAAGATGCTGAGCAGTGCATGAGCTGATGTGGTCAGCGACCCATTGCTGGCTGGTAGTGTAAGTCCAACGAACCAGAGCTGCTAAGAGCCTTCTACAACTTCGTTGTAGAAGTTGTACAAGGTGATTCTGGATAACAGGTTACAACAGAGCGGAATGGCTTAGGAGAATGGATGGATAACGGAAGGCTAAGCCAGTACTGAAATGCTTTCTGAAGTCGGATGTGTCAGACCGAAAGGTGGAAATATCGCAGTCGAGATGTAAACTACGATACAACGCATTCCGTTCTCCGGAAAGCACGCTGCTACTTTCAAAGCCCTTTTCGCGATTTGGAAGCGCGAGATTGATAACGAACGACGACGAAGAAGAATATCCACAAGGTGTTAGTTTATTCTTTTGTGTGCCCTGAAAAGGTCTTTTCATAGCGTGCTGCATAAGCTTTCGTAATATCTCGACCGTGCTGGCTGATAAAGGTGGATGGAGTCCTCATGGCGGTTGTGCAATCCTTGGCGTCATCTATGTGACGCTCACTACGACGGGGATCACGTCGAACCCAACCTCGGTAGCAAAATTGTAGTCTGATTTCAGAGAGAACTGCATGAAATTGGGATGGAGTCTTGGTCATTATTTTTACCTGACCCAGACTTGTGTTTTGCTTGCCGCCAGCAGGTAGTACATATGCATATATAGTGTGTCAAAAGATTTTCAAAGACAACAGTGAAGAACTGGACAACGATGTTTACAGAAGGACGTGAGTTAACGAAAGATCTAACGAGACCAGGTCAGGCGCATATTGCTGTGTCAGAAGATGCCATCGCCAAAATTGATGCAGCAATACTGGTGGACATCGCCGGAGCTTACGTTCGATAGCAGAGGAATTCTCTGTGTCGCTAGGGACAGTTCAAATGGTGGTTAACAAGAAACTGAAGTATCAGAAGGCACACTGAGTAGTGACCCCAGAGTCGATTGCCGTCGTTGCCCGCCTCTGGAAGAAAAATATCCGATTGACTGTGAGTGAATGGCATGCATTACCGTACTGGACATTCATTCGCAGATGAATGTCTACAGGTTTCTCCACTTAGCTGCGCCAAAAACGGATAACATAATGCGGCTTCTCTATTGTGCATGTTAACAGCAGGGCGGCCAACTTTTAACTGCAATTATGACATTACGTTGTTCGTCTGCAACATGGTGGAAAGTGCAGGGCACTTTTGACATCCCTAGCAACCATATTAAGTTAAAATACAAAAGCATATTTATTTTCTAATTTCCATTCCACTTTTAAGGTATTAATTTGAACCTCTATCGTACATCATGAATGTAGTCATTTTAACCGTTTCTTGTTTCATCTATTTTTAAAAATTCTCACACATGACTTTACACTCTCCTTGATTCCTTGATGGGTAATCGCTGTCACATAAAGTCGTACTGTATAAAATATATGCCAACTATCTTTGTTTTTAATTGTTCATTCTTAGTTGCTTTTGTTTTTTTCTTTGACACTGAAGACGACCTTGACGCCTTAACGTTGGCTTCGTTATATTTCCGTCTTGATGCAGTTACTGAACTAAATGTGTGTATGTTTTTATCGATTACTGAAATTCAGTGTTGAGGCAGCTTTGATTTATATATTGCTGCATGATGATGCTCATCTGATTTCCAAACATGTACATTAAGGTAAGACACACTTAGCAATTTCTAGCCTTTGTAGATGGTTATTTTCGTCCATCAACATTCCATTGATTTGCAGTCTTGTGCTCAATCTCTCATCTCAAACATTTCATCGCGATTTGGAGATCGTTTCTGTTTGTAATACGGCAGGTGATATGGAGATTGAAGATTAGGTGATATGGAGATTGGAAGATAGGTGCTGCGAAGACGGATGTGTCGGACGGAAAGGTGCAAATATCGCAGTCAAGCTGTAAACTAGTGACACAACGCATTCCGTTCTCCTGACTTCATCCTGCTACTTGCAACGCCCTGTTCAGGGATTGGTAGCTGGAGATTTGAAAACGAACGCAGAAGAAGAAGATGAAGAAGAAGAAGAAGAAGAAGAAGAAGAAGAAGAAGAAGAAGAAGAAGAATAAGAAAAAGAAGAAGAAGAAGAAGAAGAAGAAGAAGAAGAAGAAGAAGAAGAAGAAGAAGAAGAAGAAGAACAAGAAGAAGAAGAAGAAGAAGAATAAGAAAAAGAAGAAGAAGAAGAAGAAGAAGAAGAAGAAGAAGAAGAAGAAGAAGAAGAAGAAGAAGAAGAAGAAGAAGAAGAAGAAGAAGAAGAAGTAGAAGAAGAAGGAAAATAGGTGAAATGGAACATAAAAATTGAGAGTTATGAAGATTGATCATTGGGAGAGATGAAGGTTGATCATTGAGTAAGATGAAGATTGGTCACTGAGTGAAATGGAGATTGGTCATTTGGTGAAAAGAAAATTGATCATTGGATGAAATGAATATTGGTCAATGTATGATATGCAGATTGGTTATTGGGTATACTGAAGATTAGTATTTGGGTGAGATGATGATTGGTCATTGGACGAGATGCAGATTGGTCACTCCGTGAGATGAGATTAGTTATTGAGAGAGAATATTGGTCATGGAGTGAGATGAAGATTAGTCATTGGGAGAGATGAAGAATGGTCGTTGGAGAAATTAAGATTGGTCATTGAATGAGAAGAAGACTGAGAATTCAGATAGATGAAGTTTTGTCATTTAGTGAGATGAGATTGGACTTTGGATGAGATATGTTTGATAACTTCTAATTTCCTGTCGTCTATGAGATCACAGAAACGTTCAGGGCTACATCACCACGGTCTGGTTCACGTGCTTTTGCTGGATCGTTCCGCTACATCCTACCAGACATACGTTCAGGGCTACATCACCACGGTCTGGTTCATGTGCTTTTGCCGGATCGTTCCGCCACATCCTATTAGACATACGTTCAGGGCTATATCACCACGGTCTGGTTCACGTGCTTTGTTGGATCGTTCCGCTACATCTTACCAGACATACGTTCAGGGCTACATCACCACGGTCTGGTTCACGTGCTTTTGCTGGATCGTTCCGCTCCATCCTACCAGAGATACGTTCAGTGCTACGTAACCACGGTCTGGTTCACGTGCTTTTGCTGGATTGTTCCGCTACATCCTACCAGACATACGTTAGGGGCTACATCACCATGGTCTGGTTTACGTGCTTTTGCTGGATTGTTCCGCTACATCATACCAGACATACGTTCAGGGCTACATCACCACGGTCTGGTTCACATGCTTTTGCTGGATTGTTCCGCTACATCATACCAGACATACGTTCAGGGATACATCACCACGGTCTTGTTCATGTGCTTTTGCTGGATTGTTCCGCTACATCATACCAGACATACGTTCAGAGCTACATCACCATGGTCTGGTTCACGTGCTTTTGCTGGATTGGTCCACTACATCATACCAGACATACGTTCAGGGCTACATCACCACGGTCTTGTTCATGTGCTTTTGCTGGATTGTTCCGCTACATCATACCAGACATACGTTCAGGGCTACATCACCACGGTCTGGTTCATGTGCTTCTGCTGGATTGTTCCGCTCCACCCTACCAGACAAACCTTCGGTATGGACTGGAACACAGTTGCTTCCACATGCTAATTATGTAATTTTGAATTTTTCAGAAGTTTGCATCAAGGCGTTGTGTAATGTTTATGATGCTCAACATTGTATTCGTTTTATGAGACGTTGATGGAGGTGATTTGAAGTTTCAGTTGTTGTGTCTAACCATCCATTAATGTCATGCACTAGTGTACAGCCGAGAGATAACCGGGTTGAAAAGAGTAAGGACAATGAAACCCACCCCTTCCAACCCATAATGTCGTTAATGGCGATTTAAACGGCTTGTGTTTGGGACCAGCCACCTCATCATGTAAACGTGTAGCTTTGAAGCTGATACTGTAAATACATTGGTTCTGTCTTACTGAAAGCAGGACCAACTGTGCTAGTAGCGTAACGTACGCAATTGGTGCAATATGACATACATTTCTCAGCCCATCTCCAGATGTTATTCGTCCATTTATAACATGGTTTGTCTCTTGGACGACTGCATTCCACCTTACCCTTTAGTAAGGTGTTCAACAAAGAAGTATTTCTTGTTATTGGGCCAACATAACTTAACTGCCCAACCTTGATTTCGGTCATTAATCACCCCACTGTTTTAAATACCTTCATATCTGTTTTATTCTTTTTCCAAGAATTGCGACCCAATCGTCTGAATACTCACATTTCTATAACCTCGATACTCTTTTCCAACTTGGTAGTCAGTGTCCATGTTTCTGGACCTTAAAGTAATGACGAGTATACATCACAGCTGATGATTCTCACATTGGATTTTATTTTTTCTGTTTGGGTGTCAGTATAACTCTAAATAGCTTCAATCTTATGTTATACAAATTTTAAGCCCATATTTAAATAACGTTTTCCGTGTAATTATTCTAGAAAGAAGATTGTACGCGAAAGTAGATTGTTAATCTCTATGACGTCTAAAGTGGTGTACACCGAAAAGATAAGATGGAAATTTATCAAAGTGCTTTCTGTCATCATACTTACGGGGTAATTCATAAATCTCGTTATTTTGATAATGACGAGATGGTACCGACGTCACAAAAATGGCAGATATTGAACCAATGCTATTAGCCAGGGTAAAAGATCGTGTAAGGGGAGCTAATGTACTCATTTCAATTTGTCTACTACCACAAAACATAAAACTGTTCAGAGACGGTTCTGACAAAGAAAAGTTAGTTACGCTGTCTTGAATATCCCAGGAAATGTTGGTCCATTGGAAACAAGGTGAGGTCAATTTTACGGCATTTAATATAGCTAGTGTGGGATCAGTTGCGTTCACTAAGCCCAGGCTGGCATATAGAGTGGACAAATAGACATAGGGATTCTGAAGGAGATGTGCAAACACTATGGGTTACCATTGAAGAAGGGAATCTCTTAGCTAGATAAAAATATTGGATTGATAATGCTGCAATTATTGGAAACAAGGAATGAGTAAGGGAATACTTTAGCTAGATAAGAATAGTGGATTGATAATGTTTGCAATTAGTGGATACAAGTAATGGGTAATGAATGATGATTGAAGACACAGACGTTTATGATTTTTTTTTTCGTTCGCTTTATTTCCTTATTCATCAAGGCGGTGTGCGTTGCACTATGGTTTTAATTTGTAACTGTCGGCGCAGTACGTCCGACTTCGGTGTGTATTTTATGAAAGGGTCTGCTTCCGCATGCATTTGCTAAGGGTTTGCTTTCCCGGGGTAACGGCCAGGTAATATAATGGGGAGCGAACCCAGCAGCTACGGGTAGGGAGCCGTGCCACTGAACCACTAGCCTACACCGTATTCCATGGTCGTTGATGATGAAGTGGTACATATTTATGTACACGTTCTGTCATCAGGAAGGTGGAATGAAACGCTTCATGTCTAGCTGCATTGTCTTCAATAATATCTACAAATGTGTAGATAACACGACAGTTGCCACAAAAAAGTATATTTTTAAAACCACACGAATAGCGTATCGTCTTTATCAAAACCAGTATGCTCCCTGGGGAGCACATGTCTTCAAGAAATGCACGTCATGTCTTCCAATATTTGACATGTCCATAGCTACTGAAATGTGTATCCGCTAAACACTGAACAGAATGCAACAGCCGACTTTGTGCTTTTTGACTTCTCTTACGACTTTAATAATGTTATAGTTTTCTTCTTAATCTTTTTCTACTTTTTCTTCTTATTGCTCATCTTCTTGTGCATCTTCTTGTTCATCTTTTTTGTTCATTTTCTTCATCTCTTTCTTCTTATTGTTCTACTTCTTTTTCTAGTTCTTCTAGTTTTTCTTCTTCTTCTTATCTTCTTCTTCACTCTTCTCTCTCTCTCTTTGTATCTTCTTATTGTTCATCTTATTGTTCATCTTCTTCATCTCTTTCTTCTTATTTTACTTTGTCTATTTCTTGTGCTAATTCTTGTTCTAGTTCTTCTAGCATGAATGGGGGAATTGTTTTCCTTGTGTAAGCTACTCCGTCTGTTTTGTGGATACCTGCTGTATTTACATCTGTTCTTCAGTTAATTGTTGTGTCAACGGTTGTTCATTGGTCAGTTGTTATGTCAATGGTTTTTGTGTTGTATGTTGATATGTTAACGGTTGTTGTGGTAAGTTGATATGTCAACGGTTGTGTTGTGGTAAGTTGATATGTCAACTGTTGCTCAGGGGTAGGTTTTTATGTCAACTGTTGCTCAGGAATAGGTTGTTATGTCAACTTGCTCAGGAGTAAGTTGTTATGTCAACTGTTACTCAGGGGTAAGTTGTTATGTCAATTGTTGCTCAGGAGTAAGTTGTTATGTCAACTGTTGCTCAGGGGCAAGTTGTTATGTCAACTGTTGCTCAGGAGTAGGTTGGTATGTCAACTATTGCTTAGGGGTAGATTGTTATGTTAATTGTTGCTCAGGGCTAAGTTGTTATGTCAACTGTTGCTCATGGGTAAGTTATGTCAACTGTTGCTCAAGGGTAGGTTGTTATGTCAACTGTTGCTCAGCGGCAGGTTAAGTTGAAGTGTGTATGTATGTTCTGAGGTAAGCTCTTGTGCCGACGTATGTTATGAGAAAAGCAACTATGGTTACGTGTGTTCTCGGCTAAGTTGTTATGTATACGTGTATTAGACGTTACATTTGTGTACCTACGTCTGTTCTGGTGTAAGCTGTTACGTCTATATTTGTTCTGGGGAAGGCTGCTACGTTTGCATCTGGTGTAAGCTGCTTTGACTGCGTATTGCGCTGGGGTAGGCTGATAAGACTACGTATTGCGCTGGGGTAAGCTGATATGACTACGTATTGCGCTGGGTTAAGCTGATATGACTACGTATTGCGCTGGGGTAATATCGAACGCCTACTGTTACTCGTTGAGACTTATTTGTCCCAACGCATGGTTGGTTTCTGTTTCTGTTCTAACATATCGGCCATATATGTTCATGTGTTATACGCGTTAATACGAAATGGTGGAGTATGCGCAGTGTATATTACTTGTAATTAAAATAGATTTTATTATTAGGTAATATAAGGTAGCTGCCAAGAAGAGTCTTAATTAAAACGGGAAACGTGATATGGCTGGAAAAAAAAACTCAAACAATTAAGTGATATGTCATTACGGTCGAAGATTAATGAGAATGTATAGTGGGATATTATTCATAGGAATAAACTCAACAAAGAGGGAACGTATAGTCAAATAACATACACTCAGGAAGGAACTCAGCATGGAGGAAACGTATAGTCGGTTAGCACACACTTGAAGAAACATAACATTGTAATTATACGTGCACTAGAATTCAACCAACTGGGGATAAAACGATCGTGGAGGCCAAACACAGACGGATATTAGCAAATTGTGTCACACACGCGCAACTAAGGAAACCAGATCCCAATTTGAAATTTGGAAGTGTGACCATTTTTGCTATGAAATCAATGCAGAAAACAAGAACACTGCTTCAGTCAGTGTCTGGTGAAGCCTGGAATACAAAAAAGACCGAAATACTGGGTAATCTAATACAACTTTAGAATATGTTTATATTGTGCTCTTCTTGGTAGCTATTTGACGTCAGGTGAAAAACCTGCGGTTATTTTTAGAAATGGAAACTTAGGGGCTCTGACTTCCACGATAGCACAAACTAAAGTCGTCTGCAAGAGCCTTCTAATGTCTTCTATCTTTGACTTGTTGCTACATTTTGACCGACTTTTCCCTGGCTATCTCTTAATATGAGATTTCTTTCTTCTATGTTATCTTTCACTCGCACTTGGCACGCATAAATTTCACTTTTACTGTTTTTATAAATATTCAAACTATGACTCACTCTGAATTCGTTCCTTAATTCTAATGTTACCACTCCACTACTTCCTTACTTGTCTACAACTGTTGAGGAAGGAAAACACCACGTCTAAACTCTGCGTCGGTAGCCTTAAACTCCGTTTGGCTTTACTTGATTGCTATACGATTAATCTAAAGTGTAAACACTGTCGTTAGATGCGAACCAAAACAGATCCAAATTTACGAGATCTGTCATCGTTAGTTGAATTCATTCATCGCATTGTGAACGTGTGGTACAGAAAACGTTGATTTGTCCATCAATTTCATTAGTGGATGTTTGTGACTGGCGAGGCTGAAGCGAGGGTTTCATCAGCGAGGGTCTTGTGGTAACGTTAAATCTGTGTCCTGCCTTTTTCATCGCTTAGCTGCTCGTAATGTGCACCTTAGAGATGCGAGCTTCTATAAATGGGTCGTTGAAGGATTTAGTTAGGCTGACCGGGACAAACACGTGTAATGAAGACATATAGCAATCAACAGAAGGGAGCCAATAACGAGACACAAGTAGTGTTGAAATATATCTAAATGGCACGGGCAAATTACCCAGCTGTAAATAAGTACATGAATAAGTGTTAGACAATATATATATATAACGTAGACGCTTTCTGATCAGTCTACTTCATAAATAAGATGGCGTCTTGTACAATTAAGTCTCTAACACTTCATCCCCGAAAGCAGTGTTTTGTTATGAGATGAAGTTAATTTTATAAAATATATTAATCTACATCATCATCTTTGGCTTGCCTAGTGCAGTTGACAATTATCATACTTTTGTATCGACCGAAAAGAGGCCTTCAATATGGTCAACTACGGCAAATTAATCGCCCTATTAGTAGACCTTTACGTCAAGAAGCGTCGCTCTAAAGTACTGTACCTGGATGTCAGAGATTAGAATCACATCGCCCAGGCTGATTCAAGGCTCTCCTATGTCTCCTGTGCTTTTCAATGTAGAAACTTGCAAATTGCACAGATGGAGGTGACTGGACCTGGTAGGATCCTCACAGATGGAGGTGACTGGGCCTGGTAGGATCCTCACAGATGGAGGTGACTGGGCCTGGTAGGATCCTCACAGATGGAGGTGGCTGGGCCTGGTAGGATCCTCACAGATGGAGGTGAATGTGCCGGGTAGGATCCTCACAGATGGAGGTGACTGGGCCTGGTAGGATCCTCACAGATGGAGGTGAATGGGCTTGGTAGGATCCTCACAGATGGAGGAGACTGGGCCTGGTAGGATCCTCACAGATGGAGGTGACTGGGCCTGGTAGGATCCTCACAGATGGAGGTGACTGGGCCTGGTAGGATCCTCACAGATGGAGGTGACTGGGCCTGGTAGGATCCTCACAAATGGAGATGACTGGGCCTGGTAGGATCCTCACAGATGGAGGTGAATGGGCCTGGTAGGATCCTCACAGATGGAGGAAACTGGGCCTGGTAGGATCCTCAAAGATGGAGGTGAATGGGCCTGGTAGGATCCTCACAGATGGAGGAAACTGGGCCTGGTAGGATCCTCATAGATGGAGGTGACTGGGCCTGGTAAGATCCTCACAGATGGAGGTGACTGGGCCTGGTAGGATCCTCACCAATGGAGGTGACTGGGCCTGGTAGGATCCTCACAGATGGAGGTGACTGAGCCTTGTAGGATCCTGACAGATGGAGGTGACTGGGTCTGGTAGGATCCTCACAGATGGAGGTGACTGGGCCTGGTAGGATCCTCACAGATGGAGGTGAATGGGCCTGGTAGGATCCTCACAGATGGAGGTGACTGGGCCTGGTAGGATCCTCACAGTTGGAGGTGACTGGGCCTGGTAGGATCCTCACAGATGGAGGTGACTGGGCCGGGTAGGATCTTCACATATAGAGGTGACTAGGCCTGGTAGGATCCTCACAGATGGAGGTGATTGGGCTTTGTAGGATCCTCACAGATGGAAGTGAATGTGCCTGGTAGGATCCTCACAGATGGAGGTGACTGGGCCTGGTAGGATCCTCACAGATGGAGGTGACTGGGCCTGGTATGATCCTCACAGATGGAGGTGACTGGGCCTGGTATGATCCTCACAGATGGAGGTGACTAGGCCTAGTAGGATCCTGACAGGTGGAGGTGACTGTGTCTGGTAGGATCCTCACAGATGGAGGTGACTGGGCCTGGTAGGATCCTCACAGATGGAGGTGACTGGGCCTGGTAGGATCCTCACAGATGGTGGTGAATGGGCCTGGTAGGATCCTCACAGATGGAGGTGACTGGGCCTGGTAGGATCCTCACATATGCGGACGACATCCTACTAAACAGTAAGGGCAAAAACATGACTGAAATTGTCGCAGGTGTGCGGAGCAGGCGGGGAAAACTATCTGAATGGTGCACCGACTATTACGCCGAAATCAATCCACCTAAGGCCAAGATTACCTGGTTCTCCCTAAACAAAAGTTTGGTCTCAGATACACTACCAGGAGCCACCTGTATGGGCACCATCATTGAGAGGGGACATGACATGAAATACCTGGGTATCAGATTTGACAGAAGTCTCTCTTTTAATAAACATGTGACAATGTGATTCTGAAAGCAAAGAGGGGTATCAATGCAATCAAAGACATGACGACCAGACATGCAACAATGGACTTACTTCCTGTTGATGCAATCACTGGTTTTGTCTGTCCTGGACTACGGTCATTGTTACTCACGTTATCGCAGACACAGGTCGATAGATTGGAAAGAATCCAGAACGAGACCGTGAGAGCAGTTCTGAGATGCCCTAGAGATACTCCCATTGCTGCCTTTAGATATATTCTTGATTTACCAAGCATCAAGGTGTGACATCAAGTAGCGCGGGGGAAGGCGTATGGCAACGTTGCAAACAACGAACACTACCCTTTGCACCAAGACTTGGTTACACTCAAAGGCAGGCGCATTAAGGAAGGAAGGTGGCGGATGGCAGAGGCAGAAGACTCCCTGATGAGGGTCTGTGCATTTGAAGAAGTGGGAAAAGGTAGTGAATGGGTAGACGTGGGCAACGAGAGTCATCTGACAAGGGTGGTAATACAACTGAGCAGGGAGTGTCACGTGTAGAACGGCACTAGGACAGAAGTTTCAATATAAGAGCTGATCCAGTAACACTCAGGACCACAAGACCAAATTCTGTAGACAGATGGATCCGCTGGCAGAGATGCAGAAAAGTTCTGTTGTAGTTTCGCCGGCTACCAAAATGGCAAGGAGTTGGTGGAGAAGTCAGTTGCCTACCCCACTGTCACATCGAGTATGAGGACGGAGATTGAGGCGGTAACATCGGCCCTGACTTGATTGTTACGCAAACAAGGGACACACGCAGTGAAACTGTCAGACTCACGGGTCGAGATCTGCAAGATAGAACGGTGCATACTAAGAAGGTAGTGGGTCTCTCTTTTCAACAACTCTGGTGTACAGGGTGTCACGTGGATTTAGTGCCCAGGAAATGCAGTCGTCTGGGGTAACGAAATAGCGGATTACGTGGCAGAAAGCGCCGTGGTGAACGACGCGGTGATGACGAAAGACAGCGTTCAGTTGATAATGGCAGCTATGGATACTCAACAGAATGATAGAGAGACAGAAAGTCGCCAAAATGCATATCAGTAGAGGATGATATATTTGGGAGTGACTAAGGGAGAAGGGAGAATATGTGTTCTGTCTGGATAGATCCGGAGAACACGAAACCAACACCTGACTGGGACTGAGTATATACGCTGGCTGGCTGCTTGAGCGGAGAACGGAGCACATGAGAATGCCCCCTGTGTGATGATGTTTGTTCCTAGATTCAAGAATCAAGATTAATCTTGGATTATTTATCTTGCGAAAAACTCAATAATTCCAGATATGCTCATTTGTTCGACCCCGATCAATAGGTATTCGGATCTATTCGTACATGTTTTCTTTGACCGCTCTTTAAGGTTGTCGCTAAATTGCTCAATTCCTTATTTCTAACTCTGTGTTTAAATAGTTGTATTGGCATTTTCCAATTGTAATTAACAGTCCTCCCTTATTACTTTTTTGTAATAGTGTACATGTCTTAGCTGTGAAGATATACGTAGCGTTATTCTCATGAATGAAATTGTTATTTTATGAATGTACGAGCCCAGATTGGTAAATAGGTCTAAAACTAACTGAGACACGCTTGAATAAAACCAATTTATTATTTAATTATTGCACTTACGCTGTCTCTGTTATTGTCAACATATTTACCACTAAACAAAAATGCTCTTCTTTCTTCGCTTTTTCAATGGAAGGCCAGATATCGTTACTGGCCTGTCAGCTCGAATCATCTTCCCCACCCGCGAAGAATTTGTTTTGTTGTAATAGGAATAGGATGACCAGGTCGGGCTTCTTTCGAAATATGTGAGCGTTCATAAAAACAATATTTCTACCTAGTTATGCACCGTCTTACGCGACAAAGACATTCCACCGTAAACATGAAATATATTCAAATAAGTATCGGTAGCAGAAAGTATTGTTTTCCCAATCAACACGCTCAACAGTTTAATGTTCTTTGGACTTGGACTATGTGAGTACATACGCCATTTTATATCCTTGCAGCGCTCGTGCATGCGACAAATACCGTATACTACTTACAACAATCACAAAGTTCAATATTGCTGCCACCTAGTGACACGTTTAGAAACCACATTTTTCCACTGCCCCGTCTGACCTCCTTACTGACTTACCCTAGTAAGTTGGGTATCTGTAAAACCGTTGTTCACCATTCACTTTCAAGAAATATTTATGTTTCTGTTTCTAAGAATCGACGTCACTGCACGCCGGGCATACACATAGGTGCATATGTGCTCAGTCTCTCTCATCAAATGGCGTAAGGTATGGACGCTGAAGGTCCCTGTAGCTCGCTGGTTGTACACTCTCCTCTCCCGTTCTCTCATGCGCCCCACTCCGCTCGAACCTCGAATAATGTCGAAACTTTGCAGTCTGTGGATTGCTGCTTCATCTATTGCGGTGTCCTCATCCATCAGGCGGTCATTGATTGATTTCAAAATGTCACTTCTATCCATCACTAATGTGCCCATGATGGAAGCTTATGAAGACATGATGTCAGCTCTTTCATTGCCCTGAACCCCGGCATGAGCAGGACAGTAGATCCATGTGAATCTACTGTCCACTCGTTCCTAAGCCATCCTTTCTGTACTTTCTGAACTACGCCTTGCGCGTCACGATGACTGCCCTTGTTATAGAAGTCTCAGATATCCATTTCAGTGCTGAGGTCACTACTTCCGTCTCCATTCTCATACTGGAGGTTGGTGACATGTATGCCCTACTGCGCTCAGCAACGATCTCTCCTCTCACTCTAGCCGAGAAACCACTGCCTGAAGTCCCACTGCGCACGACTGATCCGTCCGTGTATATGACGGCATCACTCTCCTGCGTGTTGTCAGTTATCAGCTGATTTACCTCGTGCTCTGCTCTCCCGTTGTTTCGTTTTCTGCATTCCTTGCCTAAGGTTATGCTGACTCTCTGGAACTCTATCGTTCTATCACTAGTGTGGACCCATTCTTCTCCTTTGGGTATCGTCTCAGCTGGAGTGACGTGTCCGATTGTTGTCTCAGCCAGTGCCCTCCATGCCGACCCTCTCTTGATTCTTAATCCCTTGATGTCTGAGATACTGCTGTACAGAGGGTGCCGCGTGTCTGTGGTGACACGCATATAGGCTTTGACTTGTGTCAGTATATGTCTGAATGTCACCGATAACAATCCCAACATGTACTGCATAATGACATTAGCCAGCAATATTGACTCAACAGAACAGTCTAAGATTGGCACAATTAGGCAGTTGTTTACTCCTATAATTTGTATTGTCTTAATGCCTGTAAGACCATGTGTGTTACTTTTTGTAAATCTTATATAAATAGTATGATTTTCAATGTTATAGTTTAAGCATATTCTTTTGTTCTCTGTGGAAACTATTCAAGAGAAAGAACTGAAAATGGTTCGTTCACGTCTCGTGAAGAATGTAGCAAGTGAGATGTCCAGTATTGGTACTTTCCAGTCCACCCAGCTGTAATCTGATACATAGTTAGGTGACAGGGAAGACAGCGGGAATGAAGACTGATCACCCCACCTTGCAAAAAGATGAGATCCTTTACAACAAAATCTATAACACTTCATCCCCAACAGAAGTAAGTTATGGGACTACCTCTCCCTTTACACAGAAGAATAACGAGATCTGCCACGGAGCGTTCTCTGATTCCAGTCTGTTCTCATCACGTAATGTCCTCATCTATCACTCTGGCTGATAATGCTGGTACTTGTACAAGTAAAAACATGCTCTAGCAAAAGTTTAATTAGCAATTATCGCTTTGGGGCGCATCCATTTTGCTGATGCATATCGTTTTGTTTAATGAGAACAGCCAAAAATGATGGCCACACATTTCGTGACTCGTCGGTTATTAGATTTTCTTCTTCTACATAGAGATGGACAGGACACGCACCACAAGAAAGTTATGAAGAAGAACATCTTGAAGATAGCATCCAGCTAACTGTAATCGCGTCACAGTTGCGTGAGTAATATTTAATGACATTCGCATCAAACAAAGATACGTCTCTCTTCACAATCCTTTCTCAACTCGTTCACTTGAACGTTTCTCAAGAAGCTCCCATTGAGACCAGATCTGGTATGGTCTGGTAAGAATCGAGGTTATTGAACTCTAGGGAAATCCGTAGGTGCTCAGTTTTTCTAACTAAAAGACAAAGAGTGCGGATACTGATAGTTTCCGTAACCTGCTGATTAGAAAGGCTCCATCGACCTCGTCCTCTCATGTGCCTCTGTGTTCGATCCATGACGGATTTCAATCAAGAGCCCTCCTTCTGAGCTGCATAGACACGCAGTGAGAATCGATACTTTGTTGAATTATTTTGTACTTGAATTTCAATATAATTAGTTTTTACAATGTACACGTATATAATTATACAGTGCCGCTGTCCCAAATTGTTTTACTGTAACCATCAATAAGTAAAACCACTTTTTAACCTATACTGATCTAGTAATTGGCATCACTTTATTGTTGGTCTGGGGAATATGTTTCTTTGTTCTTGTATCTCACCTGGTAAGTCTCTTGGCCCTTCATAGATAGTTCACTTAGGCGACAAGAGCATTTTGAGTCCATCCCTTATGATCGCTATGAATTGGTAATTCATAGAAAACCACATTAAACACGGAAACATCTTTAGAGTTGAAATCTGAAAGGCTGAGCATTTATTCTAGAACCATTAATACGGAAATGTCCAAAATAATTTTAGAGGCTCATAAATAGCTATGAAAAGTGAGCAGTCGGCAACGGAGCAAAAAATCAACATTCTGCATGTGCTCATAAGACAGGACTCTAACAACTCTTGGACACACGTGTACACATATTTATCGACCACGGAAAGCGATAACTTAGGAGACGGTTCAATCTACATCGCACACTCCAATGGCGACATAGAATATCACTCTATACCAACAGGATAGTCCTGCATGAGACCAACATGCAGGTCTCTGCCAAAACAGGCCCTCTCCCAATCTCATAAACACTTGACCGCCGCCGTGTTTCATTGTTCGGTCATGTTGTACGTCTGGACCAGGAAACACTTCACCGCCGGCGTGTTTCATTGTTTGGTCATGTTGTACGGCTGGACCAGGAAACACTTGACTACCGCCTTGTTTCATTATTCGGTCATGGTTTACGGCTGGACCAGGAAATACTTGACCGCCGCCGTGTTTCATTGTTTGGTCATGTTGTACGTCTGGACCAGGAAACCCCGGCCCACAAGATACTACACAAGTCGTTCCTCAGTGCCAAAAATCGTCCGTCGACCAGATGGAGGCGCAGAAGAGGCCGTCCCCGTACGGTATGGCTCCAACATATATCAACCTCCCCCTCCGTCCTGGACGAGGTCTGGGACCACGCCGAAGCAGTGGGTCATGGATGTTGCCGACCAAAGCAACGGGTCTCCGACGCCTAAGCGAAAATTATTATTATTATTAATATTAATCAGATTCGTGAGAGGAGACACTTTCAGATTAGAGACTCTACAGCAACCCCAACATCAAAGTGGATACACACAAATCAAGGGCTTATATGAGAAACGAATCTTTTCAAGATGTAAAGAACAAAAACATGTGTGCTAATGAGTTAATGTCTGAACTGACGTTATTCTTGTGTATATGAAGATTGTTTCTATATGGAAAATAAAAATGTATAGACGCGTTATTTGCTGAAACCGAAAACACACATATGTACAAGGGTATTTCATGTACTAAAAATACACCAGTGTATATAGGCTATTTCGTACAAAGAATCTAGAGAATAGAGACGTTAGTCCGGTCAGGCACAACATACAGATCAGGTTGTAGCGTCAGGGTCAGGCACAACATACAGATCAGGATGTAGCGTCAGGGTCAGGCACAACATACAGATCAGGATGTCGTGTCAGGGTCAGGAACCACATACAGATCAGGATGTAGCGTCATGGTCAGGCACAACATACAGATCAGGATGTAGCGTCAGGGTCAGGCACACCATACAGATCAGGATGTCGTGTCAGGGTCAGGCACAACATACAGATCAGGATGTCGTGTTAGGGCCAGACACAACATACAAATCAGGATGTAGCGTCAGGGTCAGGCACAACATACAGATCAGGATGTAGCGTCAGGGTCAGGCACAACATACAGATCAGGATGTCGTGTCAGGGTCAGGCACAACATACATATCAGGATGTCGTGTCAGGGTCAGGCACAACATACAGATCAGGATGTAGCGTCAGGGTCAGGGTCAGGCACAACATACAGATCAGGATGTAGCGTCAGGGTCAGGCACAACATACAAATCAGGATGTAGCGTCAGGGTCAGGTACAACATACAGATCAGAATGTAGCGTCAGGGTCAGGCACAACATACAGATCAGGATGTAGCGTCAGGGTCAGGCATAACATACAGATCAGGATGTAGCGTCAGGGTCAGGCACAACATACATATCAGGATGTAGCGTCGGGGTCAGGCACAACATTCAGATCAGGATGTAGCGTCAGGGTCAGGCACACCATACAGATCAGGATGTCGTGTCAGGGTCAGGCACACCATACAGATCAGGATGTCGTGTCAGGGCCAGGCACAACATACAGATCAGGATGTAGCGTCAGGGTCAGGCACAACATACAGATCAGGATGTCGTGTCAGGGTCAGGCACAACATACAGATCAGGATGTCGTGTCAGGGTCAGGCACAACATACAGATTAGGATGTAGCGTCAGGGTCAGGCACAACATACAGATCAGGATGTCGTGTCAGGGTCAGGCACAACATACAGATTAGGATGTCGTGTCAGGGTCAGGCACAACATACAGATCAGGATGTAGCGTCAGGGTCAGGCACAACATACAGATCAGGATGTATCGTCTGGGTCAGGCACACCATACAGATCAGGATGTAGCGTCAGGGTCAGGCACAACATACAGATCATGATGTAGCGTCAGGGTCAGGACCAATATACTGACGAAGACCACAATTTCTCCTCCATGTAGCATTCATTGGAAACAAGTTGTTCTCAAGGCAGTCTGGCTGACGAGATGTGAATCGGAGTGATCCCCGTAGTTGTGATGGTCAAGCAGATGAAACCAAACAGCACAACTGTCTATAGGACCGTGGTCCAACTTTATCAGCATGCTCTGAATGTCAGGAAAGATAGTACAATCCGCCACTTACCTCCCTTGTTTTCGGGACGCACAAAAGAGTTACTTATCCATTATTGGCATTCATCAACAACATTACAAAGAAAATACACCTGTGTACATAGTTGGGAGTGAATTAATGGATGATCTATGTAACTAAACGAAGAATATCATATCTGGCAACAGACACCAAACATTTGGGATTTCCAACGCGGGACTGCTCTCACTAACAAGAAAAAAAGTAGGTTCGAGTCTCTGGTTCCAGAGAACCAACATGCTCTAGTTAGATGATTCAAGTTTCTGGTTCCAGAGAACCAACATGCTCTAGTTAGATGAATCGAGTCTCTGGTTCCAGAGAACCAACATGCTCTAGTTAGATGAAACGAGTCTCTGGTTCCACAGAACCAACATGCTCTAGTTAGATGAATCGAGTCTCTGGTTCCAGAGAACCAACATGCTCTAATTAGATGATTCAAGTCTCTGGTTCCAGAGACACAACATGCTCTAATTAGATGATTCAAGTTTCTGGTTCCAGAGAACCAACATGCTCTAGTTAGATGATTCAAGTCTCAGGTTCTAGAGAACAAACATGTTCTAGTTAGATGATTCGAGTCTCTGGTTCCAGAGAACCAACATGTTCTAGTTAGATGATTTCGTTAAACCATATGTGACAATTAAAACAGAAGAAGGACATAGAAATGTGCATGTATTCATATATTGTCATGTTGTCATGTCCGACGTGTTGGAAATGATAAACAAGGTAGTACAATAAAGTGAAAAAAGACCTCAGTGTAAATAAGATATCGGAGGTGATGGTAGTGACTAGGAAACCGGAATCTGAAAACATGCTGCATCAAAGCGAATTAGAACGAATTGAGATAAGTTAACACGTTTAAATCCATGGGCACTTAACTTAACTGAACGTCTGTATACTGGTTTAGACGACTCTGCAGAGTCTGTGTACAACCAGTTTCATTTATATTATCTTTGCTCTAAACGCTAAGCGCATCCAATTTATTCTTAAATGCATTAACTGTCCCTGTCACCACTATCTCCGGTGGCAATACATTCCAAGCATTCCCCACTCTCTGGCTAAAAAAATATTTCAAAATATCTACTTACATAACATCAGATGGAAGATGAAAATTACGGAATAAAATGTAGAATAGCTCAAGCAAAATCCGTCTTCCAGGGAATATTGTGCAACAAAACCTTGTCGATGGAACTGAGAAATAGAGTGGTTGCTACGTGAAACCAATACTGACAAATAGCTGTGAATCACGTACAATCAGCAAGCAAGTGTATAGATCTTTGGAAGCAAACGAAGATGTTGTTTCACAGAATAATGACTGCAAGGAGGACTTAAGATACATTAATCGAAAAGGCATAAACTCAAAGACCATCCATTGCAAAGATCAGAACAAGGCAATCACCCTTTTGTGTGCATGTTATTCTTCTTCTTCTTCTTCTGCATACGCTGTCAGACGTCAACTTGAATTTGTTCGAAGAAAGCAGCTGTCATCCTGAGGCTGTCGACACTGCCATAGAGCTTGTCTAGTGTTGCCACTGATGATGGCTACATGTGCTTTCTCTGGTCCTCGTACGTCGGGCAATTTTGCAGCAGATGTTCAGCGGTCATTGTCCCTGTGTCACACGAGCATTCGTCAGTACCACCTATCTTCAATTTATTGAATAGATTGTACCTCAATCTTATTGTGGCCTGTGCGGAGTCTGAAGACCACGACCTGCTCTCTTCTGTTCAGCTGATAGTAGGCATCGTTTTTTGTGTAGCCAGTATGTTCTGTTTCCCATTTGGCCATGTATATGGCCCTAATAAGCCTTTTGGACTCTTCGTAGGTGCATGTTATAAGAAGAGGCCTGTTCAGAGCAAGTTGTGACACAGAGAAAGATAGCAGGAAAGGGAGACATAGAAAGTAGGAGAGAGAAGATGTTGGACAGCCTGAGAGAATGGCAATTGCGACATTCAACAACAGCTGATAAACGACTCATGTAATAGAAGTTGATGGAGGTCTACGGTCGCCGACGCCAACGGTTTTCATTGAACATAAATGAATTGTTTTTACAACATTGTACATAATCTCCTTGTGTAAACATACAGTTGACGACGAATACGGATTAGGACGATGATAATTGTGAAGAGACACAAGAGGAAAGTTATGAAGAGGGTGTGGTAATAATGCAGACACATTCAGCAGTGACGTATGTAATGAAGAAGGATAGTAAATTAATAATAATATTAAAAAAGGAAATTACACTAAGAATAAAAATATCGCATAATATAATCCAAGTCACTATTACCAATTCGGTGAGAATAAGTAAATGAGCAGTCCATTACGACAACTTCAGGACGAATTGCGGCAGAATTCTTTAATTCTCAGCAACATCTTTTCTCAAGTCATCGAATTATAAATTATAATTTCTCAGCGCTGGCACAAACAGTGAATTCTCAGGCGTAGAAATTAATTTTAATATGACATTTTTATGATTCCCTGATTGCGTGTCTTGTAATGACTGTATAATTCTAGATTTTATTTTAGAAGGGTCTACGTTAATTTGGCTTAAGCGTTTCCTTTTTTATTAATGTTCTCGATTATTGTATTGATAAAGAGAAATTCTATACGTTCGCATAGATTTCACTTCTCATTCTGCCCTCTTTTTCTGTTAATTTCTTTTTCTTTATGTATCTCTATTTTATTGTTATATTTTATATTGTTTATTTATACATTTTGTTTACCCATGTTCGTGTATATGGGTGTCTCTTGTATTTAAATTGTTGTTTTTTTGGGGGGAGGGGTTGTTTGTATGGTGATTTGTACATGTTTTGCCTGTTTTAGTCTGCGAACAACCATACTGGCTATTTCATGTTTGCTCCATTATATTTCATAACTGGCATGCCGTGTCTCACACTTTCCTGGCAGATCCTATTATGGCGGCTAACTTGAACCACTCATTGTTTATTATCCCTTGTTTTGTGTTGTGACATGCTGTTGTTTTTGTTTATGTTTCGTGTCGTTGATGAAGATATTGTCTCAATAACGTAGTTATCGTTTTATTTGAATCATGGTGGATTTCTTCAGCCATTACTTATATGTGTTTGTATCAAGGTGGATTTACTCAACCATTACTTATATGTGTTTGTATCAAGGTGGATTTACTCAACCATTACTTATATGTGTTTGTATCAAGGTGGATTTACTCAGACATTACTTGTATGTGTTTGTATGACGGTGTATGTACTCAGCCATTATTCATATGTGTTTGTATGAGGGTGGATTTACTCAACCATTACTTATATGTTTTTGTATGTATTATATTAGTATACAATGGAGAATCGCGAAAATTAGGTTACAATGGTACACATGTAGGCACATTATAAAAATGTGACTGGCACACTGTGTCAGTTCGTCAAGGCAAGCTTAGTTCCTTTAATATTTTTATTACGTTATGATATTATGTCCTTTGCTTTGTTACGCCATGTTTAGCACTTCCCACATCGCCGCACGAAGGACAGATCCACGGGTATTAGTCCGTTTAGGTTTTTCACGAAATCAATTTAATAATAATAGTAATAATAATAATATTTCCCCATCGTAAACAAAGATGGCGACAACATCAGGCTATTTCTGAGTAAAGTGTTCTTTCATAGCTATAACAATCAATCCAGATGCGGTATGGAGCGACACTCGAACCGCTGTCAAGATTTTGAATCTTGGTTTCCACCAAGGAAGTTTGCATTCCTAAATATGAAACTGAATGTTAAAATTGTGCTCCAGGGGACAGATGAAAGCCTGAGTGGAACAGGAACAGTGGAAGACCGAAAGAAACTCTTCGCAGAACAATCTTCAAATTGTTTTGAACAACATTCATTAACTGAAAATAGTGGCGGCACGCAGATCAAACTGGAGGGCACTGGTTTCTGCCTAATGCGCCGTTATTTATTATTTTTTTTTACGTTCGCCTTATTTCTACAATCCCCTAATGCGGTGTGCGTTGCTCTGTGGTTTTTATTTCGTGCTGTCGGCCAAGTGCGTCCGACTTCAGCATGAATTTTATGTAAGGGCCTTCTTCTTCCTGCATTTTCTAATCGTTTGCTTCCCCGGGGAAGCGGCCGGTGCTGTGATGGGGATCGAACGCAGCACCTTCTCTTTGTGAGCCGTGTCACTTAGCCACTAGCCTACACCGTCCTCTCTGCGCCATGTTTGACACTTAAAGAACATTTATGGTAGAACCAAGAAAATATTCCACACTCAGCATGATCTGGCTTATTTGACTAGTCGGGTGTACACTATCACTGGTTATAGAGGATTCTACCCTCGAAGAGTTAGAGAGGAAGATCAGAAAGTAATGCCAACAAAGGAGACAAAGACGTGCAGAAATAAACGAAAAATGAGTAATAATAATATAGTGAAATATAGCTGGAAAAACAACGTAACACATAATATAATCCGCTCCATCATTATCACGGCTGTGACGATCAAGAAAATGAGCAGTCCATTACAACAATTCAGTTCGATTACTGCAGGATCTTCTAATCTCTGAAACATCTTTCCTAAAGTCATCGAATTACAATTTCTCAAGTCTCGGACCTGACAAATCTAGCGAATCCTCAGGCGTAGACTTTCATTTTAATGGGTCCATCATTACGTCCCTTGAAATAGCTGTATAATACTAGATTTTATCCTTAAAAGTTCTACACTATTCGAGTACGCGTTATTTTTCCATCTACTGAATCATTAAATTGCTGTATAATACATACATGTTAGATAAACGGAGTAGTAAGAATACAGCACAGCTGCAAGGTAAACAAAATACAACAAACACAAGCCGACCTATTCGTCAGGGTTAAGTCATGATCTTCTTTGTTATGGTAAATTATTCTCTATTTCCTTTCGTGTGATATGCCCTACTTTTCTATGAGGTTATGTTATAATAAACACTACCAACATAACTGCACGCCGGACGGAACTACAAGTGCGTAGTTCATTTAAACATATCACGAAGGCAATATTGATGTTTCTTGCTGACCATACATACTGAAAGGCACTATATGGACGACACAGTACTGTTTAGGATGTCTGTAACGACAATAAGTCTGTCGACAAATCGCTGACTGTCTTTTCTTGAACGTGTAGATTCGCGTTTTGAAAAATGTCAGTTCGCGTGAATAACATTATTTTTGTTTTTCCTTTATGGTTCCTGTTGTTATTGTTGTATAGGCAAAGACAAAGGCCGCCGTCCATCGTAGACGATGATGGGATAATTTATTTTGCTAGCGCTATTTAGTAAGGATTAAGTGCGCTACTTTGTATCCTCACTCTCTCGTCTTGAGCCGCTGTTGTTGTATAGACTACTAAAGCAATCAGGCTAATGTTCCGAAGCAACAACAACCGATACAATCATTTTCCTTCTGAGGTTTGCAAGACAGGATGTCTCATGCTGCCCAATAGGTTATCAGACCTATGTTGCTTAATTTGGGCTGAATGACATGCCCAGCAGAATCTGAAAGATGTCACCAATGCTGGCAAGTACAAGCGCAAGAGAAATCTTCAATTGTGTGATTACAACAGCAAGAATCCATCGGCCATTTGAAAAATATGACTCATACTCAACTGATTAACAAATAAGTTGGAGCAGGAGCTACATTCAGAGAGTTAATGTGGTTTCAAAGCTGGTCGCCTGCTAGAGAATCTGTGTGGTTTCTGAACTGGTCATATCTTAGAGAGTCAGTGTGGTTTCTGAACTGGTCATATCTCAGAGAATCAGTGTGGTTTCTGAACTGGTCATATCTCAGAGAATCAGTGTGGTTTCTGAACTGGTCATCTCTCAGAGAGTCAGTGTGGTTTCTGAACTGGTCATCTCCCAGAGAGTCAGTGTGGTTTCTGAACTGGTCATCTCCCAGAGAATCAGTGTGGTTTCTGAACTGGTCATCTCGCAGAGAGTCATTGTGGTTTCTGAACTGGTCATCTCCCAGAGAGTCAATGTGGTTTCTGAACTGGTCATATCTTAGAGAGTCGGTGTGGTTTTTGAACTGGTCATATCTTAGAGAGTCGGTGTGGTTTCTGAACTGGTCATCTCCCAGAGAGTCGGTGTGGTTTCTAAACTGGTCATATCTCAGAGAGTCGGTGTGGTTTTTGAACTGGTCATATCTTAGAGAGTCGGTGTGGTTTCTGAACTGGTCATCTCCCAGAGAGTCGGTGTGGTTTTTGAACTGGTCATATCTTAGAAAGTCGGTGTGGTTTTTGAACTGGTCATATCTCAGAGAGTCGGTGTGGTTTTTGAACTGGTCATATCTCAGAGAGTCAGTGTGGTTTTTGAATTGTTCATATCTTAGAGAGTCAGTGTGGTTTTTGAACTGGTCATATCTTAGAGAGTCAGTGTGGTTTCTGAACTGGTCATATCTCAGAGAGTCGGTGTGGTTTTTGAACTGGTCATATCTTAGAGAGGCGGTGTAGTTTTTGAGCTGGTCATATCTCAGAGAGTCGGTGTGGTTTTTGAACTGGACATATCTTAGAGAGTCAGTGTGGTTTTTGAATTGGTCATATCTTAGAGAGTCAGTGTGGTTTTTGAACTGGTCATATTTTAGAGAATCAGTATGATTTCTGAACTGGTCGCCTCCCAGAGGTTAAATGTGGTTTTGGAACTGGTCGCCTCCGATAGAGTCAGTGTGGTTTCAGAACAAGTCATCCCCAAGAGAGTCAGTGTGGTTCCTGAACTGGTCGCCTCCCAGAGGTTTAGTGTTTACGAATTGCTCGCCTCCTAGAGAGTATGTGTGGTTTCTGAGTTTGCCAAAGGTGCACAGTGTTATTAGATGCTTCTGTAATTGACGTGTAGGAGAAATGGCTTAGATGTTGTTCTGGCTGCATTGCCATGAGAAGTATCTTTACTCGTTTGTGAACCCAGAAAAATTCGTTAGGTTACGGATTGCTGCAGAGTTCATCACATCAAGAGCGAGCTGTAGAAGTGGGTCGGGGTTCTCAAGGTGGTTATGATATGTTTGGCTTCCTCTGCGTGTCACTTCCTTCTACGTAGACCACGCCGATACCCACCTGACTAGTCAGACTGTCATGAAACAGGTATGTTTCCATGTACACCCGCATTGATGTGAGGTGGAGTCTTGTAGAGCATATTTTACCTGCCCCTGACTAACATAATCTGATCAGAATGTTTGGTCTGACCAGACGGTAATTCTCATATTCTCTAGCTTCAAAGTGGAATGAGAAAAACACTGCAGAAAATGAGACACAAATTAAAAAGCGAACACAAACAATGATCAATAATAATAATAATAATAATAGCAATAACAATAATAAAAATAATAATAATAATAATAATAATAATGGCAGCAACAAAGTGAAAGAAAGCAGGAAGAAACTGTAGGACAGGAGCTTTTAGAGCAAGGTGATGTAAATGTAAATGGTTGTATACAGACTCTGCAGGGTCTTCTAAACCAGTATAAAAACGTTAAGTTAAGTTAAGTTATGATATAATCCAAACCATCATTATCAAGTCGGTGACAATCAGAACATGTTTAGTCCATTGTGACGACTGGGAGTCCGAATACAGCAACAATTTTCAACCTTGAACAACATCTTTCCTCAAGTCATCGAATTACAATTTCTCATTTCTCTGAGCTGACAGATCCAGAGAACGCAGAGGACAGAATTTCATTTTAATGAGATATTTTTATGAGTTTTTGATTGCGTCTCTTGAACTGACAATAATACCAGATTTCATTTTTGAATGGTCTACGTTAACTTTGCTGAAGCGTTTCTTCAATCAAATCAATCAATCCATTGGTTGATACTGTATACATCTTTACAAATTGTAGAGTAATAATACATTTGTAATATCGATCAATATGAAGAACAGAAATCAATTTTGCAGTCACGTTGATTTGTAGTTTAATGTAGTTTTTAATAGTATATTACGATGTATGTTGCGCTAGACTATACTTTGTTAAGAATATTATGTTATCTTATTATATGTTTCGGTGTAATATGCGATTATATTTTATATTATTTAATGTACGCCTTGTTATGAAATGTTTTGTTTTGTATGTTATTCAATTCAAGTGCCGTCCCAGCAACGACTGACTGCAATGAACACCCAATTGTGTCCGTATTTTGTCTTGACGGTACACTCTGCCAGACTGACGTTAGTCCACTTTTTGATATTGTTATCCCAGTTATGGCGCTGCCCGGTTCTTGTCCGTCTACCTTCAACCTTCACCCCCAGTATTGTTTTCAAAAAAGTTTCGTGTCTTTTTTAATGACCAAAATATTTGACGTGCCTAATTTTAATGAATGTTCTCTATATATGCCTACTCTCAGCAGAACGTCGTTATTCGTTTGTTTCTCTTTCCCCGAAATGCGACACATTCAACTGTATAGCCATATTTCGAGAGCCTCTATTTTGTTTTCCAACTGTTTGTTCATAGTCCATATTTCGTGTCCTTATAATAATGTTGAATATACAGAAAACCTTTCCAGTCTAATTTTTAATGTATTTGTGATTTGCCTGGATCCCAATATATTCTTCATCACTTCCAATACACTTTAGGTCATTCTTATTCTCTGCGTTACACACATCTACCATCACTTGTAATAAGCTGTTATGTGCGTACGTTATGTTATGCTTTTGCTGTTTTATGTTGTTATAATGTAACACTAACACGGGGGTGTGACAAGCTTGCTTTGGTTTACCGAATTTATATAACACATAACATGAGATACTAGTGGAAACAATTGTTCGGAGTTGCAACAGACGTGTTAAAGTAAAAAGTATGAAAGTTAATGCTATCAAATGCGTCAATGATCAATCCATAGTGTGAGGATCAGTAGCAACGTTGTAAAGGCTGCTTGACAAAATAAACAGCACAGTTCGGCGTTAAAATATACCCATTCCAGACAAATAATTTGGTAATAGCCAAGAAATCGTTTATTTCGATTGTGTCGTGCGTGTGCCTTTCAGCGTCATGTTATGAAGAGGCTCTTTGACAGGGCCCTAGTATGTGCTTCGTACACTGGGAGTTTTACTACTTCTGCCATCCATCTTTTGTGTGATCGGCCCTTGGCTTTGTATAAATTGTATCTATATATCATTACTTTCTGATGGATGCTATCTGGAGTTTGCCGCGTCACGTGGCCGAACCATTTGGTTTGGCGTCTCTTAATGAGGTCTAACACTGGTGCTGCACTTAAGTATTTCATAATATTTAAGTTTATGATTCTTTCCATTCTTGTTTCTCCAAGCACGCTTCGTATGCATTCCATTTATGTTGTTACAATGATTATTTTATCTTTGTTTGTCAATTTCAATGTTGGAACTGATAGCACAATGTGGGTATAAACATCGTGTTGTATAGCGTTCTTTTTGTATCCGTTGTAACGTGTTTACATTGTAATATAAGGGGCATTTGCCTAATAGTTTTACTTGCTTCATTACAGTTGTGCTGGATTTCAGGGCCTTATTTTCAATCTGCTGAGATTATGTTACCCAGGTACGTGAAATGAACCACCTGTTTTGCTTGTGGGTTATCGAAATATATTTTATTTTGTTGTGTTTCTAGCAATGAATTTGCGAAAACAAGCATTGGAGGGTTTGAAATGTGGTTATAATGGAGAATACAACGGACAGCGAAGAAAACATCAGATAATGAGGTAGGGCCACAAAGACACACATGATAATAACAATGAAACATAGATTAAGTTTGGTGGGGCACAATTTGCGGTATGAAAGTCTTTTGCATATGATACTAGAGGGCACGATCTAGGAAAAAAATACGAATGGGTGGCGGCAGGTTTTGGGAGGGAAGTCGATGACCAAGATGCATCAGACATGCAGACATTAAAGAAGGATCCTACGTTGACATGGATAAAGCTACATTGGATAGGGTGTAATTAAGCGACTTGCTTAGAAAACCTCACAAGTATTAGACTGATCAACCAGAGGATAGGGTACAATGTAGAGACATGCTTCTACAAACCTTACAACACGTCTTAAGACAATCAACCAGAGGACAGGGTGCAGTGGAGAGACATGCTTAGACAAATCTAACAACAGGTCTTACGACTAATCAACCAGAGAATACAGTGCATTGGGGAGACATGATTAGACAAACCTTACAAGTCTAATGACCGACCAGCCAGATGTTATAGTCAAAAAGAGAATAATGCTTATACAACCTTACAACCAGTCATAAAACCAATCATTCAGATGATCCTGGCATTACTACGACAACTCCACAGTTCAAGCAATCCAAATATATCTCGATTGTGTGATCGCAAAGTACATAGTTACGTGCACATGGTTCTTTCCTTCCAAGCCTCATCCATCGTTTGTAAAATGTATCCATGATTCCAGCCTGGGGCTAGATCGATCAAAGATGAACGTGCAAAGACGTTATAGGAGATACTAGCAGTAATCCAACAAACTCATTTGTACTAATTTTGTGTAAAATGACACTTCACGATAACCATCGCTGTCAGCATCTTCATTATTATTATATCCAACCCACACATTGCCCTCGCGATGAAGATATTTAACACCATCTGCATCATCGTCACAATGGTCATTATCCCAATCACAATCAAAACTATCCCTATCATCATCTGTATCATCATTTTCGTCACCAACATCATTATATCACCATCACCATCACAAGCGTCATTACACACGTCATTATTGTCATCATCACCGACACTAACATCATCATCACCATCACAAGCGTCATTACAGACGTCATTATTGTCAGCATCACCGACACTAACATCACCATCACCATCACAAGCGTCATTACAGACGTCATTATTGTCAGCATCACCGACACTAGCATCACCATCACCATCACAAGCGTTATTACAGACGTCATTATTGTCCGCATCACCGACACTAACATCCCCATCACCACCACAAGCGTCATTACAGACGTCATTATTGTCAGCATCACCGACACTAGCATCACCATCACACGCGTCATTACAGACGTCATTATTGTCAGCATCACCGACACTAACATCACCATTACCATCAAGATCACCACCGTAGTCACTCTCACAACCATCGTCATCGGCATCATCATCATCACCATCACAAGCGTCATTACAGACGTCATTATTGTCAGCATCACCGACACTAACATCACCATCACCATCACAAGCGTCATTACAGACGTCATTATTGTCAGCATCACCGAGACTAACATCACCATCACCATCACAAGCGTCATTACAGACGTCATTATTGTCAGCATCACCGAGACTAACATCACCATCACCATCACAAGCGTCATTACAGACGTCATTATTGTCAGCATCACCGACACTAACATCACCATCACCATCAAGATCACCACCGTAGTCACTCCCACAACCATTGTCATCGGCATCATTATCATCACCATCCCAATTACCGTCAACACAGTTATCAACATCAACACGAACAACAACATAAGGATCATCATATATAGCATCATCATCATCTGCCTCCTTACCATCCCCATATTCATCAACATCATCGCAATAATCCCTACCATCATCATCCCAACACCATCACCATTAACATTATCACCATCATCAACATTACCATAATAATATAAATCATCACCCTCATCGTTATCTTTATCTTTATCGTTATCACCATCATCACCTTCATTACCATCATCACCATCGTCACCATCATCACCATCATCATAATTACTATTACACACATTACCATCATTAAAAGCATTACATAATTATTCTTCACGTTTCGACAAATAATTGAAATTGATTCTACAACTGCAGATGTCATCTTGCCAAAATGTTTGTAACTAATAAGGAGTACTATCTTGCAGTTAACATTTCTCACTTTTTTAGTATAACAGTGTCCCTGTATCTCCCACAATCCACGTTTATCAATATTTGTATCATACGTAGTAGATTACATTCAAGGTATTCCTCGTCCGATAAATTGGCTTGGAGTAAAAGTAGGTGGCAAGCGATGAGTAGACCTCCCTACGTCAAGATACGGCAATGGCATTTTGTGACTAAGGAACATGGACATATCTTCTCTTGTTCTTACATGATAACACATAAAGTATGGTCACGTTCAAGCTACTTATACTGATATCTTCTTCGTTTCGTTGGTTTCCCTGCTTTTGTCTTTCAGTGTCAGGTTATGAAGATGTTTACTGATCGGGCCCTAGTCTGGGCTTCGTAATTTGGGAATTTAACTTCTTATGTTATTTCTGCTATCTTTCTTTTACGTGGTTGCCGTTGGCTTTGCATCAATTTTATATTTGAAGCATTGCATTGTGAGGGATAATATCTGATGTTTGTCACGTGGCCGAAGCATTTTGTTTGCATTAAGACTTTTACATAGGTTGGTCAAGTGTTTTTTTTTTACTCGTTGACGTTCTAATGTTCTAAATTGATGTTGATATATTTACTCTTAATGTATTTTCCATGATAACAGAATATAAGGAATCTGCGTATATGCAGCGGCGTTCTAAGTAAAATAGGTTTATGTTTTCCTGGATGTAGGGCAATGCAACTTCTGAGCAGGCTCATCATTGCCCGGATTACGGGAACGATCCCTACTTCGTTCAGTAGGCTCCTAAATAACATCCTGCTTGCAGATGCACGGAGTGGAAATGAGGTGGGTTCCATCCCAATATCTTTTTCTTAGATGTGACTACTGCGGCTTAGTGCCGCCAAAAGGATGAAACAAGTGGCTCACAAATTCATGAGGTGCAGCGCATACGCTGTAGTGATCAGCGATCCACAGCTGACTTCTAGCGTCAGGGCCGGCGAACCACGGCTGCAAAGACCCTTCTACACCTTCACGCGGTGATCCTGGATAACAGGATAAAGCAGGGCAGACTGGCTAAGGTGAAGGGATCAAAGAGGGAATGCTAACATGGTACACAAAAAATGATTGTTGAAGTCGGATGCGTTGGACCGAAACGTGCAACTATCTCAGTGAAGCTGTAAACTACGACAAAACGCATTCCGTTCTCTGGACTACATTTTGCTACCTAAGTCCTTTCAGGGTTTTGTAGTGGGATATTGAGAACGAACGAGGCCAAGCCAAGCCAAGCCAGGGCAAACAAAGCCAATCCAAGCCAAATTCGTGATAGTTATCGTTTAGAAGCGTCAGTGGGGATACCATACATTTTAGGACACACTCTGTTAGCAGGAGTGTTGAACTGCGCAGTCTTTTTCAAAGAAGCAAATACAATTAGAATATTTGTTTCCGTTAGTTATGCACCGGCGTTTGTTTTTGAGGTGAGACTTTAAGGTCTCGTGACGAGGCAGTCAAAGAGAAGTATGCAGGTTGGGCATTTATTTTACTCACGAGGGGGGGGGGGGGCGAGACTGACGTCTGGTCAGGAACAACACACTGGTCAGACATGAGTCAGCGTCAGGCACAACATACGTATCAGACATGAGTCAGGGTCAGGCACACCATACTGATCAGACATAAGTCAGAGTCAGGCACAACATACTGATCAGACATGAATCAGGGTCAGGCACAACATACTGATCAGACATGAGTCAGGGTCAGACACAACACACTGATCAGACATAAGCCAGGGTCAGGAACAACATACTGATCAGACATGAATCAGGGTCAGGCACAACATACTGATCAGACATGAGTCAGGGTCAGACATAACACACTAGTCAGACATGAGTCAGAGTCAGGCTCAACATACTGATCAGACATGAGTCAGGGTCAGATATAACACACTGATCAGTCATGAGTCAGGGTCAGCCATAACATACTGATCAGACATGAGTCAGGGTCAGACACAGCATACTGATCAGACGTGAGTCAGGGACAGATCAAAAAGTCTAGTCAAGACTCCCGCTTTGACTTCCATGTAGTCGTCCCTGGAAACCGGCGTTTCTTCTTGGCAATCTGTTTATTAAGGTGGAGGATCGATGTGATTCCCGTGGTAATGAACGTCACGCAGATGAAGCTAAGCATTGCACAACCGGTTAGATGACCCCGGCCCACCGATATCGGAACTCTCTGGGAGTGATGAAAGCTACCACAACCCGCCACTTAAGGTTTTTTTCAAGGCTTCACAAAAGAGTCAACTTACTCATTGTGGGCATTCTATAACAACAACAACACTTTGCTTTAAAATGAAAGAAATAGATCTTAACAGGATTCAACCATGTACCTCCTGATTACGATACAGACAACCTAGACAATGGACCACCCGCACCTCTCATAAAGATCCACGGATACATTTATTCCCTAGTTACGCATTTTACAAAGTGAAATTTTGACGTCAAATTTTTGATATCTGAAATTTCAAGCTTCAGTCTCAAGGTATTTGAAAATGTCAGCGTTTTAAACGAACAAATATTAAAGAGTCCGTGAGGCAGTAACATGATTTATAATAGGAACATCAATAACACGGAGAGGATCTTCGACATTTTGAAAAATATCGTTCATAGGTGGCACCTACAACCGGCGAAGCGTGACAGCAATTATAAAGATAATTTCCACATTTATGCCAGGGTCATATAATGTCAAAGGATGAATAATTTAGATTGAATTTTGATGCGGGAGGTCGTTTGTGCACAGTGACATTTTTTGTTGTAAATGCCATGCTGGTTTGTGTTAGCGAACTCTTACTGTTTTATAAGGTTTACCTTGCTGTTTTTTTTTGTTGTATTTGTTTTTATTGGTTATTTTGGGGTCGGGGCTCAACAAATTGTTCTTTATCTCTCGTTATCAGACATCCATAACAATGGTTCTAACAATGTAATGTGTGTGTCTTGTATTTATACATTGGGTTGTGTTTCACACTATTGAAATAAAACCACTAGTGTAGCTTAAGCGGACTGATATTAATGGATTCTTATTCTTTTTCGTCGTCCGTTCTCATACTCCTGCTACCAAGAACTGACACAGACATAGTAAGAAGTAGAATGTTGCCCGGAAAACGGAATGTGTTATGTCGTAGTTTACGGCTTGACTGCGATACGTACACCTTTTGGTCCAACACATTCAACTTGAGCAAGCATTTTTGGGTAACAAGAGCCTTCCCTCTTGGATCCCCTCTCCTTGACCAGTCTGCTCTGTTGCATCCTGTTATCGAAGATTACAGCGTGGAGGTTTAGAAAGGTATTTGCAGCTCTAGCTCACTGGCTATGAATCTCACATCGACATTTGGGTTGCTGATCGCTACAGCTCATCCACTGCTCAGCATCATGATCCACAATGGATTCAATAACTTAAGACGTTAAATGACCGTGAAACAGGCACACAACTAACATATTAGCAATGAATGTTAGTGAATTTAATAACATCAAGAGATGAAGAATCAAGAGTGTTGTGGAGGAAACAGTTAGACAGGTGATAACAGTTGAGGCGATAGTTAAGGGAGAAGAAAAGGTCTACACTGATAATATAATTACAGATTACCAGAGTCATGATAATCCTAGAATGGGAATGAAGAAAGTGGTGCATCGGTATGGCAGAGCTCGACGCTAACCGGATGGTAAATGAAAACATGGAATATTGTGATTCCATCAGCTATACCAATGGATTGGTGTTACGCAGTGGATTTTTATTTTGTTAGCTAGAGTGAGACGGGAGGTCGTCGCTAAACAGAACGGGGTATGGCTTGGCTTGGCTTGGCTTGGCTTCGTTCGTTCTCAATCTCCCGCTACCAAACCCTTAATGGTCTTAAGTTAGCAGAATGTAGTCCAGAGAACGGAATGCGTTGTGTCGTAGTTTACAGCTTGACTGCGATATGTGCACCTTTCGGTCCAACACATCCGACTTCAGCAAGCATTTTTTGAGTACCGGGTTAGCATTCCCTCTTCGATCCCTGCTCCTTAGCCAGTCTGCCCTGCTGCAGCCTGTTATATATATATATACTGAAACTACAACCCAGGTTCTTGACACTGCTCTCCTCTCCCTTACCTGCACACCCAACACACAATCCCCAATTCGTCCTAACGATCGGATTACGTACTCAATCGTTCTGTGCATTCACATATAATCAGATCACCTTCAATCAGGTGATCTGTACATTCACATACAATCGGTTTACGTATGCTTCGGCGATCTGTGGATTGATATGTAATTACATCAGGTCACTTTTAGTCGGATCACGTACTCACTTGTGATCACGTTTTCAGTGGATCTGTGCATTCACGTACAATCAGTTCACAAAGTGTACTACCCGTACAACACACATCCAGATCTCTTAATGTTCACACGGTGTCCAACATAAACACCAATAGAGCGACTGGCCAAAACTGGAGGTGTATGCTGGTCCAGTCACCCTTAAACACTCACAGACTCATGACAGCCTTTCAGTGATTCTCAAAGCTAGTCTCCTTTGAGTTAATCTTTGCAGAGTAGTTTATAGTCTCAAGCAACAACATGGCTGTCCAATGGTCTGCTGTTGGTTGTCTCACTTAGCCAGACCAAAGAATGGACCAATCTTCGACCAGAAGAGGCACAAGCAGCGGCCGCTGACAGAGAAAAGGTGACGTGGGGTTCTTCGTGTGTGCCCCAATGACATGACTGGTTACGGCATGACCTAATCTGACCTGGTAGGTAACAAAATAAATAGTGTCTTCTATGTCTAACACATTAAAGTGTGTCTTCTATTGGTAAACATGTAAATGGTGTCTTTTACGGGTAACAAATTAAATTGCATTTTCTATGAGTAACAAATGGTTCTTCTAGGCGCAAACAATTAAATACCATCTTGTTACGTCCATATACCCGTTTGAGGTTTCATGGAATGCACAGTGAATGGCAGAGATGATAACTGGTCCATTGTCACACTGATCGAATAACAATGTGATCTTGCTATTTTAGATACTTACTTACTTGCGGAAATCGAAAGAGGGAAACAGGAAAACGACACTAGACACCCAATGTTTGGCTATTAGGAGCAAGCCACAAGACTTAAATGAAGACAGTTTTTTTTTAAATCGACAGAGACCATCCAGACAAGCCCAGAAGGTCGGCGTATCGAGAGGTGGCGCGAAACAATTCAGGATCCATGGATAGTGCTCAAGGAAGAGGCTGCGCCTGGACATCACCTGGCCTACGCTGTAGGGAAAGCAATAAACAGACTTCGAACTGGTGTGTCAAGATGCAGAGTGAACTTGAGGAAATGGGGATTCTCAGATGTCGACACATTTGAATGCGGCGCAGTTCAGGACCAAGATAATCTGATGTCCTGCCCCAACCTCCCTGCAACCTGTGACATGAACGACATGATGGGGGCGAACGACAAGGCCGTTCAAGTTGCTGAATTCTGGACGGATGCCGTGTGACATTGTGTTTGGACACGGAAAGTAAGTAAGCTTTTCTGGTGATGACGATCTTCAACTCTTGTCGCGATGCACAGCAAACATCGACATGTTACTAAAGCCTTGTCGAGTGTTGTTTAGATTTCTGGTTTCAAAGATTAAAGTTGTTGTTAAATTGTTGGTGTTGTTGAATGTCCATAACAAGTAAGCTTAGTTGTTTGTGTGACCAGAAAAACGTCTTACATGGTTGGTTGTAGTAGCTGTCCTCACATCCCGAGCTTGCTGATGAAGGTTGTTGTTTCAAATGTCCACAATGAGTAGGTTTACTCTTTTGTGCGCCTTGAAAAGGACGTTAAGTGGCGGGTTGGATTATCTGTCCTCACATCCCGAGCTTGCTGATGAAGGTGAACTGGGGTCCTCCAGGCAGTTGTGATATGCTTGGCTTCATCTGCGTGCCGCTCACTACTACGGAACCACGTCCATCCCTCACCTCGTTACCCAGGCTGCCGTGATAACAGCCCGTTTCCAGAGAAGGCTACTGAAAGTCAAGGTAAGGGTCTTGCTCAGTATATTTTGCCTGACTCTAACTAACATGTCTGATCAGTATGTTGTGCCTGACAAGACGTTAGTGTTCCTCCCCTGGAGATGAAGATAGACTAGGGTCATTCCGGCTTTCGTGCCACGCTTGTCGTCATCTTTTTAACGCTCACTACTGTGGGGATCACATTAGCCAGACTGAAAAATACTGTTTGATAGGTGAACTGGGTGGACGTAATGCAGGGTCTTGATCAGTTTGTTCACCTGTGGCTAACGTTGTTTGATCAGTATGTTTTAGCTGATCATACGTTAGTCTACTCGCATCGGTTTCTAAAGTACATTCCGAAATGTATACCTTCTATATGGTACAGGAGTGACCGAGAAATTTTCTTGGAAATCAGGAGAGAAAGCCTCTAAACGCCTAACAGCTTGCTTATTCACTTTCACGGCTTTCAAATGTCAAGGTCGATCCTGTTTTGCAGCTTAAAGTCTTTGGCTTGTCGGAAGTCAAACAACACACAAACGGTGATCAGATTACTATTCACAATCCGGTTTCAGTCACCAGATTCGGTTTTTTATGTTTACTTCTCTTCTGCTTGTGTCAACATTACTCCTTGTCCAGCCGTACCGATAACAATATATTTTTTTCTTTTGGATGTCCCAGAATAGAGATTTAATCGGCAAACATGACGGGAGAATCATGCTAAAAGAGATATTTACATAAAAATTAAACGTGTTATACCTTCGCTTAAATGTGTGAGTGTACTTGTGAGGGTACAAATATATATATATATATATATATATGTATATATATATATATATATATATAAATATATATATATATATATATATACATATATATATACATATATATATATATATATATACACATATATATATATATGTATATATACATATATATATATATATATATATATATATATATATATATTTATATTTATATATAAAGGCAAAGGCCGCAGTCCATCGTAGACGATGATGGCATAATTAATTTTGCTAGCGTTATTTTTAGCAAACATTAACTGGCTTACTTGTTATGCTCATTCTCTCGTCTCAAGCCGCCCGACCCCTGTGGCAAGTCAAGGACAAGACGACTAGAAGGCGACTACGAGATACAGGGGACACCGCATCAAAAACCCGGGAAAATAACGGCGGAATTCGGAGTCGAACCCACACTACGTAATCACGAGACAAACGGCTTAACCACTTCGCCACGGAATCCCCATATAGGCGTATATATTTCAGTGAAACAGCGCCAAGGGCCTGGAAAGACTGCTGATGTCCGTTCAGAAGCACAGTGAAGCTCAGGACCGTTTCCTGAACATTAACAAAACTAAGATAATGTCCACTGACAAAACAGGACTGCAATCCCAGATTGCTATTTTTAAAGAAGTAGTCGAAAATGTCACACATTTTAAATATCTAGGCTCTACGTTATGCAACGAAGGAGACAGTTTAAAGGAAATTAGAAGACTTTTCACCATGGCGATGCAGAAGCCAAACAACAATGCTAATATATGGCTTAATGCTAACAAGCAACTGAAACTGAAGATCCTGAGAACTGAGAAAATACATATTCTCTGTGCCAATGTACGGGTGCGAGACTTGGACTTTGGCACAAGTAGCAAGGAAGAAAATTGTAGCTTTCGAAACGAAATGTTACAAATGAAATCTAACAATTCCTTGGATAAAGAAAGTGACAAATAAAACAATCATAGAAGACCAGAATGTTGAAGAAAACTGGCTCATAAACAATCTTTTGTTTCGGAATTTGAATTTTTTTCGACCAGGTCAAACGTCATGACCAACTTGAAAGAACAATCATGGAGAGCATGGTACCTAGAAGGCGACGCATGTGTCGACCAGGTCGAAGATGAATACACGATATGAAGGATAATTTAAACATGAACAAAGAGCAGACAGGAAGATTGACTGCAGAGCAGGATCCATACCAGCTGGCTGTGATGAAAGCGACGTTCTGCAAATAATATGCTACATGATGATGATGATAATGATACAGATGATATATATACCTTTTATGTATGTGTGTGTGTGTGAGAGAGAGAGAGAGAGAGAGAGAGAGAAAGAGATAGAGAGACAGATAAAATATATATGTGACAGTGCTACCTGCACTTTGTTATTCACACAAGTAGTGTTCTTATGGCATGTATATCTTTTCTTAGCAGATGTTATGTTGCACAATGAAAGAGTTCGGACTTATGGCTTAACAGTGGACTACCTATATACCTCAAGTGTTCATATACAGTGAACTATAGATTTTCTATATGAACATGACACTCTGTTCTTACACACTTGTATTATACAATCGCAATTTTCTGGGCTCTCGTCCAAGTCGCTGTGATAGATTTCTTGATATACTTCGTGCCAGGCTCTCTCAATCAGTGTAATTAGACTGACTGCTTATGATTTAATACAACTTAACTAAAATACACTTTTAAATTCACAGCTCCTTGATCGTTCAGCGTTTTCTGGTATACCAGTAGTTTTGCGTCAGCTATCCGGCATTCTTCGGAGCAAGGCTTTCTGATTCCCCGGGAAATCGATTCGTACATCAAGCTTTCATATTTTATCGCTGGACATATTCAATCTTGTAACTTAACGGTCTTATACTAGTTTAGTAGACTCTATAGAGTCTCCATACAATCAGTTTCAGTTATATCTCCTTGCAATAAAAGCTATGCGCGTCAAATATATTCTAAAATGCATTAATTATCCCTGCCACCACTACTACCTGGGGCAATGCATTTCAAGCATTCACCACTCTTTGACTAAAAAAAAATATTTTCTAATATCAAATATGGATCTTTCTTTAGTTAATTTGTAGCTACGCCCTCTTGTTCTTGTAGGTGGTTGTATTTTAAAATAACTTGTTTTAGTCTAATTGATCCGCTCCTTTGTAAACCACATAAAATTCTTCTCTTTTCTATACACTGAGGGCCGGTTTGAGAAAGGAGGAGACCAGACCTTTCTCAAAAGATTTATGAATAGAACAAACTTTCGCCTGCTTGTTAGATCTATTGAGACACGAAGCTTCCAGGTATATTTCGTAAAGCATATTCGCACACATAGCTTTTCAGATCTACTCGTTAGATCTATTCGGACTTGAGCCTTTCATGCCTGTTTCGTGAGATCTAATCGTCCAATCTTACCACATCGCGTGTCTGACCATGACAGGGATTGGTTCTAGGACACTTCTTTCTACGCATGTTCTCTAACTTTGCTTTGTATCGGTCCGTTATCCCTACCATGAAATAATGGTCGGCGCAGGCAAACTTTATACATAACTTATACGTGCCTAGGAAGTGACTCTGACCAGTGGTAAGTAATAGTTTGGGCAACAACAACTATATAACGTTTTAACTGGATGATGAAACATTATAGTACCCTACATCATTGTACGAGAGCGAATTGTAAGAGATCTCCCTGCACGAGAGCGTGATGTATTATACCTCATTGAACAGATCGCATTGTACTAGCTATGAAACATTTGTTGAGTGAGGTGACCAGTTATCTTCCATAACAGTAAGCCGAGCATTCCTTTACAACTGAGTAAACTGGAAGGCATTGATACCCGGAATTTAATCTTGCGCTTTTACCATGAGTAGCAGCCATTCAAGCCACTGTGCTACTCAGCGCTTGATTGAAAGTGCATATTATAGTGTTACGTTTCCTTGATATTGCATTTCCAATTGATCTTAATCTTTTCGGCTTATTATCAATGTGTGTAGGTGGATATCGTGTTCTATTTCATAAACGGATGTGCGTGTCATTACAAAAGAAGGCCCTGACAAATATATCGTTGACAGTTTTCAGTCAGAATGCTAATACTACATTAAAAAACCTTTTAGCACGCCATGACGTCATTGAGACAAAATTTGACCTAATTAAATTACATTTATTTCTCGCTATGTGTAGAAACACAATTGAATAAAGAACTTGTGGGTGTTATTGTTTTTGTTATGTGTTTGTTATTTTCTGAGTTACAAAAAGATGAAGTTGAAAATGAATGAAAATCTCGGAAAAAAATGTGGACTCGACCGCTAGGCCTAGTCGCTCCGATAGAAAACCAGGGAAACCACAACAACGTTTCGATACTGAGTTTACAATATCGACACAACTGTTAGTTTCCAATTCAAACGTAGTTCTTTCATCTAAACAAATAAAATAAACAGATCTACTCGAAAGACATCTTTCCCAACAACCTACTTCACCTTTGGCAAAAAGTCGGCTTGCTCCAAACGGCGTATACAAAATTAAAATTGTTCAAAAGCCATTTGTAATCTAACATACGATACTTTAACCGGCAAAATATCGTGTATATATGGTGACGTGTTCAGCATTTTTTTTAATGGCTGTCGGGAGTGTCTCCGTTCAACAACAACAAAAAAGTTTCCGAACACCTTTTTTGTAGGCTGACTTGGTCGGCTAGCTCTTGACCTTGGTGTGTTAAAGGTTAGCCGATTATACCCAAAAAGGGTATACATCATTAAGAGTCAGCAAACCAAATGGTTCGGCCACGCGACGTGTTAAATAACAGATAGTATCACTCAGTAAAAAATGATATGCAGATACAATGGATACAAAGTCAAAGGCCGACCACGCAACGATAAATATCAGAAATAGCAGAAGCAGTAAAACTTCCCGTGTACGAAGCACATACTAAGGTCCGGTCAAGAAACCTCTTCATAAACTGACGCCTAAAGACACAAACAGGAGAAAAAAGCGAAACGAATAAAGAAAGTATATTGTATAGTTATTTTAAATACTCCTACACGAACTCCATCTCAGGTAATGTGATAAAATAATTGTACCATTGTTCTGTTTCTTTCAAACAAAAGAGTTATTCGTAATAGTTGCAGCTTAATTTGCAATGTGGAACGGTTATGAAAGCAGGTGGCACACATAAATTCGGTCAAATATGACATGCACCCATTGGAAACTCCAGCACTGGGTTTAGTGAATGATTTAACAAATGTTATTTTGTGATCCCCTTATAAATGATTGGATGTCGCAATGCACTACATCTTTTCCGTTGTCAAGTCAACAGACGCCATTGTTTACAAGCAACTTCCTGTTATCAGCGCCCGCACCAACTGTAGCCTGTTACAAAGTAATCCCGCATCGGCCAAGTTGCCAGGCAACACAAGCAATTTGAAAATATATACTTCTTATGAAAATAAGTGCAAAAATAATCAATTCCTCCCGGGAGGTTTGCTCGAACGCTCTCCTCAAAGCAGCAAACACGATCAATCAAAATAGGAAGAGTCGTGTTTGCAAAAAAAATAAGAGACAAAAATGAATAATTGTATACACAAAGTAGTCATTTCAAACAAAGAACAAATAAAAGCTTGTGATAGAATTAAGTAAACCAAAAACGAATACTTGTGTTTATCAAATTAGCTTAAAAAGTGTTGTTTTGTCAAAATGATCAATAGAATAGAGAGCTGTCTCAGAAATAAAGACAAAACATCGTGACATATTTATTGTATTCGACTTTCATTTAAGAAATTCTAAGTCATGTCTCAGCTCCCACACATTCTTCCTGACAAAAAATGTAACATGAATCATTCGATACATGTTCCTTGAGGCTAACGCCCTAATGCATATGTCGACCAACAACAGTAACCACTATTATTACTGTAAGGTTTAATATGGGATTAATAATAATTACAATTATCAGACTAATACAACGAAATACAGTTATCATTGACTGTATAGTGCCGAACAATGGTGGCTGTTGAGAATCTGGGGGAGTCGATACTTTATGAAAACATTAAAGGTCGGAAGAATGAACACTTTGTTGTAAACTCACTTTGCTGATGGTCGATAGGCTAGAGCAGTTTGTGTATTGAATAAAGCAAATATTGTCAACACGTCAAGGAATTAATTATTTGTGTTGGATGTAGGAAGATTGAGCACACAGTCTGGCGTGAATGTGAATCACTTTGTGTGAAGACACGGTTTAATATATGAGCTGTGGAAGTAGGTTCATGAGTATTACAGTATAAGAAATGAGGTAGAATGAAATATATATATATAGACAGAAAGAGAGGACAGGGGTAAGGGATAGAGAAAGAGAGAGAGGGGAAGGTAAAAAAAAGGAAAACGAGATATGTGAGTAAAAGAATGAGAGGGTAAAGAGAAATATAATGTTAGAGAGACAGAGAGAGTGGATAAGAGAGAGAATTATAGATTTTCAAATAAAGCAAGAGGGAGGAAGAGAGGGTAAAGGATATATTATACAAGTGAGAAGGAGAGAATGTAACAGATAGGAAGGAGACAGAGAATATAAGACAGAATCTATGACGAAGAAAACAGGGAGTAACAGGGAGATTAAGAGAGAGAGAAATACAGCACGAGAGTGAGAACAAGAACGAGAGAGAGAGAGTAATGAGGAGAAATTGAAAACACAAGAGTGAAAATGGGAGAAAGAGAAGAAGAGTAAGACGTCGAAAAAAAAAAATATATATATATATATAGAGAGAGAGAGAGAGAGGGAGAGAGAGAGAGAGAGTAAGACACAACAAGAAAGAAATAGAGAGTTTAAGAGGAATAAATAACGACATAATGTTAGAGAGATAGAAAGACAGTAAGAGAGAGAGAGAGAGCGAGTAAGAAGGATAAAGAGTGAAGCAGTACATGAGAGAAATAGATAGTGTAAAAGTTTGATTTCTGATTAGGGTTTTCAACTATTTAGGAGTGGACGTCATGAGCAACCACATACCGATTCATTTTTGCTTTATTATGGACTTCTATATCATGCGATACTAGTTCTCTCTGACAGCATGTGTTCTTTCCCCTTGTATTCACAAACTTTAGAATTGTCTTTCACTGATGGGTGCATCTCAAGGTTTCCCTCCATAATATATGTCAGCGATTAGTTGTGTGCTTTTATTTCGCAAATACAATTGCAACTTATTAACACCATGTGGCATGTCATTGGTAGAACGTCGCTCTTGTCACAATATCGATCAGTAGTCAGTCTACCTGCCTGCTCCCTATGTATGTTTAAGATGTCCTTTATGTCTTTTGCCCATCTTTGTCTTGGTCGGCGTCTGTCTCGTCTTTCTGGGACAATGCCCTTCCTAACTTCTTTTTTTCTAGCCAGTCATAGCGCTTGACGTGGTGGAAAAACCTCGGCTTTCGAGACATAACGTGTTTTCTTTAAAGCCATTTCTCTTCGACACTTAGATTTTGCAGGATGTGTTTATTTGTTTTTTTCTTAACTCGATTTATTTGTAGGATTCTTCTGTAGCATTTTGTTTAGAAAACACCGATCTCCTTTTTAATTATTGTGTGATGGTCCATGTCTTGTATCCGTACATCGCCACCGAGAATATGCACTTTTTTAGGATCTTAATTTTTAATTCTTGATTAGTATTGTGCCACATATTTTACATACTGTTTAGTTTCTAACATGAACATGGAGCAGGCGAGAAGACTGAATGCTGATCGATATTCATATCGAATGGCTGTGATGAGTTCGACGTTCTGCCAAAGACATGCTACATGATGATGTAGTTCAGTTTCTGCAGTCAGGAGGTTAAGTGTCTCCTTATTTCAAAGACATGCTACATGATGTTGTATTTCAGTTTCTGCAGTCAGGAGGTTAAGTGTCTCCTTATTTCAAAGACATGCTACATGATGTTGTATTTCAGTTTCTGCAGTCAGGAGGTTAAGTGTCTCCTTATTTCAAAGACATGCTTCATGATGTTGTATTTCAGTTTCTGCAGTCAGGAGGTTAAGTGTCTCCTTATTTCCATCGTACAGTCCCCATCGTTCCATAGTTTGTTATTATATAGCCAAACGCATGTGGTCAGCGACCCATAGCTAACTTTTTGCGTCAGAGGCAGAGAACCAGGTCAGGTCATGTCAGGTCATCCCGTAACCGGTATGGTCGTTGGGGCACACATGAAGACATCCTCACAACTCCACGCCATCCCTCTCTGTCAGATGCCGCTGCTCATGACTCTTCTGGTCGGAGACTGGTCCATTCTTTTATGTTGTCCTCCCATCTCTTTTTGGGCCGGCCTCTTCGTCGTCTACCATGCACCTTTGTGTTTGTAAGACCACTTGATCTCGATATGTGACCGTACCAAGTGAGTTTCCTTCTTTTGACAGTTGCCAAGAGATCTTCGAAAGGCCCTAATGCTGTTGTAATTCTATCTCGTATTTCCTCGTTTGTAACTCGATCTTTGTACGTTACGTTTAAAAGTTTTCGGAAACATCTCATCTCCAAGGCCTGTATCCTTCGTTGAAGGATTTTGTTAAGCCGTGCAAGCACCGCTAATGTCTGTGATATTCTGGCCAACACTTCACATTTTGATCCTTTATAACTGACAATCGACACAATATATTTAAAACGGTCAACCACTTCGAGTTCCTGACCGTTAGCTTTTATCTTGTTGATGGAGCCCGTAGCGTTGTTGGTCATTAATTTTGTTTTTTCAGCGTTTATCTCCATACCATAGTCAAGAGCTGTTTCAACGAGCCTTCTGACCCATTCCTGGAGTTCTTCTTCTGAACTTGCCAACCCGTCGATTTCATCTGCAAAACGAAGGTTGGTAATCGTTTGGCCCCCTATCTTGACAGTGCCAACGTGACCTCCAAGTGCCTCACTCATAATTCCTTCAAGAAATGTATAAAAAATAGTTGGAGAGAGTGTACACCCCTGTCTCACACCAATTGATGTGCGAAACCAGTCTCCTCGCCTCCCATTCACAAGTACTGCGCCAGACGCCTTGTTATACAGGTGTTCAAGGACCGATATAATATTTCCGTTGATATTATACATCCTCGTGGTTGACCAAAGCGCTTTATGCCATACCCTATCAAACGCCTTCTTAAAATCCACAAACACATGATACAGTGTTTGCTGCTGTTCTAGATATTTCTCGCTTAGCAGCCTTAAATTAAATATTTGTTCTGTAGTGCTTATTCCCTGTCTGAACCCTGCTTGCTCCTCGGCAATAATGTTCTCTGCTTGGGGTTTCAATCGGTCTAGGATTAATCTAAGCATGACCTTGCTAGGGTGGCTAATGAGGCTTATTGTTCTGTAATTTTGGCACAGCTTTAGGTTTCCAGACCTATGTAACGGTATAACTATTGATTTCGTCCATAAGTCTGGCCAGTTTCCTGTCGCCCATAATTTGTTACAGATGTGTGTCAGGCCTTCCACCACTACCTCTCCACCTGCTTGTAAGAGCTCTGCTGGTATATTGTCCACGCCGGCCGCCTTCCCTCTTCTCAATGTCTTTACTGCTGCAATTACCTCTTCCTTCGTTATCAGTTGGTTATCCTCTATATTTGTTGGTGTTGAGGGGAATGTTTTCTCAGGTTTGCTATATAACTATGAAGGGCGAAACAAACCTGAGAAAACATTCCCCTCAACACAAACACATATAGAGGATAACCAGAGAACCAGAGGTGCAAAAACCATTCGACACCATTCACGCGGTGATCATGGATAACCAGTTGCAAAAGAACAGACTGACTAAGGAGAAGGGATCGAAGAGGGAATGCTAACCCGGTACTCAAAAAATATTTGCTGAAGTCGGATGTGTTGAGCCAAAATGTGCAAGTATCGCAGTCAATATGTAAACTACGACACAACGCATTCCGTTCTCTGGACTACATTCTGCTACTTGGCCCTGTTACGGGGTTTGGTAGCGGGAGATTGAGAACGAACGAAGCCAAGCCATAGCTAAGGTATTCAAAGTGGTCAGCGTGTTGATCATCTTCTTCTGCGTTCGCTCTCTGTTTCCTGCTACCAAGTCCTGAACAAGGCTTTGCAAGTAGCAGGATGTAGTCCAGAGAACGGAATGCGCTGTCGTTAGTTTATAGCTTGACTGCGATATTTGCACCTTTCGTTCCGACACATCCGTCTTCATTACCAATAGTAATCTTGGATTGGTGTCTGCGTTTGCCATGGAACATTATCTTTGGTTTTTTTCTAGTTGGAATTTAAGTCAATATTATGATTTCCAATGTGTTTTTGAACGGACGCAAGCATCTGTAACTATCTGAGTCTATATTCGTTAATTAATTTGGTCTTTTCTTACACATTTTTTGAATATCACTTCTTGTTATGTTATTTCCAAAGACTTTCGCGAATGTCGTATATCTATTCTTAGTGTTGAGGTATCACGTCGGTCTATCCGCTGTCTGTTCATTGTACAAGTTTTGACGTCATCAATTTAGTTAGCACACTGTGTCATCCAGAGAGGCAACACCAATGACTTATTAGAAAACTACAAAGGGCGGTCAATAAACAAAGTGGCATATGTGTAAATAAACGATTGGGCCAGATTAAGGTCAACATTTTGGGCAGCTGAGACTCTAGTGGAATCTGACCAGGACATCGCGCCAGGGTCAGGCACAATACACTTATCAAGACCACAATCTCTCTTCCATCTAGCGTTCCCAGGAAACAGGATGTTTTTAAGGCAGCCTGGTTAGCAAAAGGTGAATCAATGTAATCCCCATATTAGTGAGCGTCATGCAGATGAAGCCAATCATAGCCTCGAAGACCACGGTTCACCTTGATCAGCACCCTCGGGATGTGAAGAAAGCTACTACAACCCGCCACTTACCGTCCTATTCAGGGCGCACAAAAGAGTAAACTTACTCATTGTGGGCATTCAAAAACAACAACAACAGATAAACATTTGTCTCACACTCACCAATTCTTCAAGAGCAAGTCAGCAGTTGTACTGGTGGACCTTTCCCTAACGCCTACACGTTTTTTAAGACAATCCATTATGTCAGGAGACTAAAAATTAATTAAACCAACATTAAAAGAAAGGTCCAAGCTTCCTGCTAGGAGGGCACGTTTTTCTTCATTCATTAACACCAAATCAAAACAAAGATGCAATTTTTTTAAAGATTCTTTTTATTTCACTCCCCACCATCTCCCAACACAACCATCCACCCGTTATCGAACACATCTTGTACTCTGTGAGGCGAGCAGACCTCCATCGTCAGAACTGAAATTCCTTAATAAACCCCTGCATTCTGTAATATTCTGAAAACATGAATGAGGTATACTCAATTTGGTGTTAACTATTACTTTACTTGGTCACTCCTACTATACCCCTGTGTGGCAGAGGGGAGGCATTCCTTACACTAAGAGAGAGAAGGCAAAACATACTGATCATATTGGTCAGCGGCAGGTCAATGGACTGGACAACAACCTCCAGACCATCAGCTGGATGTCCTCGTAGTTATCCCTGGAAACGAATCGTTGTTATGGTGGCCTGTCTACCAAGGTAGGGGATCGACGTGTTTCCCGTGGTAGTGAGCGACACGTAGAAGTGAATAATAACTAATACCTGACTTCATAAGGAAACATAGCTTGCCCCGTATTCACTCACATCAGACCCCACAATGACACTTAACTGAAACCAAAATGACACATAGCTGACCCCATAAGGACATTTAGCTGACCCCATTAGGACACATAGCTGACCCCAATAGGACACATATATAACCCAATTAGGACACATAGTTGACCCCATTAGGACACATAGCTGACATCATAAAGACACTTAGCTAACCATATACGGAAACATAGCTGACCCAATTAAAATACATAGCTGACCCCAATAGGACACATAGCTGACCCCAATAGGACACATGGCTAACCCCATTAGGACACATAGCTGATCCCATTAGGACATATAGCTAACCCCATTAGGACACATAGCATACCCCATTAGGACACATAGCTAACCCCATTAGGACACATAGCAGACCCCATTAGGACACATAGCTGACCCCATACAGACACTTAGCTAACCCTATACGGAAACATAGCTGACCCCATTAGAATACATAGCTGACCCTATTATGAAACAAAGCTCACCCCTTAAGTACACATTGCTGATCCCCAAAAGACTAGTAGCTGGCCCTATAAAGACTCCTAGCTGCCAACAATGACTCACCGCAGACTCCCATAAAACAAATCGAAAATGTTACAGAACATTGCGAGGGCTCAAATTTGATTCTTTGCTAATACCTACAACACGTTTCGAAGACACCCCCTCCCCCACCCCATATCATCCTTTAAAATCTCCACAGTTATCTGCAAGGACCCATACGGGACTTCACATGAGCTCCACAGTTCTTGTCTCTAGCCTCACCCTAACTCATCAACCCCAACCCCTTTATCTACCCAAACTTATCGCGGACCCATCCCTAACCAGTCACGTTTCCCACTATAATTGTTATTCTCGGACTCCACCAGATCCCTCAATGGATGCCAGCAGGGTATTGTAATGGTCATAATGTGTGCATCGTGCATTACCCATATACCAGTTCTTTCATTATCATTGACGATGCGTTGGATCGCTGACCTGTCTATGTCTGTTCATATTCTGCGCCCTTCCCTTCCTGAAGATCTTTTGACATCCTAAGAGTGGCAAGAACTGATAGTTATTAAATATGCATTTATCATTGTCAACTTTTCTTAGATCAAAACTGTTATTCTTTGAGTGGGGTAAATATTTGTGTGGTGATGTGGCATGTGGTCAGGTGAAGAGGCTTGGGGTGTGGGGCTGATTGGAAAAAAAGAGGATATGACACAACACATTACATTGAGAGATGAGAATGAGAAGGAGAAGAAAATAAGGAATGAAAGATCGCAGATAGAAACATTGAATGCAATTCAATTAGTGAAATTCATACAATTAAATAGAGCACACTGGAGAATGATATAAAGAGCAGATGGATAAAAAAAACGAATCAAAGCTAGAATGAAAGAGAGGTATTCAATGAAAGAGAGGTATTTAATGAAAGAGAGGTTTGCAATGAAAGAGAGGTATATAATGAAGGAGAGGTATGCAATGAAAGAGATGTATATAATGAAAGAGAGGTTCGCACTGAAAGAGAAGTATACAATGAAAGAGAGGTATATAATGAAAGAGAGGTTCGCACTGAAATAGATGTATACAATGAAAGAGAGGTATACAATGAAAGAGAGGTGCGCAATGAAAGAGATATATACAATGAAAGAGAGGTACACAATGAAAGAGAGGTGCACAATGAAAGAGATGTATACAATGAAAGAGAGGTATACAATGAATGAGAGATGCGCAATGAAATATATATATATACAATGAAAGAGAGGTGCGCAATGAAAGAGATGTATACAATGAAAGAGAGGTATGCAATGAAAGAGAGGTGCGCAATGAAAAAGATGTATACAATGAAAGAGATGTATACAATGAAAGAGAGGTGCGCAATGAAAGAGATGTATACAATGAAAGAGAGGTATACAATGAAAGAGATGTATACAATGAAAGAGAGGTATACAATGAAAGAGATGTATACAATGAAAGAGAAAAAGATAGAACGTAACTGAGAACCAGAGAAACACTATACCAAATTAAACATAGTGAGGTGAGGATTGAGGGAGGGATTCAGAAAACCAGAAAACAACGACAAACAGAATGAGTAAGACAATGAGAAACTAAAGAAAAATGAAATGAATTCACAGAGATAAAACACAGCAGACGTCTAACCTGACAATTAATGGGAAGAAAAGAGGGAGGAAGATTAATCTCTGGTCAGGCACAACATACTGATCAAACATATTAATCAAGGTCGGGCAAAATATACTACCAAAGACCCCTACCACGACTTCCCCGCAGTCATCCCTGGAAACAGACTGCTCTTCTTGGCAGTGTGGCTAGCGAGATGGGGGATCGACGTGATCCCCATAGCAGTGAAGCCAAGCATAACAAACTCGCTTGTAGGACGCCGGTCCACCTTTATCAGCATGGACTGGGTGTGGCAAAAACTAATGTAACCGCCAGTAGACGTCCTATTCAGTGGGCATAAACAAGTAAACTTCTCATTTTATGCATTACAAAACAACAAAAACAAGATGGAATAAAAATCAACAATCCCTAAAATTGAAGCACATAGGGAGTTGCAAACACTGTGTTTACTGAGAGAGTAGCATGTAATGCTAGCAGACGCATGACAACTGTCTGCTCGCCTATTGAACTGTGCAATATGAAAGAAATAGCAGCGGTTTCACAATGAAATATTATCCCCCCCCCCCCCCAGCCCCCCCTACCTTGCCAACACCCTACATGGCATCCCTCTAGGACTTTTAACCTCCACCCAACCCATCCATTTCTTCCACCCGTAATAATTTTTTTGTAAACCGTCCATAACATCATGAACCGAGCTCTGCCTCTTCCCCATCACAAATCGTCTATCCCTTCTCTCCCCCCCCCCCCCCATGCTCCTCCCCAATCACTTCCTAATTTAGATGCGTCTCCCTTCCCTACGACATAATTTCATAATTATTCAGCTCTTGGCCTCATGATGTAGTGTCTCGCACCAAGCACCACTCTTACTCTATCACATAATTCGGTCAGCCAATCAAATCACGCTCGCAAACTGTAGAAGTACAAATAGGCAATTTGGAATTAATATAGGTAGATTCAGTTTGGACATTTCTCACGGACTCTTTGAAGACCCTGCAGTACATTATGGGGACCCCATTTTGGGAATCTCAGCTCTATACTGGTACCAATGGCTACATTCACTATCAAACATACTTTGACTCGCTTCTATGTATCTGTCCAAATCTTTTCATCTTCTGTCTCCTACTTCTCCTGTCTTTTTCCCCAAAACCCTTCCGCGTCTAACTATATTCGTGCGGAGCGATCAATGCTAAATCATTAATGAGGTCCTTGGAGTGGCAAAACTGATAGATATTAAATATACATTTATCATTGCCAACTTTCGTTAGAGGTTGTTTGATTGGAGTAAACATTTGTGGGGCGATGTGCCCTTTTCTCTTTTCTCTCTTTCATTTTCTTCCTCTTTCTCGCTCATTCGTTCTTCACTTACTCTTTTTACACACAACCCATTACATAGATTGTTGGTTTGGGAGAGCGAATGTGAGTAAGAAAGAGGATGTGATAAAGAATGAAATCGTATACAAAAGAGAGAATACAGGAGAAGATTATATGAGCGATAATTGACAAACATAATGAGAGAGCGTGTGAGGGATAGAATGTTAGATGTGATGATAAAAATATATTTATGACAAAAACCATTTTAGAGAAAATTGCAGACTGCATGAGTGAAAATTTGAGTAATAAACTGGGGGAACATGAAAAAGAAAGAGAGGGAGAGTATGAGGAGACGTGTGAGATATGGTGAGAGTCACAATGAGAGAGAGGAATGAGATATAAGGAATGAGAGAGGGAATGAGAAAAAGGAAAGATAAATTGACCGAGGGAGAAAAATGTTAGAGAATAATGAAGGAGAAGTTAGGACGTTTGAGGGAATGAATGGGGAAGAAGACTACATGCATACGAGAAAGAAGACACACATTTTGAGAGAAAAAAAAGAGAGAATTCAAGAAAATGAGCATCAGAGAAAAAAGAGCAGATCATAGAGAAAATGAGATAAACATTTATTGAGATCTTATAGAAAGAGGGGTTTACATAAATATAAAATAAAAGACGTAGAGAAAAGTGGATAGACTGAGTGAAACAATGAGCAAAGAAGGATTGATACTGTGAGAGTAAAAAATCGAAATAAATAAATAAAAATAGTGAATAAGAGAGATTGGGAGGGAGTGAGAAAAAGAGATAGAGAGAAAGTTGTGGGCTATGATGAACTATGAATTGGGGAGTTTAGCAAGGCTCACGCGATCTGGCAATGTGATGTTTACCAGCTTAATGGCTGTGTAGTGTCAACTGTGACAGATCGTGGGTAAGCGATATAAACAAATATATGTCAGCTGTTCTCTATCATGGACCATGAGATCAGAAGTATTGTAACCGGTCTTACTTGAACTATCTTCTGCGTAGTGTTATATGTCCTAATGTTAGCGTTTGATACATCCCCAAAATAAATAGCATATATTTTAGCAACTAATATCATCTTCTGATTCTTCTATTTTATCATCGTATTCACCATCAGCTTCTGTATTTAATTCATGGTTAAAAGAGTTATTACGTTATATACTATTATATTCTCGTAGACTAATCAACCGAGTGATTACCGGGTTGAATGAAACAACACAAACATTTCATGAAAGGTGACTAAAAAGGGTTGTGACTGGAACTAACAAACTCATCATATATAATCCATATCACACTTATTATGAAGCGGATTGAAAATTTAAAGTGATTCGATATGTTTTACCCCAAGTGCCACAAAATACCTTAAATGTGAAATATAAATTATAAAGACCATGCCTGTGTATTGAAACTTGTTAATATGGTTGTAAAATAAGTCAAGAGTGCCCTGCATGTGCCATCACACATTAAACAAACAACATGACGTCATTAATGCAAGTAAAAGATGGCCGCTCTACTTCTGACATCCACTAAAAAAGATCAGCGTTCTGTTATTCGTTATTTTGAGCAGCGAAGAGGTGAAACCTATAAGCATTTATCGACGATGGAAGGTCGAGTACGGTGATGCATGCCTTTCGCTCCAGAAAGTGTATGAGTGTAGTAAGAATTCCAGAACGGTGTGAGTTTTGTAACAGTTTGTTTACGACCGGGTCTAGGCACCGAGTAATGACCCCAGAGTCAAAGGCAGCCGCTGACCACATCGTTCGGGATAAACGTCGGTTGACTGTGAACGACACTAGTTGGCATGGAAGGTATGCATCATTGAACTGGATCTTCATTAGCCGATGAACTTGTATTAGTTTCACCCTTTCGCTGCTCAAAAATGAATAACAGAACGCTGCTCCTATTTCACGCAAGTCAAAAGTGTCAGCCATCTTTAAGATGCAATTATGACGTCATGTTGTTCGTCTGCATTGTAACGACACGAGCAGAACACTTTTGATATCATTAGCAACCATATTAACAATTTACAATATACAGGCATGATTTTCTCATTTCTAACCCAATTTTAAGATTTTACATTTGAAGTCACCTCGTATATATATATATATACCCACACGTAGAATAGTCAGGAAACCTGTCTCCAACCTCTTTTTTGAATAACCTAAAGGAGATTTGAACTTGAAAACCATTTATTGTTGCATTTACATTGTCCCTTGCTTCCCAAAACAATTTCCACCACTTTAGCAGTGCTCTAAAACGTGCAGCATAGACATCTTTGGTCTGCTGTTTCGGCCACATGTCTACTTCTCCTTCAACTTCTTTGCCATTCGCAAAACGTCTCCTGCTTTATGCTATAGACTAAACTATGCAAACGTGGGTAAGGTTGGTAACAGCCAATCATTGCGGTTACGGTTGGTAACAGCCAATCATTACGGGTCAGGTATGTAACAGTCAGTCATTACGGGTCAGGTATGTAACAGCGAGTCTTTACGGGATAAGGTTGGTCTAGCTCACTTTTATTTAAACAAATACAGGCGAATGACAAACCGTCCACGATTAGGTCAGTCTGCAATATCCGGACTTAGGTGCCATGAACGTCCACGCTGTGGATCTGCATAATTGGATATAATGCAATGTGACTCCTCAGTAATCTCATCAATGCGGAGATAAAGTGTCAATCATTATCTCGTTGGCTAGATTACAATGTCAAATGATGTTTTCAGGTGCCGACGAGGCCAGTATGCATCACCTGATCCTGACGTTACGCGTCGCTCCCGGTGCATCTCAGTGTAGCAAATGTTAACCTCTCCTACATGTTGCGTTTCCTTGAAACAAGCTGTTTTCAAGGCATCCTGACTGACGAGATGGGGATCGATGTTATCCCTGTAGTAGTATGTGCCCCGTCTGTGATCCCAAGCATAGCACATCGGCATGGAGGATCGAGGTCCACCTTCATCTCGGAAAGTGGGGAAGGCCACTAAAATCTGCCACTTAACGTCCTTTTCAGGAATTAATCGTACTCATTGTGAGCATTAAACAGCAAACAAACATACTCTCGTCTTTGTAACAAAAAAAGCCCTTTCACCATCCCTACCCCATAAACCTCATGTCTTCAATACATCATTTACGACTTTTATACCAGCAAAAAGAAAATGCAGTGAAAATAATTGAATTGAATTGAATACTTCGAAGTATATGCTGCACACGATACAATATGAAGTACACATCAAAGACAAAAATTATGAAAATCAACAAAACAGCGGTACTACTTAACATTGTTAAAACGAAACTAACTCTTAAACAGATGCCAGAGCGTAAGTATCTGGAAAACATTTTCACAGAACATGATAAATTTGATGGGAGTTTAAAACTAGACGTCTTGAAGGGTCTGAAACAATTCTCCAATTTTCTCCAGTACTTAAACACCTGTGCATGAGTTTATTAGCTAAACGGAACATTAAATAAATAGTGTATGCCACACAATCTCTCTGCTAAAAGAGTCAAGGAAAGTACTTAACCAATACGTTTAAAATGGAATTCACAATAGAAACGAAGATTGATGTCTTCATTACTGAATGGAGAAGTACACACATGCTGATGGAATTCCCTATGCGATACATTAGTAGTGGATTATATGTTACAACATAAGTAATGTGTATGTCTGCGTGCGTGCAGATGTGTCTGTGTGTATGTTTGTGGGGGATTATCTATGTACTTATATATATATATAAATATATATGGTACTTACACTCTAAAATCTGTTTAAGATTTACATTGGTTATTATAATGTTAAGTGGAGTTCATGTTTTGATTTATTTTCATAATTGTTGTCGTTGATGTTTACTCATATATATATATATATATATATATATATATATATATATATATATATATATATATATAAATATATATATATATATATATATATATATATATATATATATATATAGATATATAGATATATAGATATATATATATATATATATATATATATATATATATATATATATATAATAGTTGTCCATCACAAGTGATAAAGACCACTCTCTTTGTTCAGTCGTGTGGACAGTCGTATCTCTTGCTGTGTCCGCTGAAATGGGTGACTTGCGCGGTTATTTGGATTAAAGTGAGGAAGAAACTGCGCCTTTTGTCAACCTCACTCACAGAGCCTAAGCTACCTTTTGCCAGTGGCAAGATGTTCATCGAGACGACTGGAGATAGCATAGGATGCAGATTTTGCCTCAGGGTTACCACCGAAGCCTTTCCGTCCACAGGGTAGAAAGGTGGGATGGCATCTAACACAGTTTGTCGTGCTTTTTCGATAACCACAAGAGGTCGTATGGACAACACTCAGCGTGTGAGTGAGTCTGCCATCTCTCCCCAGCTGTTTTCAGCTCATCATAGTAGCATCTAAAATTCCCACACGCCAAATTCGTGAAGGTGAACCGGCAGAGCTAACCCGTGAAATACGACACAGGTATAAGCGTAGTGCCATTCAGCCGGCGTCTAGACCAGGATAAGCGGATGGAAGAAATCACAAAAAAAGAACGAAATAACAAGTCCAGACGGAAAACGACACCACGTTTCCGTGAACACAAGTGAAAGTCATTGACTAGTGTGAAATCCAGGCAAATCTGTGGTCTAGCGGCATCCATAATGATCCAAACCAGTAGAGAAATGTAGACTCGCAGCCAGTTATGGCGCCATCTTTGCCAGATATATATATATATATATATATATATATATATATATATATATATATATATATATATATATATATACGAAACTTGTTTAAATTACACCGGATCGAACTGCACCAAGTAAACATAAGTAAAAACAATGCGCACGATGACGTCACTTCTGGTGTAACCAGCTCATATCAACCGTCAAGTTCGTAAAATGTCATTATCCTCCGTCTCATAGTTTCCTCGGGAGATCGTTGAACACATGGCGGGTGTGATACGGAATCCGTCCAGAGTTGATCAGCCAGCGGTGATTCGGTTTCTAACAGCTGAAGGATGCCGACCAGATGACATTCACCACAGAATGCATTCAGTGTATGGTGACAAAACTGTGTCGAATACAACAGTAAAGAACTAAAAAACGATGTTTAAAGAAGTATGCCAGTTAACGAAAGACCAGGCCAGCCGCATATTGTTGCGTAAGAAGCTGCCATCGTCAACATTGATGCAGTAATTCGGGTGAACCGTCGCCGGAGTTTATGTTCGCTGGCAGAGGGATTCACTGTGTCACTAGGGACAGTTCAAATGGGGGTTAGCAAGGATTGAAGCATCAGAAGGAGTGTTCACAATGGATACCTCGGTTGTTGACCAACTACCATAAGGACGAACGCGTTGGATGGAGTTTGAACCTATTGCTGCTATACGACGAGGAGGGTGATTCGTGTTTTTTGCGATTAGTGACAGGTGATGAATCGTGGGTCCACCACTGTAAGCCGAGCAGCAAAACTGCTAGTTTGCAATGGACACTTCCCAGATCACCGAAAATACAAGATTTCAAGTAACATATTTCCGATGGTAAAGTTATGTTGAAAGCGTGTTTTTATCATGATCGATTTTTGTTGGTTAGTTGACCTTAAAGAGCCTGTCATAACACCGTCCGCTACGATGACACACTAGACAAGCTGCACACAGTAGTCGAAAATAAACGACCTGGCACCCTTTCGCGTGGTGTGATTCTGTTGCACGACAATACTCGTCCAAATGTCGCGAACATTGACCGAGAAAGCGTTAGCACAGAAAAGATGGGAAGTACTGCCACATACTATAGCTCCGATAAGTCCCCTTGTGACTTCCATTTGTTCAGACCATTAAACAAATTTCTGAAGGAAAAAAGATTCGACTCTGATGCAGACGTCATGGCCTCGGTGACCAAGTAGTTCTTCTTCTTTCTTTCTTCTTCTTCGTACGCAGTCAGACAGTAACCATTATTTTTTTGAAAAAAGCGGCGGTCATCCTGAGGCTGTCGCCACTACCATAGAGCTTGTCTTGTGGTTCCACTGGTGATGGCCACATCTGCTCTCTCTGATCCTCGTATGTCGGGCAGTTCTGCAGCAGATGTTCAGCGGTCATTTTACCAGTACCGCACGGGGATTCGTCGGTACCACCTATCTTCAATTTGTTGAATAGTTGGTACCTCAGTCTATTGTGGCCAGTGCGAAGTCTGAAGACAACGACCTGCTCTCTTCGGTTCAACTGGTAATAGGCATCGTTTTTGATGTAACCAGTATGTTCGGTTTCCCATTTGGTCATGTATCTGGCTTTGATAAGCCGTTTTGACTCTTCGTACGTCATACTAGTATCTGTTTGTGGTAGTCTTGCACCTTCTGTTGCCAGTCTGTCTACCTCCTCGTTGCCTTGGATGTTGCAGTGTGATGGGGCCCACTGTACCACTACCATTTTTGGTGCGGACTGCTGGCACAGTTTGCAGAGTGCTGCTCTTAAGTCATTAAGCTCAGTGTTTTTCTGGCTTTTTAGCGCTGTGACTACGGCGAGAGCATCTGTAAGCAGGACTATATGGCTTTCATTTTCATTGTGTGTCACCATTTCTTCCACTGCCGGCCTCAGTGCCTCTGCCTCCGCTCTGAAATTGCTTGTGTACTTACCAGTAGCGAATGACAGTGTTATTTGTCTTCCATTGACCAAGTAGTTCAAAGAGCAAGTCATTTTTTTTCGGACACCATCTGCCGTCTACCCACGCAGTGGGGTACGTGTTTTCATGCATATGACGAATTTTTCTTACTAACCCTGTGGCATGTTTGCTTCATAACAATTGCTTAATTTAATTATGCTACACCAGATGATGTAACTTTCAAATGTTTGTAATAAAACTACTGGGTCCGGTTTCATTTCAACACGCCTCGTATTTCCAGACGGTTCGCGAAAAAGAATTTCGTCTGAAGACCTTAACTGCGGAGACTGTCCTCATGTGATCTAAACTCTGATTGGCTAATTTTAAAACTAAAATAAAGTGAGCTGCATAAGTCTCATTTCGTTGAAGAATGGAATGTCGCTTTCGCAGACGTTCTATTCAACACATTCTATTATTAGCATTTGTTTTTACTTTTTGGTTTATGAATATTTTAAATAGCTGTATAATTTTCATTTTATAATATTAAATTTAAAAACGAATACACAAAATACAATATAAATCATCATCATAATGTAGGAAGTGTAGAACGACGCTCTTATTACGGCCAGCTGATATGAATCTCTATCTGTAGTTAATCCTCCCGCCTGCTCTGTGTTTATGTTCAGACGATAATGGATATAATGTATTCACCTTCGCCTTGGTCGTCTTCCAAGTCCCATGCCCTCCATGACCGTTCTTTCAAGTCCTCATGACGTCTGACGTGTCCGAAAAAATAAATTACCGTAACATAACATTGTTTATGAGCCAGCTTACTATATCTTCTTCTTCTTCTTCTTACGCAGTCAGACAGTAACCATTATTTTTTTCGAAAAAAAGGGCCGTCATCCTGAGGCTGTCGACACTGTCATATAGCTTGTCTTGTGGTTCCACTGGGGATGGCCACATCTGCTCTCTCTGATCCTCGTATGTCGGGCAGTTCTGCAGCAGATGTTCAGTAGTCATTTTCCCGGTACAACACGGGCATTCGTCGGTTCCACCTATCTTCAATTTGTTGAATAGGTGGTACCTCAGTCTATTGTGGCCAGTGCGAAGTCTGAAGACAACGACCTGCTCTCTTCTGTTCAGCTGGGACCCACTGTACCACTACCCTTTTTGGTGCGGACTGCTGGCATAGCTGACAGAGTGCTGTTCTTAAGTCATTAAGATCAGTGTTTTTCTGGCTTTTTATCAATGTGACTACGGCGAGAGCATCTGTACAGCTTACTATATAAATAACACTTTTTATTACAGTCTGAGTGGTCCGAGACAAATGTTTTCTGATTTCACTGGTGAGCAAAAAAATGTCTGATTTCACTGGTCAGAAAAAATGTCTGATTTCACTGGTCAGCAAAAAAATGTTTGATTTCACTGGTCAGCAAAAACATGTCTGATTTCACTGGTCAGCAAAATGTTGTCGTGTTTTTACTGGTTCGCAGGTGTAGAAAGGTTGGGAAACACTGGATCTGCCCTTTACTGATGTTGTGGTTCTTGTTTATTACAGTCACAACAACATACATATTAAAATACATATATATGTGCCTTTGAGACAGTCTCTAGCTTCCCATAATCTGCAGTTCTGGTCTATTCGGATGGATCAGCATTGAAATCTACGCTTTCTGCAGGGTATGGTATCCAGATGAAATACCCGGATGGGTCCATATACGAGTTGTGTCAATAATGCGGCGAAAACCGTTCAAATGATGAAGCGGAGGCCGAGGATATAAAAACAGCATTTGAGATTTGTCACCAACAGCTTTACAAGGGTGAAATGTTGCCGATGGATTTTGTTAATTTTAGTGACTCTACGCCGGTTCTGGAGGCGCTGAAGAAAACCCGATACAAAGAAAATGAGATATTCTTGGTGGGGATGGATAATCAATAACATCATCACTGCCAACGGGATTAATACATTGCAATGGATTCATGGATATAGTGGGCTACTATGGGACGAGAGGGCCGAAAGATTGGCAAAAACAGAAGCTTCGGAATAACAGTTGGATAGACCTTGCAGTTATCAAACAGTAAAACGAATTATTAAGAATAATACAGAAGAATGAACAGGTGGGCGACGGGAACAACAACAGGTCGCAGTGTATTTAGCGAAATGGCACAGCTATAAAGTAAGAATGACATCAATAAACTACATAGATGAGATCAAAGTCTCATCTTTCAGTTTCGAACAGGACAGACCAAAGTAAATAGTCACTTGAACCGCATTAATCCCCAGGACCAGGTCAATCCCAGTATATATTGCCAAACGTTAGTGGTTGACCCTGGAATATATGATCACTTTTTGGGGGAATGGTGCTGGTGGTGGAAGCGTGAATTAGAGAACGTAGACCTATCAGGCGCCATATGGGCCGCTTTGATAACCACATAACCAAGACCTGATGTTATAGCCACACAGTCCCCTGTTTTTGCGAGAAATTCTGTGTGGGACGACGAGAATAGTTTAAGCAGATATTGTAACTGGCAATATTTTCTAGAAGCGGTCGTTAAGTCTGCTCTTTTCAATTTTCAACTGTCAAGGAATTTTTAATGTACGCGCCACTGCACACTGGGGTCCAACTCACTTCTCAGAGATCAATCATCATCATCAGCATAATTTAGTAGCTCAGTCGGGAGACTGGTTGTAAAGTTGTTGGAGTTGTCTGTCTATTTGACTCTTTCCTCTGCAGCTATCATAATCTCAGCGTAGGTTTGTACTTTAACGTCTCCGCATGTCTATGGTGTAAAATTGAATCTTGGACGTGTTTGTCCTCTCTTCCCTTAAATATTTCCCTCTAGTATCTTCTGTAGAAGACTTTCATGTCTAATATTGTGACCCAGCCAACTCAACCGACATGTTTGTATAATTTGCAATATTTGTCTTTGTGCGCCCATTGGATTTTCTTTCTGTCCAACTCACTCTTTCCATTTTACGGTAGCACCACATTTCAAACGCTTCCAATCATTTTCATCCTACTTTGCCAGTGTCCATGTTTCAACCCCATATAGTGCATATGGTCATATATGAGCAGCGATTATTATTTTCCTCAGTTCTATCCTGCTACTCTTGGAGGTTACCAATTTATGTTTTTCTTTGAAGCCCGTATTTGTCATTGCAATCCTTGTCTTGATTTCTGTCTCATTTCGGGCATCTTCTGTTATGGTTTGGCCCAAATATGTAAACGTTTGAACTTGTTAGATTATTACTTTTTTGATCGTCCCATTTAGGTGTCTGCGTTGCTTGGATATTATTAAAAATGTTGTCTTCGCTGTGTTTCTTATCATGCCAAACTCTTTGACTGTGCAAATAATTTTTTTCTAGCAGCATTTGCAATGTTCCTACTGATTCTTCCACTATGGCTTGGTCATCGGCAAATTTGATGGCATTAACTTTCATACCATTAACTTTGACACCCCTATTACAACCATGAGACCTTCAATATTTGAAATAATCGTCTCTTGATTTTCATACAAGTTCTGGATCAACTTAATGAGTGTTTTTTCCATACTTATTTGTAACAGGATCTGAAAAAGTTTGCTCCAGGGGACTCGGTCAAAAGCTTTCTCATAGTCAATAAAGCAAATAAATAGTGGTTGTCTTTGATCGATCATTCTTTCTGCGAGAATCCGCAATGCTCCGATGGCACCCCGTGTTCCTCTGGCCTTTGGAAATTCAGACTGGTTGTCTTGCAGCACTTCCTCTATCTTTCCATCGATTCTCATCTTAATTATCTTCAATAGGATTGTAGATGCATGTGTTGTCACACATATCGTTCGTAATTGGCCGCATTCTATTGCATTTGATTTCTTTGGCAAAGGAATTAATAATAAAGTTGTGTGCTCTTTTGACCATAGTCCATTGTTGTAAATGTTATTAACATGTTTAAATAGTAAATTATGAAAAGTATATCCCGCTGCTTTGAGTAGCTCGATAGGTCACTCATCTATCCCTGGTGCTTTGTTTCTCAAGATTAACGAAAATGTCTTATTAAATTCATCTCTAGTTATAATTATTCTCTCCTCTGTCAATGGTATATCAATAAGGGGTGTGTTATCTTGATACAGGCCCCTACCATCGTACAGTTCCTTAACATATTCTCTCCATCTCACTTTTGTGTTCTCTGGGTCTGTTATTGGTTTCCCAATTTTATGATGAATTATCCGTGATTGGTATACCCTTATGTTTATGAAATTATTGTTTTACTTTCTTTTGTACTTGATCGAATTTCCCTGCTTTGTTTACTCGTATTTGTCTAGCCACCATTTTCTCGTGTGATTTTGCATTCTTGATCTAATGCATTTTTGACACGCGTGTACGTAGCAATGCCACGCTCTGTATTAATGTTTTTCCATTTCCGTCTGTCATCTATTTTGTTTAGTATTTCAGGTGTTACCCACGGTTTCTTGTTTTCTTCTTTCTTGTATTCCAAGGTAATCTATGCTGCCTCTTTTACGGCCTCTTTTATATTCTGCCACTAGTGATCAACATCTTCAATCAATGGAAGCGTGTATCCGGATGATCCACGTGAAAAACCTTAGTCTCTCGCATGATTTAAACTCGCTACCTCCAGCACCCGAGCAGAACACCTTACCTCGACACCACTGGTCCCACTATTTGTCATTTGTCAGTGATAAAGGATCAACATGTGAGGTGTTGGCCAGAATATCACATTCATTAGCGGCGTTTGCACCTCTTAACAAAATCTGGCACGACAAACGGTTAGCCATGAGTACGAAGATGAAATTAATGTGTACATCGGTCCTGTCAATATTTCTCTTTGTTTTTGACACATGAACAATTACAGCTAACCTACAGCAGAGGATACATGCATTGGAGATGATATGTTTCCGAAGACTTCTAAGCGTCCCATACAAAGACCGAGTTACAAATGAGGAAATGCAGGAAAGAATTACAATGCCTTTTGAAGTCATATTGGCAACTGTTAAAAGACGAAAAACTTACTTGGGACGATCATAAATTGAGAGCAAACGCTCTTGCAAATACGATCCTGTGCGGAAAGATTGAAGACAAAATCACAAAGAGTTCGTCCCAAAAAAAGAGGTGGGAGGACAAAATACAAGAATAGACCAATTTCTAACCAGAGAGGGCACATACAGCGGCCGCGGACAGAGAGGGATATCGTGAGTTTGTGGGATGTCTTCATGTGTGCCCCAACGTTCTCACCAGGATGACCTGACCTGACCTAAGCAGAATACAAATATTCAACTCCAATCCCAAGTCAATCCTGGTGTATGGCTGTGTAGCGGTGGGGAATAAGGACGGTCTTAGAGATTAGATAAAAAGGTTCAAACTCGTATCAGTGGAAGCTCGAGCCGAAAAGTGGGATTACAATCGTGAATAGTGTCCCTAGTGTGGAACTGTCGGAAAGATCTGGCCTAAACATCAGAAGCACTTTGTGCAATTGAAAGTCGTCTGGCGTTGTATATTACACCCATTTCGGAAAAAAACACTTACATTGCACTGCAAGACATGCTCTGGTGGTGAGTCTCCAGAGGAAAAGGAAGATGAGGCAAACATAAATACTAATGTCGAAGACATATTGTGGCAACCATACATATATCAGGCAGAGGTAGATAGAGCTTGAAAATATCGCCTAGACATAAGATGCGAGTATTTTTTGAGAACATGTGCTTTGCAGTGAACTGACATAACATATATCTATGTATATATCTATTTTTCTATTTATTTATGAATGTATCTAAGTATATATGTATCTAACTATATATGTATCTTTCTTTGTATCTATCTATCAATCTATATATATATATATATATATATATATATATATATATATATAATTTCTATCTATGTATATAACTATGTACGTGCGTCCGGTGTGTGTGTGTGTATGTATGTAGGGTTGTATGTATGTATGTGTGTGTGAGTGTGTGTGTGTGTGTGTGTGTGTCTGTTTGTAAGGTTCTCTGTATTTCTACATCTTCTTGGCTGCATGTCAATTGCATGGCTGTCACATACAATCAATCAGCTCTGTGAGTGTCTGGACAGATTCTATTTATAATCCCAAATCAGATATTGAGTGTTTCCATGACATAATACAACAAAAATGTAGCACCTTCTGTGGCTACACTGACACATCAAACAAAAGTAGCCTTCCGAAGATCAGAGACCTCATGCTTTTTTTTTATTTCCTTGTCTATTAAAGATCGGTAAATGTCATGGTTTCACCCCAAAATGAAAGGAAACATAACTCATTTTTACATAAATGAACCATATTGTTAGCCTTTCGTTGTCCTAATTTATTGATTTTTTATCTTTGCCGGGCAGATGATAAATGTAAATGATTAAGTAAAAATGTGGTGGACTTTATGATTTTCAAATGTTGCGGTTCCGAAGATTTTTACCTCTAGCTAATGCATGCCATCTTGTACGTATTTATGTCTCTAATTCAGCACGAAAAAGCGAATTACCACAGCATGAGCTCGCACATCTTCTGATTGGCTGTCAAGTAATCTACGTGGGGGAGTGCACGAGCGGTGTCTTTCTAATGCATTTAGAGATGCCCAGAGATCTTTGGAGGCGCCAAAATTGGAGAATCGAGATAGAATTTATTCCATTACGTTTAGTTTTACCTAAAAAATGACAGGTAATCGATACGTCTTAAATGAATTGATTTGAAAATTGTTCCAAAGTGTCTTACATATTTTGAAAACGTTTGCATCACGATTTTAGGAGTCGATCCATTCTCCTATATCTTGACTCTTTTGCCTAAACTATCGATATGTTTACAAGCAGCGGTGATCACAAGATGTCAAACAGTGAATGTCAAACTAGCGATGTCTGTGTTCAGAGGAGAAAAGTACCTAACATGATGGGGAGGAAGGCTAACGCCTGGTCAGGCAAAACATACTGATCAGACATGTTAGTCAGGGTCAGGTAAAATGGAAACGGGCAGTTCCTTTTGGTAGCTAGACTAACAAGGTGAGGGATCGACATGATCCCAGTAGTAGTGAGCGGTACGCATATGTAACCAAGAATAACACAACCGCCTAGAGGACTCCGATCTATTTTTATCAGCACGCTCCTGATGTGGGGAAATTGGTAACAAACTACAACGTAACGTCCATTTCAGGGAAAAAGTAAATCTACTCATTATGGGCAACCAACAACAATAACAACAACCTAACTGGCTTGAATATAGTACTAACATAATGACGTTTTCTATCCATATGTGTTGTTAAGGGTAGTAAGGAGCTTCAGTTGAAATCAGTTGTTGTAAGTGCGTGTGACCGTAACATTTCAGTTATGACATCGATCTGTCTGCTACTCGGTCTTCCTCGTGCATTGTTTTTGTTATTGTTATTTGTTAAATCTTTAATCTTGTTATTTGAGTAAATGTATTCTTTTGAACGCCCTGAAGAGGCGATTAAGTGGTGGGTTGCAACATCTATTTTCACATCCCGAGCGAGCTGATGAGATGGGTCGGGGTCCTCCAGTCTGCTGTGCTATAGTTTGTTTCCTCTACGTGTCAGTCACCGGTGTAGTGACTACGTCAATCTCCATCTCGTTAACCAGAATGCCTTTCATCGTGTCCTGTTACCATATCTTCTTTCGTTTCAAACACGTAGTGGTATATAGTTGAAAAGGCTACCTTCCCGAGAGACTAGAGAGACTGCTGCGGTTTGAGCCCCAGCAGTGTATACATATATAGATATATAAAACAATATTTCTAACGTTACCATTCTCAATCTATCTTTCCTGATGCCTTGATGGTTTTTCTCCATACATTCAATTTCACACGTGGTAAATGTTTCTCGTGTGACCTGGGTGATGATCTAGTTTTACACTGGTACCAAAGGGACAACATCATTATGTATAATGTCCATTACAGAATGTCGCTTTCATGACAGCCGATCTGTAAGACACTCGATTCCTGGTCAGCACTCTCGTCTCTGCCACTGTCAACCCCAGAACCTCTGTAATCTCCCTTTTCCATCTTTTCTCGATCTGTCTGTCTCTTTTGTCAGGTACAAAACTCTACAGTACATGTCTCTTTAGGCTATTGTTGTGTTTGATGTGGTCGAAGTATGTTATCCTAAACGTAATGTTGTTTACTAGCCAGTAGTGTTTTATATTGAGTTTGTGTAGCATTTGTGCGATTTTCATTTTTGCTATCCATAGTCATTTGGACACCCTCGTGAAGCATTTTAACTCGAAGGATAAAATTGTCTATCCTAGGGTTCGGGATGTTGGGCCTGTCTCTCGTCCGTGCGTTGCCATCAGGAAGATGCAAGTCCTTAAGATCAGTATATTTGTTTCATTTTGTGTGTTCTGCCAGATTTGTTTTACTTATTCTGAACTTATGTAGTGCCACGACCATCATTGTCCGTTTTTATTCTGGCAATCCCCGATGCTGCTTAAATTCGAGCATAGTACTCAAAAACTCAAGACGTTCTAAACATGTTTGCTTCTCTATAATTACTTTAGGTCTGTTTTCGCCTTGTCGGTGTTCATTGTATTAGTCATGTCAGTGTTTATGAAAAGATTGTGTTCCTCGCTGCGTAGCATAACCGACAGGATTATCTGTCCCAGCTCCGAAGCGTTCTGTGAAAGGGTAGGCGAATCAATGTGTAAGTATAATTAAATTGTCTATCCGGCTATAAGTTACCCGTGCCACGAGACAATAAAAACAAGTGTTCACCCTATGTAAATACAGGCTTGATATTCTGGAACAAAAATATCGCCCAGATTTCTTCACAACGTAGTAGAGACCTAGTGGTCTCGAGTGGGGGACCTAGTGGTTTCGAGGTAAGGTGTTTGTCTCGGGTCGCAGGTTCAAATCCCGGATCATCCGGTAAATATTTCCCCTGATCTCTGAGTAGTGAGAGCAGGCACCCGTGTGAGTGGCGCGCCCGTTAAAAATACCATAGCAGTTGGAAATCTAAAAGAGTAGACCTAACGGCCACTGCTCGGGCAAAATTCAAGTTAAAAATCTACTCAAATTATTCTACGGATTCTCGCCCCACAGAGAATATGTCGCAAAAAAGGGGACTATTTGGCCATTACAACAGGTCTTGGTTATGTGGTTAGTTGAGCGGTTTAGATGACGCCTGACAGTCTGCGGTCTACCTTGCTCTAATACACGCTGCGACCTACCCAAGGTCTCAAAAATAGGCAATCATATATCCCAGGGGCTAACGGATGCTGTGGTTGACCTGCCAAGTCAACAATAGATTTTTACCTGCCAAATCAATATGAAACAAAGGCGTTAGCAATTTCCCACAGCGTCTAACAACATAAGTGGACTAAAGATAAATAGATAGAGTAGTAGAGATTGAATGTGGCTCTTTTGCCAAAAACATTTATCCGACCATAGAATAGTTTCAAGCAAGACCTCTCAACCCATGCAGATGAATGCGTCAAGTTCGGCAAAAGGGTTCAAAAACGTGATACACTTCACCTTGATTAGGAATAATCAATCACTAATAAATGTGTATCATTAACAATGAAAAGCGATAAAATATGTACATCACTTGTTTCTATAAACAAATATATTTGTAATTTCTTTCGCAATTCCTTTGCTAATTCCTTCCATAATTTCGTTCACAGTTTTCTTATCAATTTCTTTCACAAAATTGTCAGTTTCTGTAACAATTTTATTCACAATTTCTTTAACATTTGGCTTCATATATTCATAGACAGCTTATTTCACATTCTCTTTCACAATTTATTTCACAATTTCTTTCACATCCTTTTTATAGCTTCTTTCACAGTTTATATCACGATCTAATAAACATTTTCTTTCAAAATTCATTTCATTACACAATTTCCTTAATAATTTATTTTGATGTTCTCTTCAAACCGTCTTCCACGTTATTTTTACAGTTTGTTTTTTATCGCTTTATTCCACACTTTTCCCACAATTTTTCCACATCTCCTTCAATATTTCGTCCACATTTATTTAACGTTTTCTACAACAATTTCTAACACAATTTATTCAAAAACCTATTTGGGATCAAGATGCTGAGCAGCTGAAACAAGAGCTGCCAAGACCCTTTTACACCTCCACGAGGGGTGATCCTGGATAACTGGCTGCAGCAGAGCACACTGGCCAAGGAGAAGGGATCGAAGAGGAAATGCTAACCCGGTACTAAAAAAACTCTTGCTAAAGTCGGATATGTTGGACCGAAAGGTGCAAATATCGCAGTCAAGCTGTAAACTACGACACAACGCATTCCGTTCTCTGGATTACATTCTGCTACTTAAGCCCTTTCAGGGTTTGGTAGCGAGAGATTGAGAACGAACGAAGCCAAGCCCAATAACTTATTTCATAATTTGTTGCACACTTTCTTTTACGATGTAACCCACACATTTCGTCAATAATATGCCAATATTTCGCCTTTAGCAAAATAAAAAAGCTACATCTACCAGACATCGGGAATATGTTTCTGTTGTTGTTTAGATTGATGTTGCTGTTGTTGTTTAGATTGATGTTTCTGTTGTTGTTTAGATTGATGTTTCTGTTGTTGTTTAGATTGATGTTGCTGTTGTTGTACTTGTACATAATTATTTTAGCTCCTGACGATTGATTTTGTTGGATGGATTAGTTACCTTTATTACACCCCAAGGTGGACATTAGAAGGTGTGCGTCGTCCTCCTAGCCGCAGTGTAATGCGAGACTCATCAGTAAACTGGTAACTACGGTGTTTATCTTAGATATGTTAATCTTGTAATTCAAGATCTGGACACAATGACGGATTATGCAACGTACTCGGTTTTTGTTCCTTGAAATTCGAGCAGTCAAAAAAGAAATGTCGTTTTGAATAGTAATCCTTCATAAGGTCATCTACCGAGGATGGCAATACAAACATTACAAAATGGTGATCAGATAACAGTTTTTAGGATCCAGTCCCATGGAATCTCATTTACAATAATTACCTCAACGTAAATGAATAACACATTTAATTGTGTCAGCTGTGTACACTTCTGTTTTCTTTTGTTTCTTCTCTTCTATGCTTGGTTGTAAACGCATTTTCTTTTTAAATAATTGTGGTTCATATTTTGCAAATTCGTGGGTAGCAGACTTCATTCGAAATCGTCCACAAATTATTTCACAATTTGCGGAATGTGTGGAAGACATTTTGAAAGAAATTATTAAATACTGATCATTTACTCTGTTTAGTCACTTCTCTTCTATGATTTGCTATAAGCGAAATTAGAAGAAAAAAATACGGTTCATAGTTTTCACTGAATCATGTCGAATCCTTCTCAGTCGCTTTTCATGACATGCATGCCAGGTTCCAGTGTTTGCATTCTATGCGCCCCTTTCGGGCCCGATGACACACGCACATAGATGTGAACACACCCAACGAGATAGTGAGTCACAGCCTCTGCCATTAACCAGAACTTACACGAATGTCTTAGAAGAATTCTTCTTCCAAGTTCAGATAAATACAACATTTAAATAACTTATGCTAACAGTCTGTATAACGTAGGATGTCTTGTTAAGTTATGACATCTTCATGTCGCTAATCGGTTTCCATAGTCCAGGTACGCATGACAATAACTGGCGTTTCGATTTTCTCTAAATCAAATATATTGTAGAACTATAAAGGCGTTTTGCTCCTATAGTGATTCACAACGTGTGCAGGATAAATGGTTATTTTATTTATAAGTAAAACGATGTATATAATCGTAGCCATCTTCTTCGTTGGAATCAGTGAAATGTTTTTTTATTGCTTTTTATCCCTTATGAAGATGTTTTGGTCACACGATTGATTATGTTAGTACCTGCGCCGTCTGGTCTTTGCTTCTCACGGTACAGGTACTAAATACGATCACTGCTTCTAACGGCTCCTGTACTGAATACGATCACTCCTGATCACGGTACAGGTACTCAATACGATTACTGCTGCTCACGGTACAGGTACTAAATACGATCACTGCCGCTCAAGGCACAGATACTGAATACGATCACTGCCGATCACGGCACGTGTACTTCTTCTTCTTCTTCTTCTTCTTCTTCTTTTCTTCTTCTTCGTTCATCCTCAGATCAAGGTTCCGGTTTCTCTTACAAAGGACACCGTTGTTTGTAAGGCTGTTTCATATCCATACAGCTTTTGTCTCAAATCCGTACCACGAGGCCAGTATTGTTCTCTCTTTTCCTGCGTGAGCCTGCAGCTTTGCAGGATGTGTTCCACGGTCATGATATGCTCCCCACATGAGCACCTGTCATCTGTCCCAATCCTCATATTGTTGTAAAGATGACCATTGAGTCTGTTATGCCCAGTTCTCAGTCTGAAGATGATGATTTGCTCTTCTCTAGTTAAGTTATAGTTGATGTCTTCTTTTCGGAAGTCTGGGTGATGATCAGCCCGTTTTACCCTGAAGTTGGCTTTAATTATGGTCTTGGCCTCATTATATTTGATACTCAGGTCTGTTTTGGGGATGCTCCTCCACTCTTTGCTAATTTGTATGAGCTTCACTGCCTTCAATATTGCAATGGGATGGGATTTACTGTATGACCAACCTTGGGTTTTCTGCTGAGAGCTGTGTCATGGAGAACATACATTGCTCGAGATTTTCATCTTTGTATTGTTTTAGCGCTGTTAATACTGACGCGGCATCAGTCAGGAATACTATGTTTTCTTGGTGGATATCTTTATCTTGGATTACAAGTTCAGCTGCGGTCTTCAGTGCCTCTGCTTCAGCACATAACTATTGGAATATGTTCCCGTTGTTAATACTCGAGTTTTTTTTTCTCCATTCCTTGGTCTGTAATAGACCTCTCCACCTCCATTGTATGTGTCTTTGTTAGATGAGCCATCTGTATTTACATGTTTCTGGTGAGTATACTCTCCTAAGATATTCATCTGTGATAAAATTCCCTTTTTCCCTATTCCCTCTATGGTTTCTACCATCTCAGGGGACTTGACGTTTTTTCCATAGTGCATTTTGGGATGTTTGTTTTAGATCTCTAACCACTGCCTGGCTTATGATTTGGTCTGCTCTTGCAAGTTTTCTTTGTTATTGATATGAAGTGGTTTCTCTTTAATCGCCCTCTTCCCATGCGATTTATCCTGTCATACATTGGGTGATCAGGCAGTCGTTAGAACTTCGCCCCCTGCTGGAGTGTTATTTGGTCTCTGCGCGTCTCCATACTTTCGATTCGTGTGATGTTCTCCATTGCATTTATTGGTGTTGTTATCATAGCTCCAGTGATGATACGTATACCTTGGTTTTGGGTTGTATTTATTTTGTGAAAGTTATTCTTTGTTGCTGTGGACCATGCTGCTATCCCGAATTCTAGCACTAGTTCACATAACCTGTGTACAGTTTCTTTAGTGTGCCCGTGTTCGCTCACCATGTTAAGTCTGGTATCTTCCTCATTATCGCCATTCTGTTCTTTGCTTTGTTGGTGGCTTTTTTTATCTGGTTTTTCCATGTAAAACTTGGTCCATTGTTATTCCCAGATAACCTGCACTTATGTCAATGGGGAGAGTCTGGCCATTTACTTTCAGGATCACTTCTTGGGTCTTGGGAGACAGAGAGAAGATTGTGTACGTGGTTTTGGATTCGTTTATAGCGATATGCCATTTTTTGTCGATGTCTCTATTTTATTTAGAGACTCCTGCATTTGGTTTCTAGATGCAGGTGTTGACTCTTAGGATGTCCATAGTGCCAGGTCATTTGCATATAGTGCACTGTGTACTCTTTTAGGGGTTTCTGTAATTATATCATTAAGGAACAGCATGGGTGAGAGTATTCCACCTTGTGGAACTTCTTGTTCCATTTTCATCTTTTTGCTGAGGTGTCCTTGGAGTTGTACTTTTGTTGTCCTGTTATCTAGATAATCACTGATCCACTTGTACATGTTGTTAGTTACACCAATTTGGAGTAGTTTTAGTTTTAACCAGCTCTTCCATATTTTATCAAAGGGTTTTTCTAGGTTTATCCAGACTGCCAGTGTTTTCTTTGTTTCTGGAAATGCATCTGCTATCTCCTGCGAGATATATGTCACCTGATCTTCGGTCGATCTGTTTCTAGGAAAACTGAATACGATCACTGTTGCTGGCGACACAGATACTGAATACGAACCCTGGTTTTGACTTTCTAGCTATCTATTTAAAAAGAAACTACAGCAAAAATGGAACTGGTCATACCAATTTTTTTTTTTAAATCTGAAGATTAGTGCAATTAAATCTCTATCACTTCATCCTCGACGGCAGTGCATGCTATGGGACTAATTTCTTTTTACCTTTTTTAACTGAATCATAGGTTTTTACAAAACTTTTAACAACTTTAAAAGATGTACAGATATCATTATGCATCTCTTGACCAAAGTTTAAGAGTCTCAATAATACCTGATCCAAAACGATAAACAGAACATAGCCTTTGTCAGTTTATCAATACAGACGTCCTGTTTCTAAATGCATCGAAGGCGTCTTCAAGTTTATCAGACATACATTTTTTTTAACTCTGCTGTATTTTATCAGAAATCCCTGCACCTCAAGTCCTCAAACTATTGACGTAAGCCGCCGTGTTTGTGGAATGTCCGCATATTTCATGAGAACAAGGGAAGTTTTATTAAACCGTACAAGCTCGCTTGTTTGAATACACAGCTCCGGTGATCAGATAAGCGATTGTTTTATTAAGTTCCTTCTCTAAAGTTTCCAGATGATATCTCGCGGCTATTTTTATTTTTCTATCTGAGTGCAATGAAGGCCGCCTTCTGCTGGAAACATAAGAAAACCTGAGCTGATTAACGGCATACACGTCCTATCTGATAACGAACACGTCCAAAAATAGCATTTATCTCAACGTTTTATTAATTTAATTACACTGTTTTTTTTTTAATTTGAACCTTGTTTTTTTTTTTTAATCTATGACGCATCGAGAAAAAAATGCCAACCATTTTTAGTGTTTTCCCTCTATATTAATTCACAAGAGAAGATTAACAACACTTGTTTTTTCGCTGGATTTGACACTATAAGAAATATAGTTTTTTTTAAAAATCGGACATATCTTTATGTAGATCAAAAATTACATGAAAAATACGAAAGAACAAATATGAAACAAACAAATTGTTGAATTTAAAGAAATGTAATTAATATTTCAAATACAAATGTTTAAATTAACAACATGTTATAAATGTGAATAATGATAACGTGTTGCAGATAACGCTCGTGATGGTGATGATGCTGTTAATGTAGATATCCTGCGTTGTGAGAAATCAGGATTATGTTTCTTAATTATAACGGGAAGCAAGTAGTGTGTGGGTGTGTAGAGGTGGTGGGATTTATGTTATAAGTTGAAGTATCCATACCACTTTGAGGAATGGATTGAAAAAGTAGGTCAGTGTCGATTTTATAGAAATCAAACATTAACGCTGGTCAAAATAAACGAGGAGAAAACCACGTGCACAATATTCTCGCTCTCATTAAAACCCCAAAGTACCAAATTAAGTCTGAATGGCAAAATCCTGCAGCCAAACGACAACCCAACCTATCTGGGAGTCACATTTGATCGGCGCATGACATGGAAAAGTCAGATTGAGAGAAACCGAATGAAAGCCAGAGAAAGAATGGCGATCATGAGGAAACTTGCTGGCACAAGCTGGGGAGCAGACGAAGGCATACTAAAGAAACTGTACACTGGAAGAGTGAGACCAGTTCTCGAGTATGGCATTGCGGCATGGACAACCGCAGCGAAGGCGAACTTCGATAAAGTTAACAAACTTCAAAACCAAGCCATGAGAATTATAACAGGTGGCATGAAGTCAACGCCACTTGTAGAACTTGAAAAGATTACAAAACTGCAATCCATGACCGATAGAAGAGACTGCAGAGCCCAGCTGCAGTCAGAGAAACTCCAAAGACTGACCGACCATCCGATGCACCAGATACTAAACAATTTGGGAAATGGGAAACTAAAGCGGAGAAACTTTGCAGAAATAGCCAAAGCAAAGATGCATGAAGATCCCATAAACGCACTAACAACACCAAAACCCATCACTACTGTACGAAAACCTACTTGGAGGCAGGATATATTTCCAGAGGTGGTAGAAAATATACCAGGTATTGCAAACAAAAACTGCCAGAGTGAAAAAGAAAGGAGAGACACTACCCTAAGCTTCATAACGAAAAGCTACCCAAGCATGGACTGGACCCATGCATACACCGACGGTTCTGTAACAAACACTACACAGAACGGAGGGGCAGGAGCATTCCTGAACCTACCAAATGGCAGAAAAATAACACTGTCATTCGCTACTGGTAAGTACACAAGCAATTTCAGAGCAGAGGCAGCGGCACTGAGGGCGGCAGTGGAAGAAATGGTAACACACAGTGAAAATGAGAGCCATATAGTCCTGCTGACAGATGCTCTCGAAGTAGTCACAGCGCTAAAAAGCCAGAAAAACACTGAGCTTAATGACTTAAGAGCAGCACTCTGCAAACTGTGCCTGCAGTCCGCACCAAAAAGGGTAGTGGTACAGTGGGTTCCGTCACACTGCAACATCCAAGGCAACGAGGAGGCAGACAGACTGGCAAAAGAAGGTGCAAGGCTACCACAAACAGATACCAGTATGACGTACGAAGAGTCAAAACGGCTTATCAAAGCCAGATACATGACCAAATGGGAAACCGAACATACTGGTTACACCAAAAACGATGCCTATTACCAGTTGAACCGAAGAGAGCAGGTCGTTGTCTTCAGACTTCGCACTGGCCACAACAGACTGAGGTACCACCTATTCAACAAATTGAAGATAGGGTGTACCGACGAATGCCCGTGCGGTACTGGTAAAATGACCACTGAACATCTGCTGCAGAACTGCCCGACATACGAGGATCAGAGAGAGCAGATGTGGCCATTGCCAGTGGAACTGCAAGACAAGCTCTATGGTAGTGGCGAGAGTCTCAGGATGACCGCCGCTTTTTTCGAGAAAATAATGGTTACTGTCTGACTGTGTACGCAGAAGAAGAAGAAGAAACATTAACGTCTAGTATTTGTGATTATCGGTTTTACCTTTTATTTTAATAGCAACGGGTCGATGGTTAACGATATTCGTTATGATAATGATACTATATTATTGGCTGAAATGGAACAAGAGTTGTGGCAACTGGTAGAGACAGTCAACAACAGAAGCAGCTTTTGTGGTTTGGAGATTAGCTTTTGGAGAACAACAAATACTACGATAATTAGCGAAACAAAGGCCAAGCCAACAGTGGACCGCAGTAAACTACAGAAGCTAGGACATATAAATAGTGTCATGCACGTAGCAAAGATCATTGCAAATGGTAAAATGGAGATAAAGAAGAGAATGACCAAAAACATATTAAGCGTAAGAAATATATTGATGTCCAGATAATTAACAAATTCAGGACGTGTTATATACAATCGTCTTTACTCTATGGTGCGTAAACATTCATGATACATCATCAGATTCTGGATGAAGTTGAACCTTTCGAAGTGTGGATTGACAGAAGGATCAGAGGCATCTAACGGAAGGAGAAAGCGAATAGCTAGGGAGGTCATGAAGAAATTATGAATGGGAAGAAAAATATTGACGGAGATAAAATAGAGACAAACAAATATTTTAGACATAAAGAAACACGATATAATGTAGAAATCAATACAGATGGATTTGGCGATTGCAGCAGAAAAGAGCAAGACAGTTATATCACAAAGAAGACAACATAAAGAGATTGCTTTACTTTCCGTATCCTAAGCACTACGTCACACTTCATTCTTCCAGTATTCAGCCACGTGGATTGCTTGCCACTGGCACTCAGAAGGTCATCTAAGGTACAAGTCTCCGGGAGGTTTGGGTGGATCATCAGATGGTCCTGTTCTTGTGTTACTCCACATTCGCATGTTTCATCATCCCTGTATTCACATATTTTCAGGTTGTTCCTGCATTGTGATAGACCAGTTTTAAGTCCATTTAGTGATTTCCATGTTGCGTAGGGCAGGGGATGTCCAGGCGCAGGTTCCTCCCATAACTCGATCAAGGGGACATGTCTTAGCTGTTTCCAACTTTCGATGTGTCGATTTCCTGGTCTATTCTGGACTAGGGGCTGGGTTGACTGTAAGAAACTTCGTCTTGACTTTAGTCTTGGGCGCTGCACATGATGTCCGAAGATAGAGTGTCTTGGGTCATTTACCTTTTTCACTTTTTTCTAAATTTGACGAGACAGTTATTCGTATCTCTAATGGCGCTATACCGATTATAGTGTATATTTTTCAGTTGGTGTAGATTTCAGGTATCCAGTAACTAACTATACAGCCTGTCTCATGTATTGCTGTATTTATATGTTTGGCATGTGCAGAGTTCTCCCAGACTGGTATGGCGTACTCAGCTACAGAGAAACACAGAGCGAGTTCTGATGTTCTGAGGACATCTGGCTTAGCTACCCATGTTGTGTCAGTCAGTTTTCGTATGATACTATTTTTCGCATATATCTTCTGTTTTGACTCCTGGCAATGTGCGGCAAGGACAGCGTGCGTTCCAACTATTTGGGGGCCATACTGTGCTCTAGACTCTGTCTTTGCTATTTGATCTGCAACTTTCTGATCGTTTCTTTATTTATGACATGTTAGGTACGTACTTGAGATTTGCTGTGGTTTGGTTTGAGATGATTTTGTTGGGTAATATAGAGCAAGGTAATTAAGGGTGTTTGTCAGTTTCTGTTCGACTTCTCCTAAATAAGTACCCTGGGCAGCTACTGCTGTATCATGGGCATATGTACATTTTGTCATCTCTATATATGTATGTTGATCGTTGGTGTATATATTAAACAACATATGTTCCAGGATACTTCCTTGTGCCAGCCCATTTTTATGTTTCGCCAATGATTTGTTTTGGTACTCTAAAGGTGACGTATAATCGCCTTTTTTTGCAGGATACATTTAATGATGTTTGTGAGACGCCAGTCTGTTGTCATTGAGTATAGATTAGCAAACAACGTCTGGTGGTTTATGGTTACTCCTGTCACCTGTTTACGTTGGTACCTGTCCTCCATCAGTTGTGCCAGTTTAAAAATATGGCCACAACATGATCTCCCAGGCCTGGAGCCTGCTTGTTCCTCGATCAGTTGTGCCAGTTTAAAAATCTGGCCACAACACGATCTCCCAGGTCTGAAGTCTTCTTGCTCCTTGATGAGTTGTGTCAGGTTAAGAATCTGGCTACAACATGATCTCCAAGGCCTGGAGCCTGTTTGCTCCTTGTTGAGTTGTGCCAGGTTAAGAATCTGGCCGCAACATGATCTCCCAGGCCTGCTTGCTCCTTGTTGAGTTGTGCCAGGTTAAGAATCTGGCCGCAACATGATCTCCCAGGCCTGGAGCCTGCTTGCTCCTTGATGAGTTGTGCCAGGTTAAGAATCTGGCCGCAACATGATCTCCCAGGCCTGGAGCCTGCTTGCTCCTTGATGAGTTTCCTGTCTATGAGGAGGGCGATATGGTTCAGGATCATTCTTTCAAACTGTGTACAGATCGCACAGTAGTGAAATTGGTTTGAAGTTCTTAGGTTCTGATGGGGTTTTTCCTGGTTTTAGCAGAGCAACTACATGGGATTTACTCCAGATTTTATGATTTTGCATAGAACCGATGCATGTGGTGAAAAGCTTCAGCAGCTATGTGATGGTTTCTGGTCCTTCTTCTTCTTCTTCATCGTACGCAGTCAGGCAGTAACCATTATTTTTTCGAAAAAGGCAGCGGTCATCCTGAGGCTGTCGACACTGCCATAGAGATTGTCTAGTATTGCCTCTGGTGATGGCCACATCTGCTCTCTCTGATCCTCGTATGTCGGGCAGTTTTGCAGCAAATGCTCAGCGGTCATTTTCCCGGTACCACACGGGCATTCGTTAGTGCTTCAATTTGTTGAATAGGTGGTACCTCAGTCTATTGTGGCCAGTGTGAAGTCTGAAGACCACGACCTGCTCTCTTCTGTTCAACTGGTAATAGGCCTCGTTTTTGGTGTTGTAGCCAGTATGTTCGGTTTCCAATTTGGTGGTTTCTGGTTCGAAGTTTTTAATTTGCTTTGCCCGCAAGTCATCTATTTAGTTCTTACAAGGAGAAATGTATCGCCAATATGTCATTCACCTGTTTACAATCTCGCTGGATATTGGTTTGCTCTGCTTTTTGAGTAGTTTTACCCGTTCAGTAGTAGTTGGTGGGCTATTTTATTTCAGTTGACCTGTGAGGCCTACAGGTGCGCTCGCTGGATTATTATTTAAGTTTTTAATAAGTTTCCAGTCGCGTCTACTGTTTTATTTCACATCAATGTCCTCCACCAAATAGCGCCATTTTTATTTTTTTGACTTTGATATGGTATGTAGTAGATCTTCCCCAGCCTGGATGCTTTCATCAGACGGTCACTTTCAAATAGTGCTTGGTAATGCTGGTATATCGCCTTTGATTCATCGTTAAGGCCTGGAATATACTGAGTTCTGCAGGCTCATGATATGTGGTGTCTAGAAATTATTGTTACGAGTTTAACAAAGGCCTCATATTTTGCGGTGGTTGGTTCTAATTTATGCACCACTTTGTCTAGATCATAGGAGAGTGGATTCCATTTAGCATGTTGGAAGTTGAAGCGTTTTTTGAATGGTACGCTTTCTGGCTGGACAACTACTGTGACGGTGCAATATATGCTTAAAGGGATAGACTGACCCGATTCTGCTGCTGTGTGTCTTTTAGGAAAGTGGAGAATGTTGGTGGGCCATTGCATCCAAGCTTTGATGCGGAGACGGCACTTGATAGCAACATAGTGATCTTTTTATATTACACCATTATAATAAAGTCTTTATGATTATCTCTCATTTGTTCTGTTCTCAACTATTGCATGTCTCAATTAAAACCAAACTATGGACATTTTGTTATGCCCTTAAGCGGTATACGAACTAGGGAAGTAAACGTCAGCGAGGAAAGGAACTGGCAACACTACCTCATACAAGCTGTGATTAAGTATACTGAAGTATCTAACAACTTCATTCCACGACAGTAGTGTAACTACTATGAGACTAACCTTGACTTAGTATACTGAAGTCTCTAACAACTTCATTCCACGACAGTAGTGTAACTACTATGAGACTAACCTTGACTTAGTATACTGAATTCTCTAACAATTTCATTCCACGACAGTAGTGTAACTACAATGGGCTAAACCTAGGCTTGGTATACTGAAGTAACTAACAACTTCATTCCACGAGAGTAGTGTAACTACAATGGGCTAAGCCTAGGCTTGGTATACTGAAGTAACTAACAACTTCATTCCACGAGAGTAGTGTAACTACAATGGGCTAAACCTAGGCTTGGTATACTGAAGTCTCTAACAACTTCATTCCACGACTGCAGTGTAACTACTATGAGACTAACCTTGACTTAGTATACTGAAGTAACTAACAACTTCATTCCACGAGAGTAGTGTAACTACTATGAGACTAACCTTGACTTAGTATACTGAAGTAACTAACAACTTCATTCCACGAGAGTAGTGTAACTACTATGAGACTAACCTTGACTTAGTATACTGAAGTAACTAACAACTTCATTCCACGAGAGTAGTGTAACTACTATGAGACTAACCTTGACTTAGTATACTGAAGTAACTAACAACTTCATTCCACGAGAGTAGTGTAACTACTATGAGACTAACCTTGACTTAGTATACTGAAGTAACTAACAACTTCATTTCACGAGAGTAGTGTAACTACTATGGGACTAAACCTTGACCTTTGCATCTTGCTGGTATCTAATATTTCTGGTGAGAATCTATGTTTGGATGCTCTGCTGAATCTTGCTACTGAGATATACAGGGCAATTAATTGGGGATTTGTTACCTTTACAAAATACTGTAGAACTGCTGAAGTATAACCTTCTCCAGTAAGATAATTGACATGACAACAGTAATTGATCATCCTATGATGACTTTTGTATCGTAACGTGTGTTATTGTTTTGTATCTGGGTCCACGTAAAAACGAGCAATATTTGTTTATGTGGGTATTCCTATTTTACTTGAAGTTTTGATGCAGCTGTTATATTTGTCATCTAAGTCCCCAACCTGTCTGCAGGGTAGAAGATTCAATCTTGTTTGACTTGGCTTAGATCATTCTTATAATAGTTGTACAAGCCGTGGCATAATGCCTGCGGTCATAGAGGCACACAAATCTTCTTACCACCCCATGTTGGAGATTTAAAAGAGCAGACACGTTGCAAAGATTCGCTGGTCAGATTAGTTAATCAGAAAGACGGGATTATTCTTGTTTACACCCTGATTTATTGTTATGCACTACGATAACAGAACTGACGTCATGGCTTCCATCTTTGGAAGTTGCTGAAGTTTTATTCGGAGAAATGAACTTCTTCTCTGTGAACTGTATTTCCTATTACGTAGTGCAGTTTTTACTTGTACTTTTTGTTTACATTACATTGTCCTCGGCATCAGTCTGGCAAATTTGCCGTACGCGATAAAGTCAACACTATTCTGTATGCGTCTCGATATTTTGCAACGCTATACCAATGCGGACCTATGTCTTTGGTTAGTCCATCTCGCAATCGCAGGTGGTATATAGGCATACGGCTACCTAACCGTTGTTCGACATGTGCATCTGTTATCAGGGATGCATACAACATGCCCAGCCTAACGATGTTCAAATGATTTCGCTGTTTCAATAACGTTTTGAAACAAAGTTTGATGTCGAATTTCTTCGTTCTGGATCTTATCTTGTATCGAGTTTTTTTTTAAATATTGTTTACAGTAATTTAGCAGAACAACGTTTTTTCTGAACAATTAATTTCATTACACAGTAAACGTTAAACGACGTGGTTTGATTCCCTCCAAAAAATTACAATGCTTGTACTTGAACAGTATAAATTGTGATGTGAATATCAACAAAACAAAAAAACAGAGAATGAATATAGGTAAATAACATACCATATTTGATATTCATGATAATGAGGAAAAAATAAAGCAAGTACAAGATTTTAAATATTTAAGAACTATTTTTACTTACGACGGCCGACTCAGTAGAAAGATAGAGCCTAAAGTCCAAAAGGCAAACGCTATCACTTACCAGTTGTCTCAACTACTAAGACACTTAAAGGTTTCCCCCAAAGAAAAATAGCACTAAATAAATAGTATCGTCATTCTAACCATGTGCTAACAGTACCAGGCATAGGCATTGAAAAGGATCCAGGAACGAAAGTTAATCACCTGCGAAATGTGGTGCCTACGAAAGGTCACAAATAGCACCAGAAGAGATATGAGTATTTGAGAGAAGGTTGGAACAATTCCCTGCCTACAGTAAATCGAGCAACAGAGAATAGATAACTTTGCCCACATAGTGATCATGCAAACTTCTACATGAGAACATTTTGAAGAAAGGCGAGAGGTCATCATCATGAAACTTTTCCTTTGTAGAACGTTGCTCCCATCACAGTCTGTCTGAAAGAAATTCTCGTTCCCTTGCCAAAACACCAGCTTCCGCCACTGTCATACTCAGGCATTCCTGGATATCTTGGTGACATCGTCTTCTTGGTCTACCCCTTCCTCTTTTGCCTGGCACCATACCTTCCATCACCGTTCTCTCGAGACCGTTGTGTCTCTTGATGTGACCAAAGTATTTGAATTTTCTAGCCAAAATGGACTTGATAAACCAGTTCTCCTCTATGATCAACTCTTGCTGAATGTCTACAGGTGTTTTTTTCTCTGTCCAGGGTATTCTGAGGATCTTTCTGTAACATTTTGACTCGAAGGATTCGATTCTTTGTCTAGAAGTTTTGGTAATCGTCAATGCTTCACAGCCAGAAGCTGCCACAGGAAAAACACACGCTCTCAAGACTTTTACTTTTATCGTTTTGTTGGTGCCCTGCAATTATTTCTTCAAGCTGTTCAGTCTCTGCATTGCCATTGCTAGTCCTCTTCTGATTTCTTTCGAGCAGTCACCATTTTTGTCAATTCTGGAGCCCAGATATTCAAAATGTGTAATCTGATCTATTTCCTCACCACCCACTGTTAATTTATACTGACATTGTGTTTTATCGGTGGTCATTATATTTGTTTTGTTTATGTTTATGAACAAATTTTGATCTTTACTATGTCCATTTACGGCTGAAAGGAGCTGCTCTAGCCCTTCTGCATTTCTTGATATTATCACTGTGTCATCTGCGTATCGTAACTCTCGAATCTCGTACCCCCCAATCGTAAATGGGTCGAACCTTTCAATGTTCTCATCTTCTCGAACATTTCTCATTATACATTCCGCATATATGTTGTATATGTCAGGTGAGAGGATACATCCCTGTCGGACTACTATTTATACTGCAAACCAATCTGATGTTTGCCCAGATACTCGGACAGCGGCTTGTTGATCTTGGTATAATGTTTCAATGAGATGGACTAAATGCAAAGGAAACCCCATTTCCTTCATGATTCTCCACAGATTTTGATGTTTTACCGTGTCGACGGCCTTAGTGTAATCAATGAAACATGTGTACAGATTTACATTAAACTCTCTATATTTTTCATAGATATTCCTTAAAAATGTGGTCCTGGATCCCTTTGTCTTTCCTAAAACCTGCCTGGACTACGTGAATTTCAGATTCAAACCTTTTCTCTATCCTTCTTAATTGGATTCGCAAGAGCAAATTGCTAGCGTGGCTGATCAGTGCGATAGTTCGGTAGTTCGTGCACAGCTTGAAGTTGCCTTTTTGGGGGAGGGGAATATAAATTGATTTATTCCATGCTTCTGGCCACTCTGCACTGTGCCATATCTGTTTACATAGCTTGTGATAGACTCGAGCACATGCCTCTCCTCCTGCTTGTATTAGCTCTGCTGGGATATCATCGCATTCTGGGGACTTTCCCTTTTTCAGGCTTGTAATTGCAGAGCGTACTTCTTGCAATGTTGGTTCAGGTTCTTTCTCATCCTTTGATAGGATTGTAAATGAGCGCTTCGTGGTATCTCCACACATGGTTCTGCAATACTCTATCCATCTAGTAAGTATGTCTTTGGTTTCTGTTAATGTGTTATCCTCTTTGTCATTTATGACATGTGGAACTGGACGGGTAGACGAGAGGTAGACCGAGCAAAAGATGGACAGACAGTGTAAACGAGACCAGCCATAACGTAGAGATAAGTATCACTGGGGACACGAGAGATGCAAAGGGCACATACATACCAAGACACTGCGCTACAACCCATAAGAAACTAAATTAACTTAACGTTATTATACTGGTTTAGAAGACTCTGAAGAGTATGTATTCAACCAGTTTCAGTTACTTGCTCTAAAAGGTATACATATCCATTTTTTCTTAAATACATAAATACATCTTGACTAAAACATATTTTCTAACATATAATCTGGACCTTACTTTAGTTAACTTGAAGCTATGCCCTCTTATTCTTGTAGAAGTTTTTTGAACTAAAAACGTGTTATAGCCTAAGTTATCATTTCCGTTGATTATTATATAAGCCTGTAGACACTGTAGGCTGGTTTTTCTGAGTCTTTTCTCACAACTATAATTATGGAATCCCACTATCAGCTGTGTCGCTCTTCTTTGTATCCTTTCCATCATTTTAATATCTCCTCTGCGATAAGGACTTCACACCTGTACACAGTACTCCAATCTAGGTCTAACTAATTCTTTATACAGTTTGACAATCACGTCCTTGCTCTTACGTTTAATATTTCTTTTTATCATACCTATCATTGCATTTGCCTTTATAAATGCTATCTAGACTTACTAACTCACTTTAACATCTAGGTCCCTTTCTTTTTTTTATCTTTCTAATATTGTTCTCGTCGATTCTGTAAATACGTTTAATTATGGATCTACCCTTGTTGATGACTGTACATTTATCTACATTCAACTTCATTTGATAGCTCACAGACCAGTCTCGAATTATATGTAAATTCGACCACAATATATCTACTTCTGCTTTAGATAAGATACTACTGCATAAAGTTGTGTCATCAGCGATTTTTGCAATCACGGATCCGGTATCAATGTCAACATCTTTTTTGAATATCAAGACAATTTGTCCCAAAACCGAGGCTTGTGGCTCTCCACTTTTTACTTCACACCCCTCAGAGTATTCCTTATTTACGTACACTATCTTCACGTTAACCAATTTTCAATCCATTTGGTAACTTCCCCACCTATTTCATGTGATTTTAGCTTTCTAAATAATCTTTCATGACGTACTATATCAAAGCTCTTTGCAAATTCTAGATAAATAACATCCATTCGCTCTCCTTTGTCTATCATTTTAATAACCTCCTCCACGAATTATAATAAAATTTGTTAAGCTTGATCTCCCTCTAGTAAACCTATGTTTACCATTTCTGATTAAAATTAAACTTTAATAAATGCATTTAAATGTGTTCTTTGATGATATATTCTAACAATTAGCAGACTATGCTCGTTAAACTAGCGGGTCTATAATTTGCTGGATTTGATTGTTTGTCCTTTCATTAATCGGATCACTCCTGCATCTGTCCAAACTCCTCAAACAATCCCTTTAGCAAGTGATTGAAAACATAACATAGACAATGGTTTGGCTAGCAGGTATCTACATTTCAAACATAATTTACGATGAACACCATCTTGACCTGGACATTTATCCACTTGCAACCTCGCCAATTTAAAAAAAAAAAAAATATTTCCATTGTAATACAAATTGATCTATAGTTATCATAGAGAAGCAAACAGGTTCAGAACGTCACGAGTTTTGAATAGCTCAGTTCAACTCTAAACAACAACGGAGATTGGGACAAGAAATACGCTTCTGTCACTACAAAGGTTAACTCAAATTAACAATGTATGGCAGAACACTAACATAATGACACAAAATCATTCTGAGGACTTGCATCTTCCCGATAGCAACGTACGCATGTAAGCCATGGTCAGACACACACACTCTACGTAAAAAGATGAAATCCTTCCAGTTGAAATACTACTGGGGGGGGGGGGTGGATGCTCAAGATGCCATTGGATAGACAAAGATACAAACTCTGAAACCTTGACGTAGACAAAAATGCTTTCTAGTAAACAACATAAGCTTTAGGAAATTAACATACATCAACGCCCCAATTGGCTAGACAGAACGATACTGGAGGGCGTGATATCAGCGGAAAACAATGCAGGAGCAGATTGATGATAAGATGGACAAGTAACATTACAGTAGTTATGGGGTTAACGATGGCAACGGCGGAATAGCTTGCAAAGGATTGAATGTCTTACAGATTGTCGGTTATGGGGAAGACGTTCTGCAAAGGTCATGCCACATGATGATGACGATGTTGAGAAGTTCTCATAATGTATTAAGTAAATGTCACCCCTAGCCAAATCTGAACCTTAATACTGATGGGAAATGATTGCATGAATTATGTTGTGGTAGAGTGATTGCATCTCACTGTGTTCTAACTCTGTTATAGATATTATAGTCGACCCATATGCGAATAAGTGCCTGTCTCGCTGTTAGGCAAGGAACGGCAGCGACGAAGGGAACTGGTAGCCCTACTTCTTAAACATCTGATATCTACAGCTTTGAAGTCTCTGACACTCAATCTGAAACAGCAACGTCTTACAAGAGACATTCTTAATCATTAGTATGACATTGATAAGTATACCTCACAAATCTTAACCAGGCTACATTGACATTTGTAATGTCAGCCCCTAACTATAAGCAAGGCTATATTCAATCATTCAATTTCACAACTTAACTATAATCTACGCTGTATTCAAGTATATCATTTCACCCCCATTCTTATACAAGACTACATACTATTTCGCCACCCAACTCTAAACTAAGCTACTTTCAAACATAACGTGTCGTCATCCAACTCTAAACTAAGCTACATTTAAACATAACGTGTCGTCACCCAACTCTAAACTAAGCTACATTCAAACATAACGTGTCGTCACCCAACTATAAGCTAAGCTACATTCAAACATAACGTGTCGTCACCCAACTCTAAACTAAGCTACATTCAAACATAACGTGTCGTCACCCAACTCTAAACTAAGCTACATTCAAACATAACGTGTCGTCACCCAACTCTAAACTAAGCTACATTCAAACATAACGTGTCGTCACCCAACTCTAAACTAAGCTACATTCAAACATATAATTTCACAACCCAGCTCTAAACAACGCTACACTCGCACGTATAACTTGACCTCCAACTTTAAAGAAGGCTACATTCATATCTACAATTTCACCTCCCAAGACTAAACAAATCTACGCCCTACTGGCCATGGTCCTCATCTAGATTTCCCCGTATACCTTTCTGGAAACGGGCTGCTTTCACGGCAGCCTGGCTAAAGAGATGAGGGATCGACGAGATTCCCGTAGTAGTGAGCGATACGCAGATGAAACCGAACATATCACAACCGCCTGGAGGACCCAGGTCCACATTCACCAGCACGCTCGGGATGTGATTAAAGATACAACAAATAGCCACCTAACGTCCTTTTTAGCTCACACAAAAGAGCAAATCTACACATTTCGAGCATTCAACAACAACGCGTACATTCACACACATAAGTTGACCTCTCATCTCTGCGCCTCAGTGTTGTATTGTTACATCCAACTCAACCTCTCAACTCTAAACAATAATTTATCATAAACCAAAAATTCATTTAATGACAGTTAGTAAAACATTTTATAAGAACCGACATCACTGTACTCCAAGCAGACTTACTGGTGCTCATTATCCATCAGCATATGTGATAAAGTGCAAAGTGTTGTAACACATCAATATAAATAAAGTGAAGTTTCATCTTTATGAAGTCACTCCCGTGCTGATTTATTTTCTGTTTACCCTACCGTAAATCTTGTGCAAAGTTCAGCTGCCTGGAAAGTTCGCGCGTAATGTCTAATGGCAGGCTTAATTCGGGTGAAAATTAAAGATGATATCAGTTATTGGCCTTGGGTCCATGAAAGCACAGGTCACCGATCAAAGTTTTCCATCGATCTTATGTGCCATTCCGATTGGTGTAGGCAAGCACGCGCATCATTGAATTTATGTTCTGAGTAGTGTCTATGTATTCTGATGTTGACAATCATCAGGATCATGGTTTTGGATCGCACTGTTCGTTATTGTATGGTATAATCATTTTATTATATTTCACAGAAATGTAGCTCTTTCTTAGAATGTGTACTCCATCCAACCTTCCTCGTCTAGTAAGGTAAAGGTAAGGTGAAGGTCAGTCATATGGCAACAATTGACGTCGGAGATGAAGATAACTCTGTCGATGTGAGGTGGGGTGGCCAGTCCCCTTTCTTCCTGTTATAACCTTCCGCAATTCATACGTCAGGTACCGATTTATAGCTTGGTCGACTGGAAGAGCGGCCGTACCAGGTATAAATATCGGCGCGGATTTTTGTCTCTCCGTCCATGAACTCGAACCCTGGACCCGCTGTAATTCCAGGCTAGTATGGCAACTCAATGTCGACTACGCTGCACTCTCCACTGTCGTTTACTGATATTACCCAAACACTATGATTAATTTGTCCTGATGTTTCCTGAGAATGATCTTTCGTGACCCAAACATCATTTTCATGGAGAACCACGAAGATGTCGACCCAGGCTAACATGTGATCAGCATGTTATACGTGACCCTGACTAACATGTCTGATCAGCATGTTATACCTGATCCTCACTAACATGTCTGATAAGTATGTTATATCTGATCCTGACTAACAATTCTGATCAGTATGTTATACCTGACCCTGACTAACATATCTGATCAGTAAATTATACCTGACCCCGACTAACATGTCTGATCAGTATGTTATACCTGACCCTGACTAACATGCCTTATCAGTATGTTATACCTGACCCTGACTAACATGTCTGATCAGTACGGTATACCTGACCCTGACTAACATGTCTGATCAGTATGTTATACCTGACCAGACGTTAGTTTCCTCTCCCCATACCCTTAAGTAAAACTGAATATTAGTAGCTTTGTATTTATACTCACATTAATAATTATGAAAGGTAACAGGAAAGTGATTGAGAGGCGCATAAAGAAACATACACACGCATGCATGCACACGTACATGTAATTGGATATATACATAACCACGTGTTATGAAAGACAGACATAGAGATAGATGGAAAGAACGAGAGAGAAAATGTATTCCACATATATGTAAACAGAGAAGGGAAAAGGAGAGTGAAATAGAAGGAGAAAGAAGAACAGAAAATTAAGAAGTGGAAAGAGAACAATTAATGGAGGGATAGAAAGAAATAAGTGTAGGACAAAAAGTGTGACCAAGAGAAGAATAAAGAGAAGGAGAGAAAAACGAAAGTATAATTGAGTGAGAGATATGAAAATAAATATAGGAAGACAAACATAGTCATGAAAAGAGAGCATGATAGAGAGTAAGATAAAGGCAAAGAAAAAAATAGTGAGAGAAAGACAGAAAATAAAACGGAGAAATACAAAGTTAGAAAATGAGAAACAGTTTGAAAGACTCAATGCAAAAAATTAGAAGTTAAGAACCATTACTAAAAAGCGTCGTTGAAATTACAACTCTCCAAAAAATGAAAAATAATTAAAAAGAGATTAAGCTGTAGGCGAATATTTCTTCTCTTTAAAGCAAGCAAAGATTACTATAATCCTAGTTCTCTAAAGAGACATTTTTCATCATCTCAGCAGGATGAGAAGTGAAAAGTTATTTCATTTTTGACGGCATCAGCAAAAACTATTATCACACACAGCTAAATAAAAATTAATTTGAAAGTTATATGTGAACTTGGTTTTCGAAAATACGGTAAAATATGATAAAAATGTCAATATTGTAAACAACTTTTTCATGTTATTTATATGACAATTAAATGACCAAAGAAATAAATAAACATATACGAGAATAAAACTAGTACCAAAATCTTAAGTTTCTTAGTGGTAGATTAGTTAGACTACAATTCTCAGGATTTCGAGTCGCCATACCTTACCCGTGTATCCAGGTGTACGAAAATATTGTTTAGGAGCGGAAAAACCGCTAGATAGTGAATTGTGCCGGTGACGCATCTTTTAAATGTCTGCCCTATCAAATGTCGATGGTACGTGACATGCCTACCATGTTTGTAACGGGTAACGGAGAATCAGGGTTCGATTCCGGTAGGGGAGCATGAGAAACGGCTACCACATCCAAGGAAGGCAGCAGACGCGCAACTTACCCACTCCCGGCACGGGGAGGTAGTGACGAATAATAACAATACGGGACTCTTTCGAGGACCCGTAATTGGAATGAGTACACTTTAAACCCTTTAACGAGGATCTATTGAAGGGCAAGTCTGGTGCCAGCAGCCGCGGTAATTCCAGCTCCAATAGCGTATATTAAAGTTGTTGCAGTTAAAAAGCTCGTAGTTGGATCTCAGGCGCAGGCGGGAGGTCCGGCTTGCGCCGGTTTACTGCCCGTTGTCTCCTGCCCTACCGTCTGCCGGCTCTCTCCCACGGGTGCTCTTCGTTGAGCGTCCTTTGACTCAACACGGCCAACGCTGAAATGATTTACAGGCCGAGAGCACTTTCGTTGGGTCTAATATGGAACGGGTGCTGGAATTAGGCCCTCGGAATTCTGGGGAAAAGCTCTCTGTGGCTCGATTGGCCCGCATTCAGTGTTTGATAAAAGAATTGACGGAACGGCACCACCATGAGTGGAACCTGCGGCTTAATTTGACTCAACACGCCAACACTATAAAATGACTGACAGACTGAGAGCACTTTCGTTGGGACTAATAGGGAACGTGTGCTGGTATTAGACCCACGGAAGACAGGTCAGCTTTACCCTCTTAATGAAAGAGCGTCTGCTACGGTAATCCTGCTTAATCCTACATAAACTGCAGGTTTCAGACACTTGGTCATGACTAACATATAAAAAAGCCCTCAATTGATTCGTTTGGCCTAATAGTGAACGGGTGCTGGTATTGGACCTTCGGAAGACAGGTCAGTCTTACCCTACAAATGACAGGGCGTTGCTACGGTAATCCTGCTCAATTCGAGAGGAGTCGATTACATTTGCCCACGTACTAGGCCCATAAGCCAATGGCGCGAGGCTACCATGTGAGGGATTACGGCAGAACGCCTCTAAACCGGAATCCCGCGCTAAATCTCCGCACCACGGTGATGGGAGGCTACGATATGGTTGGGACCTGGAGCCGCAGAAAGAGATCTCTGCCGTCCGCCGATCAAAGCGGGCGGGAAGCTGCGCGATACTCACCCCATACGGCGATGAGGTATGAAACCACTAGTAAAAGACTTAGTTCTCGGTCGGGGTGTCTTAAGCAGTAGATCAGCTACCTCACTGCGAAATGCTGAGACTCAACCCTTGACCATGAGATATGTCAGCACACCAGGCGAACAACATCTCCGTGCCCTGACCAGGCTTGTCCCCTGGTCAAATGCACTCTTTCGAGAGGAATCACAGGTCGCTGACATTTGGTCTACGTGCTTGTCTGATAAGCCAATGGTGCGAAGCTACCATCTGAGGGACTACGGCCGAAAGCCTCTAAGCCAGAATCCCGCCCTAAATCTCAGCACCGCTGTGATGGGAGGCTACGACATGGCTGGGGCTTGCGTCTCAGCTCCGCGCGGTCGAGCCGCAGAAATGCACTTTGTTAAATGCACTCCTGCCTCGCTCTTTGCCTCTGTCTGCTATCAGTCATCCCAATAGACGCAGAAGAGATGCAGTCCAGCGGACATTGCACCACCTGCCCTATTGTGACAACCTACCGGGTGGCGGGGAATTCCAGGCGTACCATCACTGCAGATGAGCCGAGAAAATAAAGGGAGCAAAGAGATACCTCACTCACATGCATATACTACGTTTCTGGCAGGACGTGACGATCCTGGGACATAGTCACACTGGACTGCCTCTCTTCCGGGATAGTACAAACTAGTACATAGTCCATCATATAATTGCCAAACCCTATAGACACGAGTAGGGAAGACTCGATAGTCCTGCAAGACAACTTCCTAAGAGAGACAACTCTGACCAAAAACAACTGCTGCCTTGCAGTTAGGCTGGGGACAGCTAAAGGCTAAGGAGGGCAACCCTACAGAAACGCCTGTTGAAATCGGATGCACTGAGCAACAGGCTTAACAAAGTAAAACAGTGCAACGTAAATATCGATGTAAACAGCGTACGATGAAGAAGAAGAAGATGAATTGGTAAATAAGAATACCACTTGGATGTTTCTTGTCACTGCTGAAATACATCGGGACAACATATATGTATATATATATATATATATATATATATACATATATATATATATATATATATATATATATATTTATATATATATATATATATATATATATATATATATATATGGGCAGGTCGGTATGTATGTAGTTGGGTAGAAAAGTAGGTAGGTAGTCGATCAATGTACGAGGCGTTCAAATTAATCCGGACCAAAAAGCAACAAGTGAACATACATACTATGCGCATGATGACGTCACTTCTGATGTAAACTGCATATACCAATCGTCAAGTTGTTTAAAGAAGACTGTTGACTTCGACACACAATTGTTCCCATACACTGTCTGTATTCTGTGATGAATGTCAACTGGTCGACATCCTTCCTGCCTTCAGAATCACCGTTCGCTGATCAACTCTGGACGGATTCCGCAACACACACGCCATGTTTTCAACGGTCTGCTGAGGAAACTATGATTCGAAGGATAATGCAATTTTGCAAACATGACGGTTGGTATGTGCTGTATAAACCAGATGTGTCGTCATCATGCGCATCGTACGTATGTTCACTTGAAGCAGTTAAGTCCGATTTCATTTGATCACGCCTCCTACATACTACATTTGTATTTTACCTCAGGTTATAAAAAAAAGAATCTGAAACCAAGTACAATGCCATCACTAACACTTCATCATACATGGCAGCAGAGAACGATAGAGAACGAGAACCTTTTACCGCAATGAGAACGAGTAACAACATAAATAGTAGAAGACTGTCCAACTCATAGATGTAACAGAAGGGAAGGGCAGGCCGAAAAGAGTAGTGGGAAGATTCACAACCTAAATGTGCATATGTTCTGATCAATAATGTATCAAGATTGGGCTGACATTTGGAATATACCTATTTTAAACAGCCGTACTGGAATCGGATGCACTGTGTCGTTAAACGGAAAAAAACAGCATAACTTACCTCGCTTTAAAAAAAAAAAGACAAATTAGAATAATAAAAGGAAACAGAAAAACATTAAAAACATCACAAACCAACAAGAACAGCTAAATAAACTTGCCCTGTCGATCTGAGGTTCAAATTCTGCTAAGCGTTCGAAAGACAGCTTAACAAATATTAGCCGATTTTAGATGCAGGAATTGGAAAAAGCTAACAACTTGTTTTCCAACGTATCAGATAATCATATAAAATTAAAACGCACTTTTATGATAGTACGTATTTTAGTACGTAAATGCAAAGGCCACCTTCCATCGTAGACGATGCCATCATTCCTTTTATCTAGCGCTATGTTTAGTAAGGATTAACTGCGCTACTTTTTATCCTCACTCTCTCTTCTCGAGCCGCCTGACCCCAGTGTCAATTCAAGGATAAGACGACTAGAGAACGACTACGAGACGCAGGGGACTCCGCATCAAGTACCCGTGAAAAAGATGTCGGAGTTCGGAGTCGAACCCACACCACCAGATCACGAGGCCGACGGCTTAACCACTTCGCCACGGAATTTGTACGTATATTTGCATATATATATATATCGGGTGTGGTACTCGCTTGGTCAATTATTGGCATCACAACGCGTATGTCAGACTTATTTAGGTAAACTTTTTTGCAATCAATAATGAATTGACTATTGCATTATAGAATACTATCTACAAGACTAAATTAGATGTATTAACTATAAAAAAAAAACACGATATAACTTTTTAAAGCATGATCTGATGTTTAACTGTCGCTCGTCTGTTTCAGGAATACTTTTGCAGGAGCTGACGAATACAAACAGAGGCAGCTTATAAAAGAACAGAGGAAATGAAGCTGTTCCCTTAGATCAAAGAGTTTCTTTAACATCGATGTTCATCCTGAAAAGCAGGAGGTGTCGTAGTTCATAGCGATGCTGCGATATCTGCATGTTTGGTATCAGCTGCAATTTGTGTGTATCGGGTTTAGTATTCCACTTCAATCGCTAGTTTATTTCTCAGACTACACCAGTACATCGTGTTTGCAGGATCCGGAATATGATTTGGTTAGCGCTGATGTAAGCCGCCAGCTATCAGTCGCTGGCTGATGTCACCTCAGTCACTGTTTCACATTTTCGGCCTTGGGTCAGGGAGACGGAAATAATTATATCGGCAGAAGAAGGAATGAGAGAACAAATAAAACTGTTCATTGGACAAACAAAAGGGAAAAAATTTAATGAAACCTAAATGACAAAAATCGAAGAGATCATGTGGATGATTAATAAAGTGAAAAACGAACTATGAGACGGCAAAAGAACATCTGTAACATACCAATGCATATATATATGTAACGAAAATATGTCTTAATGTCCTTACCTACGTTTCTGCTGCTCGGTGCATTCGTGTGTAATAACAAGTACTTACAAAAAGCTTCTCTTGTCCTCCTTGAGGCTATTTCGTTTCTTATCCGTCATATACACTAATGGCATGGCTAATGGAATATTGATTGACAGTCTAACTGATATAATGATAACTTTAGTAGTTAATCGAATGCCCGATACTCTATATCAGCAATAATAGAATATGGTACAGATAGGTCGAATGTTCCAAGTCTAGATCGATAGGCCTTTTATTAGGAAACAAGCATAGCCCACGCCCATCCTCTAGACGACACCTATCCTTGTCATATATCCTAAATCACTCATGTATAGGATTAAGGTTACCATGACATATGGATAACTTACAGGAAGTCTGGGTCAAATAACACCAAACTAGGAATGCACTGCCACATCCCACGATAATCATTATCAGGTGTATGTAGTGGTAAGACAGCTGGCGGAAAGAATATACCGTGCCTACTCTGGAAGTAGTTCGTCAGTTCTTTGTCTTCACTTATCAGCCATCTTTTAAATGAGATTTTAAGCAGCTGTAGTGAAGCGGTCTCATTCTAAGACGCTGATCAACTGATCGGATAAACCAAATGAAGGTAACCAAGGAGACACGCAATACTCGGTATGCTATGACGTTTCTGCATACCCATATTAAGACTGGACTTGGCAAACTTGTGGCTGAGACCATTCCTTAATTCAGTGGTTAGGAAGCTGATCTCGAAATGGTCGGATAGATCACAAATAGCACGGGAACTCGATGGTTATCCGTGCAATCGGTTATATTTTCAGCCGGCTCGACTAGGTCTTCCCCCTGGACTCCGATTGCAAAATAAGATACTATAAGAATGACGATTTAAATCACCGCTTCAGACCTATCCCAAGACCTATCTCAGACCTATCTCAGACTTATCCCAAGCTATCCCAAGACCTATCTAAGGCATATCACAAGACCTAGCCCAAGACATATCTCAGACCTATCTCAGACATCTCAAACTTCTCTCAGGACTATCTCAGACCTATCTCAGACACATCCTAAGACCTATCCTAAGACCTATTTCAGACCTATCTCAGACCTATTCCAAGACCTATATCAAACCTATCTAAGACCAACCTCAGACCTATCCCAAAATGTATCTCAGACATATCCCAAGACCTATCCCACGACCTATCTCAACACCTATACCAAGACCTATTCCAAGACCTATCTCAGACTTATCCTAAGATCTATCTCAGACCTATCCCACGCGTAATACTGTCGACATCACCTATTGCAACGACAAATAGTAATACTCGTCACCGTCACGCATCTCTAATAGCTCAATCACACTTGTTCACTTTCATTAACAAGTCACTTCATCGCATACTTCGGGTTAGATGGCCATAGATAAATACAGATCTGTGAGAAAGATTACGGTTAAAACCAATACAGAAGGATATTTTGGAAATAATGTGAAGATGGATAGGACGCATTCTCAGACAGAAGACATATTTGCGCTGAATTGGAGTCGACAGGGAAAGAGACGAATGAGCGACAAGGAACACCTGAGAGGAAACGGTTTAGGTGCAAGTCACTTCAATCTAGGTCTCGTGGTTGGAACTCGTTAAGACGGCACATATAAGGAACAGATGGAGAGTATCTATTGCTGTCCTAATGTTCCGAAGGAAACCTGATCCAAAGCTATCGCATGAGGATGTTGATGGACCCCAATCCATAGTCAGATTATCTGACAATGTTGTAAATTATTAGCCTATGCGATAAATTAGTTATCTTATATTTTTATATTGAAAGAAACAGTTTCATTGTTTGCTATGATATTGTGAGGAAAGCGTAAATTTAGTGAAATAAATTAAATTGTTATCAGAGAAATAGGGCTGCTACATAACGTTCGTTTCTACAAGACGTTGTTTCTACAAGACGTTGTTTCTACAAGACGTTGTTTCTACAAGACGTTGTTTCTACAAGACGTTATTTCTACAAGACGTTGTTTCTACAAGACGTTGTTTCTACAAGACGTTGTTTCTACATAATTGTATTACTAACCTCAATGACTTCCTCATCTTGCAATAACCTACTGCCAAATATAGATATTAAGGGCAGTACTCCGTCAACTATGCCAGCAGTCCGCACCAAAAAGGGTAGTGGTGCAGTGGGTTCCATCTCACTGCAACATCCAAGGCAACGAGGAGGCAGTCAGACTGGCAAAAGAAGGTGCAAAACTACCACAACCAGATACTAGTATGACATACGAAGAGTCAAAACGGCTTATTAGAGCTAGATACATGACCAAATGGGAAACCGAACATACTGGCTACACCAAAAACGATGCCTTTTACCAGTTGAACAGAAGAGAGCAGGTCGTGGTCTTCAGACTTCGCACTGGCCACAATAGACTGAGGTACCACCTATTCAACAAATTGAAGATAGGTGGCACCGACGAATGCCCGTGTGGTACCGGGAAAATGACCGCTGAGCATTTGCTGCAAAACTGCCCGACATACGAGGATCAGAGAGAGTAGATGTGGCCATCACCAGTGGCAACACTAGACAAGCTCTATGGCAGTGTCGACAGCCTCAGGATGATCGCTGCTTTTTTCGAAAAAAATAATGGTTACTGTTTGACTGCGTATGAAGAAGAAGAAGAATATAGATATGTTGCAGTTTGCTTCTCAGTACGGGACTAACGGAACCAAGAAGGGAAATTAAATCCATTAGTCGTATCTTAAAATGCGACTCATTCAAATCCTGTGAACTAAATGATGTAACATCAAAGTAATAGAATCTCAGACTCAGTGGGTCAAGCAAATTCGTTAAACGCCTTCAGATCAAGGGTAAAATAACATCACAGCCTGCACATTGAATGTCTTGACAGAAGGGGCAAGAGTCTTTTATAAAAATAGTAAATTCAAAAAGTGGACATCGAATTTGAGAAGTGATTGGACAAACAGACCGCCCGACCGATCGTGGGCGGCAGACCGAACGACATACCGACAGACAGACAAGCAGGTACGTAGGCAGGAAGGTTTGTAGCCAACAAGGTAGGCAGGCAGACAGACAGACACATAAACAGACAGACAGAGAGATATAGATATTCAGATATATAAATATATATATATATATATATATATATATATATATATATATATATATATGTATATTTATATATATATATATATATATATATATATATATATATATTTAGATATCCATATTTAAAGTTTTTAGATAATGCCTTGTTAAATGGGAAATGTTTCCTGTTTTCCTTTTTGTCTATATATTTTATAGACTTTCCTGGCTGTTTGAGAACACGTTTAGTTTTGACTTACGTCATTGCAGAACGATATCTCATGCTGATAAAATATGGTATCCTTTCTAATACTTTTTGTAATATGCCAATAATTAGACGAATCTTACAGTGAGAGATAGTTACACGAGACAGGTTAACATATTTTTGTATTTAATTTGATATTTATAGTTACAAAAAAATTATTTTTTAGTGACATGCTACTTTCTCATTTTATTTTTAAGTGTTCTGTTATAGTTTCTGCAGGATGTGTTATATTGTTTTCAATACATTTATGTTTTGGTTTTGTTTTGTTGTTCTGTGTGTTTCCCATTCTGTCCTTTTAATTAAAATCGACTGATTACTGAAACAAATTGTAATTTGCATATCCAAAAATAAATAGGCGAATAAAGGTTATTTTTAGCTATTTCGACGGGATAATAAAAATAAAAATTATTAACTTACAATGCGATCAAAAAGTTTTGTTGTGAACAAGGAGCAGAACAAATACAACAGATAATTAAACGTCAAGGCCGAACACGGGAAAAAGGACATTACTTATATTACGCAAAAAAAAATTGAGGCGTTGTCATTAGGCAGAAGCGGATGAAGGTCAAAATACAACTAGGGATTGGGCGCAAAACAAAATGCATACTAGAACGGAAAAAAACATTGATAGTAAAAAAGCTTAGGGTAAGAACAAATTAGAATAGGGGGACCTAGGTGAAGGTATGAAATATTATAAAACCAGGAGGCTGGACAACTCATTAGGAAGCTGATGTGGTTTGAAGCTGGAAAACTGTATGTCCTCAGAAGAACAGTAAATGGCTTCCGCTTTAACTTATTGACAAAGACCGTTAAAGTGGTTGACGGCAGGAGTCGTAGAATCAGCGTAATGCCAGATCGAGTATTGCCGTAGAGCTCAGTCTTACCAATTAAGTCATTTGATAGCAGTAGCAGACTGTGGTATTAATTACGTTTCTGTTTTGTAGGAATATTCACGTTGATGAAAAATACCCTTTTACAAATAGACCGTCGATTTCCTTAACTAAGTATTGCCATTCTAATAGTCTTGGATGAATATCAACATGATGAGCCGTGCATGAGCTGTAGCGTCATGGGCCAGCAATGGAAAGACGCCAACAACTGACTCCATCTACACGTGGTGATCCTGGATAACAGGCTGCAACATGGCAGACTGGCTAAAGAGAGCGGGACGGTAAACCCGGTTCCCAAAAATGTCATGCTGAAGTCGGATGTGTCTGACCAAAAGGTGCAAATATCGCAGTCAAGCTGTAAACTACGACACAACACATTCTGTTATCTGAACTACATCCTACTTCTTGCAAAGTCTTTTTTCAGGCTTTGTAGCGGGAGTTTGAGAGGGACGAAAAAGAGGGAGAAAATGAAAGAAAAAAGAGACAAAAATGAAAACAAAGAAGAAAGAAAGAATAAAGAAAACAAACAAGAAAGAAGAGGGAAGAAAGAAGAAAGAAGAAGCAGATGATGTTACTTCTGGTAACATATCTCTTGATATTCATTATTGATGTGCACTCGATTATCTCCACGTCTTGCGTCCAGTGATGTTTTCCCTTTCAATTCTTCGTTCCCTTTTATGTCAGGCATCTCCCTATTAGTAATCTTTCATATAAATGATATCCAACAATTATATCTCTGGTTTCAATGGCCATTAAACCTCTTTGTCACATAATTTGCCCCTGAATGCGAAGACAAATATTCTCCACAAACTTGGCTTGCTGATTTCTGAAGCATGTAATAATAATTTCCTGTGTATTAATTGTCTTCGTGTTTCCCTTTTTAGCACGAGACCACCACTACATCAGACGACCTTGAAGGAAACAGGCAAAAAAAAAAAAAGGTTTCTTCTTAAATATAAAGTTTATAAACACTTGTTGTTTCGTTCGCCTTATTTCTCTATTCCCCAAAGTGTTGTGCGTTACACTGCTGTTTATATTTTGCGCCTGTCGGGGATCGAACCCAGCACCGTCCTGTTTACAGATGCCCTGGCCGTAGTCACAGCACTAAAAAGTCAGAAAAATACTGAACGTAATGATTTAAGAGCAGTACTCTGTTAACTATGCCAGCAGTCCGCACCAAAAAGAGTAGTGGTACAATGGGTTCCATCCCACTGTAACATCCAAGGCAACGAGGAGGCAGACAGACTGGCAAAAGAATGTGCAAGACTACCACAACCAGATTCTAGTGTGACCTGCGAAGAGTCCAATAGGCTTATTAGAGCCAGATACATGGCCAAATGGGAAACAGAACATACTGGCTACACAAAAAATGATGCCTATTACCAGTTGAACAGAAGAGAGCAGGTCGTGGTCTTCAGACTCCGCACAGGCCACAATAGACTGAGGTACCACCTATTCAATAAACTGAAGATAGGTGGTACTGACGATTGCACTTGTGGTACAGGGAAAATGAACGCTGAACATCTGCTGCAAAACTGCCCGATATACGAGGACCAGAGAAAGCACATGTGGCCATCACCAGTGGCAACACTAGACAAGCTCTATGGCAGTGCCGACAGCCTCAGGATGAACGCTGTTTTTTTCGAAAAAATAGAGGTTGACGTTTGACAGCGTACGAAGAAGAAGAAGAAGAAGAAGAAGAAGAAGAAGAAGAGAAGAACCCAGCACCTTCGAGTTGTGATATGATCTAACGAGTCCCGTTAAGACCACTTTCCAGCCACATATGCCTACCTGATCAACAACACACGTGGACAGAGGAAGCAGAGGTTCATGACTGATAACGCCAACCGAAACGGACTTGATGATGATGATGTTAGGAGTCGTGGGACCTTTACAGGGTATGACAGAATATGTCAATGTACCACGTGCATGTAGCGAAAGGCGAATAATGAGGTTTGTGTACGAGCTGAGCTACCTCACGAAGTTTATGTTTGAAACGAGCAACCTTAACAGATTTGAGCACGTCAACCTCACGAGGTTTATGTATGAAACGAGTAACCTTAACAGATTTGAGCACGTCAACTTCACAAGGTGTATGTATGAAACGAGCAACCTTAACGGATTTGAGTACGTCAACTTCACGAGGTTTATGTATGAAACGAGCAACCTTAACAGATTTGAGTACGTCAACCTCACGAGGTTTATGTATGAAACGAGCAACCTTAACAGATTTGAACAGGTCAACCTCACGAGGTTTATGTATGAAACGAGCAACCTTAACAGATTTGAGCACGCGTCAACCTCACAATGTTAATGCACAAATAAGAAACCTCAAGAGCGCCATGCATGGATATGCTACCTATAACGGTTTAAGTGCGAGATAAGTAACCTCACAAGGATCAAGCACGTGATGAGTGGCCTCACATGGATCAAGCACGGGATGAGTGGCCTCACAAGGATCAAGCATGGGATGAGTGGCTTCACAAGGATCAAGCATGGGATGAGTGGCCTCACAAGGTAAATGCACGGGATGAGTAGTCTAAAAGGTTTATGCACGAGATGAGTAGCCTCACGAGGTTTATGCACGGGATGAGCAGCCTAAAAGATTTATGCACGAGATGAGTAGCCTCACAAGGTTTATGCACGGGATGAGCAGCCTAGAAGGTTTAAGCACGGGATGAGCAACCTAAAACGTTTAAGCTATGGATGAGCAGCCTAAAAGGTTTATGCACGGGATGAGTAGCGCCTCTTGTAAAACACATACTACAGAAACCGCTCTGGAAGAGCGCCCAGTGTGCTTTGGCACGGTTCCTGCGGGAAAACATGTACAGCGGTGGACTTTTGCTTCGTAAAGACAGAGTGATACTCTATGGGCATTGACCATTTCAACTTTCCAAAAAAGATCATAAAAGTGATATTCGCCGGTGGAGACTAAAACTATCACAATCCTCAGAATGTCGTGAAAGTCGTTCAAAAAAGAAAAGGTTTACTGGGAGATAGAAAAATGATCAAGAAAGGCAAAATACGAACAGAAAGTAGCACCACGAGTATGCACGCATTTTCTTAGAAACAGGCTTCCTGTAAACTGCTAGCTGTATTGATCTTCACAGGACGTTGTGGGGATCGAAATAAAGGTTAGATGTTCAGTTATGTATCAAGTTAAGTTCCATCTCCACATCGAATGTCAAATGACATGAATATCAACGGACCTCCTTCTCTTGTCTGTATGATGTAATCTGACATAACTGTCCTTAACAATCTCTTGATGATATTCTCATATTTAAAGAATTATTATCCTTTTCTTTCTACTTTCCCATACAGCTTTAAGAGAGGTGCCCTGTCTTATAATATAATCCAATTGTTTTCATTGTTTGCCTGTGAATTTATTTACTAATTCTCTGTGTAAGTCTAAAGTTGCTTAATTTGTGTAATATGTTTTGTTCTTTTTACCCGATTCACCAAACCATTCCATTAAATCGCACAGTTCCAAGTCCTAAAGTGTCCTCTACAACCGTTCTGTAATAGGCAATGTCGAATAAACATAACACTTGAAAACTCACAATTTTATTTCGAATTGTTCGTTCAGATATTTCTTTCCACCATTAAACACCCACATTATTAGCCACAATCACACCAAACAAGAGTGTTTACGGTATGATAATTTTATTAGTACAGCTTAATGCCTGTTGTAGGTTATACGTACCCACATAGATTAGTGGCACATATCGTTCTGGCCTGGCTATTATTTATAACAGCTAATGAGCCTGCTTGTATGTGTTGGGGATCGATTACTGCTAATAAAGTATTCCATTGTGGGATGCATTGTTTTTTGTTTTTGGTATTAATCGATTTTCTACACCATTTAAGATAATTAAGCACAGATTAGCCCGCCAGTAGATTACACATACAAAACACAATATGTATTACGTGTTACTAGTATGAGCGTTTGTCTGTGACTAATCCTTCAAGGGTAGAATACGTTCCGACTCATGATTATAAAGCCGTCTTTTCTTGAAGTAATCGTATGGGTTCTAGAAACAGTGCACCATACAAGAATACAAGAGTGCATAATTTGTTATATTTGGGTATTTAAAGACAGGGAGGAGGAAGAAGGAGAGAATGAAGAAGAAGAAGAAAAAGAAGAAGAAGACGAAGAAGAAGAAGAAGAAGAAGAAGACGAAGAAGAAGAAGAAGAAGAGAAGAAGAAGAAGAAGAAAAAGTAGAAGAAGAAGAAGAAGAAGAAGAAGAAGAAAAAGAAGAAGAAGAAGAAGGACAAGAAGAAGAAGAAGAAGGAGAAGAAGAAGAAGAAGACCACAAATAATAAGAAAAAGAAAAAGACTATGAAGTAAAAAAAAAAAGAAATCCACAAGAAGGACGGATCAGAAGAAGACAAAAACGTAGAGAGTCAAAGCCAGCTAATTCAGTAAATTTACTTCATCGTCATTATCATCACATACATCATTTTCTCTGATAACTTGTCGTTTATCAGTTCGATTCGAATCCCCACTTACGCCATTTATGATAATTTTAAGTATTGTTGGCACATGATTAAACTAGGGATAATCAATGTGACGGTGGATTTCCGTCACTTTTGCGCCGGTAGCTTTTTGTGAATCAAAAACTTATCTGCAATGTAACATGTGTTTTGAAATCGGAGTTGTCCTTCTCTTACAATTCTGCATTCCTAAGCTTTCGAGACCCATCTTTCAGGATAATATGACACACACAATGACACCTAATATAACCGAAACATGCATTCAATATACACACAGATTGAAATGAATATAGTTCTGCATGCTTACATAATTGTATAATGCAACACTACAGATATACTAACCTGTGGTGACATCAAAACTAAATATAATAGTAGTTGAAGTGTTGGGATCAAGATGCTGAGCAGCGCATGAGCTGCAGTGGTCAGCGACCCATAGCTGACTGCTAGCGTCAGGGCCAGCGAACCATAGCTGCCAAGACCCTTCTACACCTCCACGAGGTGATTCTGGATAACAGGCTGCAGCAGGGAAGACTGGCTAAGGAGAAGGGATCGAAGAGGGAATGCTAACCCAGTACTCGAAAAATGCTTGCTGAAGTCGGATATGTTGGACCGAAAGGTGCAAATATCGCAGCCAAGCTGTAAATTACGACACAACGCATTCCGTTCTCTGGACTACATTCTGCTACTTAAGCCCTTTAATGGTTTGGTAGTGGGAGATTGAGAACGAACGAAGAAGAAGAAAAAGAAGAAGAAGAAGAAGAAGAAGAAGAAGAAGAAGAAGAAGAAGAAGAAGAAGAAGAAGAAGAAGAAGAAGTTTTATAAGACATTATTCCCAACGACGTTCCAATACTAACTTGCAGTGTGATTTTTCGCAGAAGCTGAGAGTAGGTGTATGCTATGATATTTATGGACACGATCTCAGTGATCACTTAAATGAACGTCTTTGTTAATGACTAAGCAATAACAGCAGCCTTGAGAAAACAACTGCTTGTACGGATTACGGTGTAAAATCAACATAGAGAAAACAGAAGTTAAGACGACTGCAAGAAACGAAAATAAATATATTCATAAAATATACAAGTAGAACAGGAAATAAATGTCACACACCTGGGTAATATATTCTCTGAAGTGATGATGGCATAGGAGTCACTAAAATCCAACAAATATGTAATAAAGCAAGTCAAATCATTCGGCAAATTTCCCGGATATTGCAATGTAAACACGTGCCAGTTGATACAAAAAGAACGATATACAACACGATATTCCTACTCGCATTGTGATATCCGTGTCAGAATTAGACATTGACAAGCAAAGATAAAAGAAACATTGTAACAATAGAGATGAAATGCAAACGCAGAATGCTTGGAGAAACACAAGTGGATATAATCAGGAATGGAGATATTATGAAACACGTAAGTGCAACACCATTGCTAGATCAGCAGACAGCACGCCAAATGGTTCGGCCACGTGACACGACCAACACCAGAAAGTATCCCTCAGAAAATAATGATATATATATATACAATGGACACAAAGTAAAGGGCCGATCACGCAAAAGAGGGACAGCAGGAATAACAGAAGCAGAAAAGCTTCCCGTGTTCTAAGCACATACTGGGGCCCGATCAAGAAGCCTCTTCATAACCTGAGGCTGAAAGGCACAATCAAGACACAAGCCAAAGGAAGAAGATGATACAGTCTTTATTGTACATGATTTACTCATTCCAGACAAAGGGGTAAATCTAATGAGATGACCATTTACTTAATAATATAATGTCAAAGGGAGAGAGATTTCAGAAGGGGAAATGAGTTTGAAGTAGGCAAAATATAATACCTACATTATCTCCGTTATGAGTGTCTGATGTGTGTCATTGATCTAGTCGAGGGTGAACGATATGGAAAACTGGATGGCCGTAAACTGAAAGTGATTCACTGCCATTATGAATCGTGATTGAGGATGTAATTATGAATTTGTCTTGGGAAAAATGGAAAACCACTAAGATTACGCAGATGAACAAAGAAGAGAGTTAATAGCAATAGATAGGAGTCAAGAATGACGTTTTAGACTGTAAGGGAGGGAGAGAAAAAGAACATTAGGTCAACTACGGGAAACAATTAGGTAACAAAATTGGTCAGATACGGGAGATAATTAGTCTTGTAGAGAAACACCAATATTTAGAAATATATAGAATAGTAGAGAAAATTACTGTTCGGGAATATATAGACTAGTAGATAAAATTAATGATCTGGAATATATAGACTAGTAGCTAAAATCAATGATCTGGACTATACAGTAAAACTTAGAATGCCGAAAAAGGGTAATACTTATAGGTTTATAGAAGGTCAGTCATGAATTGGTAAGTCTAAAAGAGAAGATAAAAGTTGAGAAATATTTAATCTAGTAGATAAAGATGAGAAGATCAATGAAGGGGAATATATAGTCTAGTAAAGACGGTCAGAACAAAGAGTTGTTTAGTTTACTAAGAGAATTTCAGTAGCCTGCGCTAATGTCTACTTAGAGAAGGTCAGAGACATGCGCTAATTATTTTACTTAGAGACGGTCATAGACATGCGCTGATTATTTTACTTGGAGAAGGTCCAAGGCATGCGCTAATTATTTTACTTAGAGAAGGTCAGAGAAATGCGCTGATTATTTTACTTAGAGACGGTCAGAGGAATGCGCTGATTATTTTACTTAGAGACGGTCAGAGAAATGCGCTGATTATTTTACTTAGAGACGGTCAGAGGAATGCGCTGATTATTTTACTTAGAGACGGTCAGAGGAATGCGCTGATTATTTTACTTAGAGACGGTCAGAGAAATGCGCTGATTATTTTACTTAGAGACGGTCAGAGGAATGCGCTGATTATTTTACTTAGAGAAGGTCAGAGAAATGCGCTGATTATTTTACTTAGAGACGGTCAGAGACATGCGCTAATTATTTTACTTAGAGACGGTCAGAGAAATGCGCTGATTATTTTACTTAGAGACGGTCAGAGGAATGCGCTGATTATTTTACTTAGAGACGGTCAGAGAAATGCGCTGATTATTTTACTTAGAGACGGTCAGAGGAATGCGCTGATTATTTTACTTAGAGAAGGTCAGAGAAATGCGCTGATTATTTTACTTAGAGACGGTCAGAGACATGCGCTAATTATTTTACTTAGAGACGGTCAGAGAAATGCGCTGATTATTTTACTTAGAGACGGTCAGAGGAATGCGCTGATTATTTTACTTAGAGACGGTCAGAGAAATGCGCTGATTATTTTACTTAGAGACGGTCAGAGGAATGCGCTGATTATTTTACTTAGAGAAGGTCAGAGAAATGCGCTGATTATTTTACTTAGAGACGGTCAGAGACATGCGCTGATTATTTTACTTAGAGAAGGTCAGAGGAATGCGCTGATTATTTTACTTAGAGACATGCGCTAATGTTTAATTAGAGAAGGTCAGATAAATGTTCTGATTATTCAGAGAAGGTGAGAGGCATGCATTGATTTTGTTACTTAGAGAAGGTCAGAGGCCTGCTCTAATCTGTCTACTTAGATCACATCACAGACCTGCATAGTTAGTATATTATAGAAGGTAACACATTTTGAATATTCCGTCTATACGAAAAAACAACTTGGAAAGTTTAGTCTGGAAGAGGAGTTCAGAAGCGTGTAATATTTAGTTTAATAGTGAAGGTCAAAGACATGGTATATTTAGTTTAATAGTGAAGGTCAAAGACATGGTATATTTAGTATAAAAGTGAAGGTCAAAGACATGGTATATTTAGTATAAAAGTGAAGGTCAAAGACATGGTATATTTAGTATAAAAGTGAAGGTCAAAGACATGGTATATTTAGTTTAATAGTGAAGGTCAAAGAAATGGTATATTTAGTTTAATAGTGAAGGTCAAAGACATGGTACATTTAGTTTAATAGTGAAGGTCAAAGACATGGTATATTTAGTTTAATAGTGAAGGTCAAAGACATGGTATATTTAGTTTAATAGTGAAGGTCAAAGACATGGTATATTTAGTTTAATAGTGAAGGTCAAAGACATGGTATATTTAGTTTAATAGTGAAGGTCAAAGACATGGTATATTTAGTATAAAAGTGAAGGTCAAAGACATGGTATATTTAGTTTAATAGTGAAGGTCAAAGACATGGTATATTTAGTTTAATAGTGAAGGTCAAAGACATGGTATATTTAGTTTAATAGTGAAGGTCAAAGACATGGTATATTTAGTATAAAAGTGAAGGTCAAAGACATGGTATATTTAGTATAAAAGTGAAGGTCAAAGACATGGTATATTTAGTATAAAAGTGAAGGTCAAAGACATGGTATATTTAGTTTAATAGTGAAGGTCAAAGACATGGTATATTTAGTTTAATAGTGAAGGTCAAAGCCATGGTATATTTAGTTTAATAGTGAAGGTCAAAGACATGGTATATTTAGTTTAATAGTGAAGGTCAAAGAGATGGTATATTTAGTTTAATAGTGAAGGTCAAAGACATGGTATATTTAGTTTAATAGTGAAGGTCAAAGACATGGTATATTTAGTTTAATAGTGAAGGTCAAAGAAATGGTATATTTAGTTTAATAGTGAAGGTCAAAGACATGGTACATTTAGTTTAATAGTGAAGGTCAAAGACATGGTATATTTAGTTTAATAGTGAAGGTCAAAGACATGGTATATTTAGTTTAATAGTGAAGGTCAAAGACATGGTATATTTAGTTAAATAGTGAAGGTCAAAGACATGGTATATTTAGTTTAATAGTGAAGGTCAAAGACATGGTATATTTAGTATAAAAGTGAAGGTCAAAGACATGGTATATTTAGTTTAATAGTGAAGGTCAAAGACATGGTATATTTAGTTTAATAGTGAAGGTCAAAGACATGGTATATTTAGTTTAATAGTGAAGGTCAAAGACATGGTATATTTAGTATAAAAGTGAAGGTCAAAGACATGGTATATTTAGTTTAATAGTGAAGGTCAAAGACATGGTATATTTAGTATAAAAGTGAAGGTCAAAGACATGGTATATTTAGTATAAAAGTGAAGGTCAAAGACATGGTATATTTAGTATAAAAGTGAAGGTCAAATACATGGTATATTTAGTTTAATAGTGAAGGTCAAAGACATGGTATATTTAGTTTAATAGTGAAAGTCAAAGACATGGTATATTTAGTATAAAAGTGAAGGTCAAAGACATGGTATATTTAGTATAAAAGTGAAGGTCAAAGACATGGTATATTTAGTATAAAAGTGAAGGTCAAAGACATGGTATATATAGTTTAATAGTGAAGGTCAAAGACATGGTATATTTAGTTTAATAGTGAAGGTCAAAGACATGGTATATTTAGTTTAATAGTGAAGGTCAAAGACATGGTATATTTAGTTTAATAGTGAAGGTCAAAGACATGGTATATTTAGTTTAGTAGTGAAGGTCAAAGACATGGTATATTTAGTTTAATAGTGAAGGTCAAAGACATTGTATATTTAGTTTAATAGTGAAGGTCAAAGACATGGTATATTTAGTTTAATAGTGAAGGTCAAAGACATGGTATATTTAGTTTAATAGTGAAGGTCAAAGACATGGTATATTTAGTTTAATAGTGAAGGTCAAAGACATGGTATATTTAGTTTAATAGTGAAGGTCAAAGACATTGTATATTTAGTTTAATAGTGAAGGTCAAAGACATGGTATATTTAGTTTAATAGTGAAGGTCAAAGACATGGTATATTTAGTATAAAAGTGAAGGTCAAAGACATGGTATATTTAGTTTGGTGGAGACGAGATATATTGCGTTTAGTAGATAATATCATAGATGAGAAATATTTGGAGGGCAAAGAATGTGTTGCAAACGGAATAGGAAGACAACGAGAACAAATATGTAGAGAAGAATGCTAATCTTGTTTTAACAGAAGAAAAATGAGGCACATCAATAATTATATATTTCAAGAGAGCATTCAAACATACAGCACGTTAACAATGACGTGACATACTTTAATGAATCAGAGTGTTGAAACTTCCTACAAGCGTTCTTCGCTATCTCGACATATTATATACTAGTCCACCAACGAAGATCGAAAATAGCAATAGTTCAAATCACTGTCATATTATATTGTCATTGCATTTAAAAGCTTAAACGCATGATTACAAAATAATTTTGGAGGAATGGGGGGTGTAGGAGTGGAAATCGAGTGGAATCTTTGTTTTCAATTCCCCAAAAAACAGAGCTCCAAATGACTTCGTCCACAGTTTGACTGGGCAGGTTGAAGATTGTTCTCGGTAGGACCACTTTTACACATATAGACATGATTAGCAAAACTACTTTACTGAGTCGTGGAACACACAAAACACCACAATACAAATAGTTACACACATGCATCCATACACTGGTCAAATACGTACTGATTTAACCAAAAAGACTTCAGTCTGAGGATGAAAACACATGTTTTTCGCCATGAGAATCCAGACATCGGTAACTTTAAAAAAAACACAAAAAACACAATAATATAATAATTACGCCATAGTGCAAGGCTTAAGGAAACTATTTGAATGTAAAATGAATGTCTCATTGCTTCCTTACTTTAACATAAGTTAACATATTGCTTATGGGGACTAATTAATGTCTCATTGCGTGCTAACTTTAACATAAGCACAAGTATATAGGTTGCTTATGGGGACTAATGAATGTCTATTTGCTTGCTTACTTTAACATATGTATACATTTTGCTTATTGAATGTGGATCTAGAACAAATTATTTGTTTAGGAAGATGGTAGTAACATTTTCCCGATATTAAAGTCTATTGGACATTAGACCTAGATAATGTCGAAGGTCGCTGCGGTAGTGGCACTTTATAAAAACACAAAATAAAGTCTGCTTCATTGACTGAAGCTTCCTTCCTTGAACAATTCCCGTGTAACATTTACTGCTGTTTAACCGCCTACTGGTCTTTTGACATTCGAGCCCATTTTCTGAAAACCTGCCAATCTATTTTTTATACACGAAATGTGCTATTGCAATTCCTGTGTACGCATTCCCAAGATAGTAACTGGAAAAGTATCTGCTTGTCTTTCACTTTATTATTCTGCTTGTGCCTTTCAGCGTCAGGTTATGAATATGTTTCTTTACCGAGCGCTAGTATGTGCTTCGTATATGGGGAGCTTCACTCTTTTTGTAATTTCTGCTATCCATCTTTTGTGTGGTCGGACCTTGGCTTTGTATCTATTGTACAAGTATAGCATTGCTTTCTGATGGATACTATTTGGTGTGTGACGTGTCAGGTTGCCAAAACATTTGGTTTGTTGTCTCCTCCTGAGGTTTAGCACTGGTGTTGTACCTACTTGTCTTCTCCTGAGGTTTAGCAGTGGTGTTGTACCTACTTGTCTCCTCGTGAGGTTTAGCACTGGTGCTATAACTACTTGTCTTTTCATGAGGTTTAGCACTGGTAATGTACCTACATGTCTCCTCATGAGGTTTAGCAATGGTGTTGTGCCTATTTGTCTCCTTATGTCTTCGTTTCTGATTATATACATTCTTCTCACTCCAAGCATTATATGCAGGCATTTCATCTCTGCTGCTGCGATGAGTCATTTATATTTTTTTGGTTAATGTCCAATTCTGGTCCTGAAAGCACAATCTGGATAGGGATATCGTGTTGTATAGTGTTCTTTTTCAATCCATTACCACTTGCTTACATTATAATATCGGGGACATATGCCTAGTGATTTGACTTGTTTTATTACATCTCGTTTGGTGCAGGTGTCATCTTTGTCGTGTGTCACATGTTTCACTTGTTAATGTATATATAATTCTCTGCAGTAGTCCCTATTACAAGATGCAGCCTTTGTTTTTCTTCTAAAAAACACAATTCGTTGCCCAGTTAAAGGCTGACTATGAGATGTAATTAATTCAGTAATATCTTCACCAAATAACAGCTTGGCGCTGAGATCAAAGGATGTGTTTAATGTTGAGTGACGTCATTGATGTAAATGCCCTCCATATTGACTCTGTTTACTCCTCTGTGTTTCCCCAGAACGGACGATATGTTGTGGGTTGTAGTACCGTTCCTCATTTCCCAGAAGTGTTAATGAAGGTGGACTGAAGTCATCCAGGCTGTTCTGTTCTGCTTGACTCCATCTGAGTGTTGCTAGCTATTACGGGCATCATGTCGACACATCCCTACTTTAGCCAGACTATCATGAACAAGAATGTTACAAGGGAGAACTGTGTGGAAGTTTGGTGGTGGTCTTGATAAATATATATTACCTGACCCTGACTAACATTGTCGAAACAGTATGAATGTCGTTAATAAAGTACCATGCATTACATATAGTAGCAAATATTAGTATATAGTATAGTTTCCACTTTCAGTCGTGACTGACTTCAGATTAATGGTTAGTGGTATGTACAAAGATGTAGTGTATTACAATATCATACAAACATGCTTACTATAAGCCTACGAGATCTAACATAACGATAATTATATAAAGGACATTAACTTTGAAAATCAGCAGATAGCCAGGCCCTCGAACTATACATGTCAACGTCAACATGCTCAAACATGTGCAACAGTTCAAGTACATGAGAACTATTTTCACTGAGGATTGGCATTTGGACAATAATACAACACTAGATGTCAGAACCAAATGCAGTGACCTACCAATCATCCCCGCAGCTCAAACATAGAAACATCACTATATAAATATAAACACTATTTTTCGAACTGTGTGATGTCAGTGCCAAACATGGCCCCTGTCCAAGGCACAAGATAAGAAAATTAGAACCTGTGAGCTGAGATGCCGGAGAGATGTCATTAACCTAACCAGAACAGACAGAATGAAAAATGTCGACATCGTAATAGTTGTGGGAACAACATCCTCCCAAGAAAATACGCAGAAGGATAAGTGAGAAAAGAACTATTGAATTGCTGCCATTAAAAACATTCAACAATTGGTGATCGGGGTTAAGAGAAAAGAAGAGAATTATTTGTTTGGCTGAAGAAGGTAGTAGCATTGTTTTGATATTACAGTCTTTGATGTTTCTATCCACTTGTCTATTCATTATTATAACCAGATACTGTCGAAGGTTGCTGTGGAAATGGGCTCACAACAGCCACAATCAACACATATGTCTCCATCACGAGAACTGCAGCTCCCCACTTCGCTTCACCTTACCAGTTAAATGATACAAATAGTGAGTAAGTAATATGCAGCGCCGTTGCGACTTGTAACCATGATTGACCACATGCCATTTAATTAGTAACTGTTTGCTAAGTTTGTATATCCTGAACACAAGCTATGACAACACTTTGTGGAGAACAATATGTTGCCCGTGCAACACACACAGCCATGTAGTTAAATGATCCAGGAAAACTAAAACAGTCGAAAGATTCTAGTAATAACGGTGTCCTAGGAATTACTAGAATAGCGATCAGACTACTATTAAACTGTCTCACGGACTCCTATTCCAGTTGTAACTTTAGGAATTACTTCCCAAGCCTTTCTTATGATCATGTATCTTACAAGGTAGCAGCGGGAACTGTGGCTGCTGGCAGAATTGCAACAGCAACTAACCCCAGCTGGTTGAGTACTATCAGAAGAGGCACGGAGCTGGATCAACGTTTCCACAGCTTGTTACTACGAAGAAAACGTTTCCAAAGGTTGATCAAACGCCAGCTGCACTGCGTGTATCTTCAGCTTCCAAGCCTGGCAACAATTAAGCATGGTGACGGCTAAACTGGAGAGCATTTATTGTATAATTCTGCGATTCGTCTAGAGGTCTGCACCCTTCATATTCAACAGAGGTATGCATTATTTCTAGTAGTCTATTCGCTCAACATTCAACAGCGACAAACATTATGTCTAGAAGTCTACACGCTCAACATTATATATATATGCTTTCTGGTAGTCCATATGCTCCACCGGCAACAGATACATACACCCTGTCTAGAGATCTACACGCACCATATTCAACAAAGACATACATTCTGTCTAAAGGTCTGCACGCACCATATTGAACAAAGACATACATTCTGTCCAAAGGGCTGCACGCACCATATTCAACAAAGACATACATTCTGTCTAAAGGTATGCACGCACCATATTCAACAAAGACATACATTCTGTCTAAAGGTCTGCACGCACCATATTCAACAAAGACATACATTCTGTCTAAAGGTATGCATGCACCACATTCAACAAAGACATACATTCTGTATAAAGGTCTGCACGCACAATATTCAACAAAGACATACATTATGTCCAAAGGTCTGCACGCACCATATTCAACAAAGACATACATTGTGTCTAACAGCCAGCACACACCATATTCAACAAATACATACATTATGTCTGAAGGTCTGCACGCACCATATTCAACAAAGACATACATTGTGTCTAACAGTCAGCACACACCATATTCAACAAAGACATTCATTCTGTCTAAAGGTCTGCACGTACCAGATTCAACAAAGACATACATTCTGTCTAAAGTTCTACACGCACCATATTCAACAGATAAATATATTCTGTCTGAAATCTGCAAGCATCACATTTAATAGAATTATTCAAATGGTGTAGACTATAAATACAAGACTTGCACATCGTAACCGGCTCTCTACCAGCATCAGGAAAATGTCTCGCAGTAGGGGGTCAGGCTTAATGTACATAATTCATTCGCTCGTCTGCTCTGTTTATAAACATAATACATACTGCGTCGGCCATTGCGCTGGTCTCATTGTACTGATCTCTCCTGAGATCATACGTTGTCAGAGCAAATGATCACGTATTCTTCCTTAGAGATGTAACATAGTTGTATTAAATGTGTTTTACGAGATGAAGACGCTGAGCAGTGAATGCGTTGCAGAGGTCAGCGACCTAAATCTGACTGCTAGCATAAGAGCCAGCTACCAGAGCTACCAAGACCCTTCTACACCTCCACGTGATGATCCTGGATAACGTCTGCAACAGGCAGACTGGCTAAGGAGAAGGGATTGAGGATGGAAGGCTAACCTGGTACCAAAAAATGACATGCTGAATTCGGATGTGTCGGACCGAAAGATGCAAATATCGCTGTCAAGCTGCAAACTACGGCCCAATTTATTTCGTTCTCCGGAGTAGATCCTGCAACTTGTAACGTTTTTTTCAGGGATTGGTAGCGGAAGTTTAAGAACGAACGAAGAAGAAAAATAAATGTGATTGTTATAAATAAATTATTATTTGTTTCGTGAACTTTAGCTATTTAATGTGACCGGTCAAGTCATAGATGGCCCTTAAGAAAACGCTAATTGAGATGTGAACTTGAAAACTATTTGTTATTGTACTTACATTGTCTCATATTTCTCAACATAACTTTCACCAGCATTGATATACATAACCAATTGTGCTATCAATAAACGGAGCGACATTCGGTTCATTCTGTGTTCGTCAGTCAGATACCCACCATGAGCACTCTTTCCAGATAATAAATCGATCATGCACCATGTTGTAGGATAAATAATGCACTCTTTATCGTTACCGATCTGGTTGTGCACACCCCCCTCCCCCCCCCCCCCCCCCCCAACGGTCGCACAAATGCGTCTGTTGCGATATGACCAGGATGACAAGGTCTGGCTTCATCAACACATTGTGAACGTCCTTGACACTGCTAATGGGAAATCCTACGAGTGCATATCCATCGTCTATCAGAGGTATATGGGTTAAAATACAAAGGCAGCACTACAACCAGAGATCCGTGCGTAGACTCCGAAATCAACACAAGGATTGCAAGAGTCAGCGCTGCATGTGGCCGCCTACATGAACGTTGATGGTGTTATCGTGCTTACACCCATCCTTTACGCTTGCGAGTCATGGACGGTTATCCTTTACGCTTGCGAGTCATGGACGGTTATCCTTTACGCTTGCGAGTCATGGATGGTTATCCTTTACGCTTGCGAGTCATGGATGGTTATCCTTTACGCTTGCGAGTCATGGATGGTTATCCTTTACGCTTGCGGGTCCTGGATGGTTATCCTTTACGCTTGCGAGTCATGGATTGTTATCATTTACGCTTGCGAGTCATGGATGGTTATCCTTTACGCTTGCGAGTCCTGGACGTCCATCCTTTACGCTTGCGGGTCCTGGACGGTTATCCTTTACGCTTGCGAGTCCTGGACGTCCATCCCTTACGCTTGCGGGTCCTGGACGGTGATCCTTTACGCTTGCGGGTCCTGGACGGTTATCCTTTACGCTTGCGAGTCCTGGACGTCCATCCTTTACGCTTGCGGGTCCTGGACGGTGATCCTTTACGCTTGCGGGTCCTGGACGGTGATCCTTTACGCTTGCGGGTCCTGGACGGTTATCCTTTACGCTTGCGGGTCCTGGACGGTGATCCTTTACGCTTGCGAGTCCTGGACGGTATACATAAGTAATGCCAGACAACTAAATCCCTTCCACGTCGGCTATATGTGCCGGATGCTCAAGATCAACTGGCATGACCAATTACAAAGTGCTCTAAACGAAACAACTGCCTAACATCTACACTATATTGAAGAACACCAGGGCTAAGTGGGCCTTGCATGTTGCTTGTATGCCCGACCATCGCATGCTTAAGCAACTGTTCATCGGACGGACACAAAAAAACAATACGAAGATTCGCTAAAAGCCTCACTGAAAGGTGTTCATGTTGATGTTGCCTCTTGGGGGTTACTCTTGTCGGATCGCTCAGCCTGATGTTCTGCAATCACACATGGTGCTAGCCTGGAGGACCATAACATGTCGGACGCAGAGAGGAAGAAGCCAGCGCCGTAAAAGCTGCCACGCAGGACGCTAAGGCAACCAGCGCTTTCCACATGTGTCCTCATGCAGTAGGGTGTCTAGATGTACGAAGGATTGCACAGCCATATTGATCCATACCTGGATTCGTCTGCCCACACATCGGATGCCGCCAACATCGGATGCCGCCACCCCCTTCGTTCGTTTAACAGCTGTTTACACTACATTTCACTTGTTACTATTGTAGTATATATAACATAGTGTTTTTTTTACATTCGTAACTCAGTTTTAGATTAGTAGCTTCGTGACATCGAAAGATGTGTTTCGCTAGACTAAAGTTCAAAGCCTCGGTGTATCGACGCTTCCGCAGATCGTAACATACGTAAATAGGGGTACGTATTAATGTAAATACCAAAGCACGATGACTTTAAAGCTCCAGTTTAATTTAACGTTATCGTTACCCAGCATCTGAAAATTAAATCAACCCTTCTAATTGTTATTCTTAAGTAGTTAAGATCTAATCTGTTTTGCATATACAATTTTTTGTAATACAAGATACATGGCGGCATGTGGTGTTTCTTGGGAAACGTTATGGGTTAAATATTACAGGTAAATGGATTCTATAAACACTGCTTTTATCATCAGGTAGGATATGGTGTAACAGAAAGTACTAATATAGCAAGTTCACGATACGGTTCATAGAGTCCTTATAGACTTAATGTACTCTAATGGTGCATGATCTGTGTATATGGGGACGTATATAGGAGTGACTACAAGTGTGCTAGTGTATATACATATGTATGCTGATAGCTGTCCATCGTCTAGATGACAACCACCTACATCATCCATATTATATGTGTTCTGTATTTTTTTACTGCCTGTCTTGTTTCGGTCCTCTGTTTGCTGGACCGCATGTTGCCTTTCAGTCCAATGTGGGCACGGAATGTTCAATTGCACGGTTTCCAAACTAGGTCTTCTGCTGCCGGTGACGGTACTTTCCTGCTCTTCCTTTTCGAATCAGGCGTTTGGTTTACCCTGTCTGCATACGGTAACTCTCTCCTTCAGTAACGTCCACAATATATTTTCCGAAATGCTTTCCCAATTGACTTCATCTATGTGACATAACCTTAGGTTCCTCCTGGCTGACTTGAAACGGTTTTTTTTAGTAGCTCCTTTTCGCCAGTCTTCCCTAAGTTCACCGCACATAAGTCTCTTCTGCATTCATGTTTTTGGCATGCGTACAAGGTTCCCACCTCAGCTGTGTTGTGTGCATCTATATATATATATATATATATATATATATATATATATAAATATATATATATATATATATATATATATACATATATACATATATATATATATATGTATTGGTATATTTAAACATCTGTCTGCCTGCTTACTTGCTTGCCTGCCTGTCTGTCTGTCTCTCTGTCTGTCTGACTGACTGATTGTATGTCTGTCTGTCTGCCTGCCTGCCTGCCTGCATACCTGTCTGTCTGTCTGTCTGTCTATATATATACACATACACGAATGACTATATGTCTTTGTCTGTCAGTTCGTCCGTCTGAATGTGTGCCTGTCTGTTTTTTTTTCTATTTCTATAACATGTGTGTGTGTGTATATATATATATATATATATATATATATATATATATATATATATAAATATATATATATATATATATATATATATATATATATGACTGTTGAGTATACGTTGTTTATTCCTCTTACAATTCTAAACAGTTTCATTGACCCTTACCACATGTTACATTTTTAACTTTCAATAAGTAAAAGGAAGGACATTACTGGTTATTTATATTTTCAAATTTAAGAAAATATAAATGTATTCGATTTATTTAAACATTTACAAATGTAACATAATGAAATATGAATATGTACCCAATTTGCTTGGATGGACGTCGAATGAACATATGCCATAACATGGGACCCTTAAATTTGTCAAAGTACAAATAGGCGCAAACGCAAAATATGCGCTCTAGTGCTTCAGGAAGCCAATTCCAAAATGACAAACGCATCTTTCTTCGACCTTAAAATATGTATTTGATTTTTTCTTGAAGACCCAATCTTAGTATGATATATTGAGGACAATATTAAAAAACAAAGATACATTGTATGTATGTGACAACACGATTGGCTGGATTGGAAATAGCAGATATGGGCGGGTAAGATTTGGTAAAGATGGACAAATATAGTGCGAAAGAAATGAGCGATTTGAGGATAGAGGAGGGTGGGTTTGTGGAGGGGTGTATGGGGGGGGGGCGGGGGTGCAATAGAATTTGATGCATGTGAGGTCGGGAAGCGATTTTTTTTTAAAATTCAAAATTATCCCATGCGACGAAGTAGGAATACGATCAGATGACTGTGGGGCAGTAGATGGACAGGTTTATGCGGTCAGTTGAGGTGTGGGGGAGGGGAGGAGGGATATTTGATGGTGGAAAAGGGATTTTTTAGGGTGGAAAAGGGATTTTTGATTTTGGAGGAAAATATTAGCTGGTTGAGGTGGACGAGAAAAGCATTTGAAGGGGGTGGGGTGGGAAGTGAGATGACATATTGATGGTGAAAGAGAGACGGAAAATAAATGTGTGTTGGAGAAGACTGAGCGAGCTAGAGATTTGGAGGTTGAGAAAAGAGGCAATGAACAAAGAGATGGGTGGGATAAGGGACGAATTAATGGCCGGTATGATACCAGGATGGAATCCAATGGAGACATGATGAAGGGGAGGGTATAAATAATGAATTACTGTTGTTATTATCCCAGTCAACGCTAGGTACCTTAGTTAGTTCTTTATAAACGACGTAGTAGTTGCCGCAATCCGCAACCATCTATATATACATCTAACGACATCCTAATTTGGTTGCTGTGTTGCATATTCATTTCTCACCCTCAGTGCGGTAAGGAGTCCAAGAGATGGAACATTCACGACGAAAGACGCCATCTTTCCTTAAACCGGACTGAAAGTACGTCACAATAGACTCGATCGTGTTCTGCCTTTCCTAAACATGAGCCTAAACATGTGTCCCCATATCTGTGACAAGCGCTAAATTACGCAAGATGTATTTGCACTTCTCCATCGTGGTTGCCTTTGTTCTGTCGAGCATTCCCCGCAATATTAAAATGACGATTTCTACTCCAAGCTCCGGCAGCCCTTTTCACGACTAGCGCATCACCAGTGTCCTACATGCATACACTGGAACTGATAGTAATTCCAATCTGGAGTAAAGTAAAGTAACCCATAGCATTACTGGTGTAGGAGTGTGAGGTGTTAGCGATCTCACCTTTCAAAGGCTTGGCAGATGAGAACCATCTTCTCTCCCTTGTCTCTGTTACTTCCCGAACTGAACCTGTACCCATTTAAGGTTGGGTCGACCAGGGTCTGAAAAAATATTTCCATCTCAAATGAACCCAGGACTGAACCCAGACCACTCAGATGCAAAGCCAGCTGGGTAATAACTGCGCTAACGAAAGCCCAAAATGACAATTAGGCTAGATTATCCTGTGTGCTCCTCTCTTTAAAATATCACGATTACACGGTCCAAAGTTTTAATTCTAGAATGTCCAGTTACTCTAACATCATATTGTTAGCATTAATTCATTTGTACATGTCATTGTAATTTGGTAGAATATAACCAAATCAATATCTATACATCATATTTATATCATACTTTATTCATGTTATATGAAGTGTAAGGTTAACCATAGGATTCCCCCCAAAATGATGACGTAAGGGGTAAGGTCATGCACTGCGATCTGAAACCCACTTCACTGAATTCAACTACCCTGATTAGATTATCAGCAACGCTAAAATATGCCCAGTACTTACAAATGTACGTAATAATTGTACTAAATATAACCGAAACAATAAATTATAAACATTATTGTCCTTTAAGGGTTTAGTTAGAAAACTGATGAATAAAATTGGAAATGTTATTGACCACGAACTAATGTCAAGGTCGTCGAGGGTGGGTTTTGTTATAAGCTTAGCCTACAGTGACCAGTAAAGCTAAAGCACCAAGCTCATCAACCGTTGTAATAATGTCGACAATGTTAAAATATTTACAGTTTTAAAATAATGGATGCAAAATCTACATTAGTATACATTTAACAATTTTGCAAAGAAAGTATCTTTTACTGTTCAAGTTGGAACACCTACGAATACATTTGTATTATTGCTATCTTGTAGAACAAAGGAAAGTCTTGAACTACAAAAACCGAATAATGGAGCGTATAACTTTACTGTTGTTGTTTCGAATGCCCACAATGAGTAGATTTACTCTTGTGTGCTCCCTAAAAAGGACGTTAAGTGGCTGGTTGCGCTAACTTTTCTCACATCCAAAGCGTGCTAATGAAGGTGGACCGGGGTCTTCCAGGCTGCTGTGATATGATTGGCTTCATCTGCGTGTCACTCACTACTACGGGGATCACGTCGATCCCTCAACTCGTTAGCCACGGTGCCACCAGAACAGCCCCTATTCAGGAGGGCTACGAGGAAGCTGAGGTGAGGCTCTTGGCCAGTATGTTTTGCCTGACCCTGACTAACATGTCTGATCAGTATATTTTGCCTGATCAGACGTTAGTCTTCCTCCCAGATAACATTGTTACATGTTATTATTCGGAAACAAGATCGGGAAGCCACAACAAGCTAATGTCAAATCATGGTTTGCAACAAGGAACATCTAAGTCATGCCGTACATAACTTTCAATCACCTACCAATTTCTACCGTCACGTGATCTAAACAAATTAAATCAATCGATAATTACGTAAGTCTTTCAAGTTATAAATTATTTAACCTACTAATCACAGTAGTAGAACTGCTACACCGCTGTCTAAAGCATAAACGGGACGGGTCTAATTTATGTTTATCTAATGCATGTTTACTCTGCAGAAAATTGGTTCCTCGCTTAGTTTGGGAACTTAGGTAGTAATACATTGACTACTCAACCCACATGAAAGATTTTTCTTGCATTCAAGTTTCTAATAATTCACACAAATAAGGTGAGACAATTTAGACATAGATTGGGACACACAAACAAAAAACCAGCAATACAATAAATGAACAGAAAAACGTGTTCAATTGGCTAAATTGTTGAAACAAATGGAGAGGAGGGAGTAATCAGAAACATTTACCTTTGAAGAAAAGCCCTGAGGACAAATAACACAAAAAAAACAATGGAGACGAGATATATGAGATACAGACATGGCAATATAGTCAATATCGTAGAAACTAGAATGCTTAAAAGGTAGGATATTATGGATGGAATTGATCGCCAGGAGTTATACGCGTAGCGCTTGATGATCAATTGTCATTAACCACGGCGCAAATCAAGTCATTATGTCCTAGTTGATGTCTATCATTCGTGTGATGTAGCAATGCTAACAACAAAAGAAGGCACATGAATAACAAGCAGCTAATAACAATATTAACAGACTGCAATATGCAGTAAAACCAGGTTTAACAGCAGCGTGATGGAACTTGAAGAACTTAAAAGCATTGATAACGTTAACATTGCACATGGAGAACACACGAACAGTGTTCTTAGTTGACCTGTACATCTACAGGGCAGATGCTGATGTGTAGGTCCAAGCTCTGGTATGAGCTGGATGTAGCTGGGAGGAGGATTTACGGCTTAGCGGGCTAGGTTCGAGCAGCTTATTACTCCACTACTTTGGTACAAGTGCCGCGAAGGGTGTGTAACCGATGTGCGAGTCCATTTCAATAGACTCAAACACTACAGCAAAGTAGACCCGCAGCCGGTTAGGCGCCATCTAAATTGCTCTTAACAAATCACCTAACCATGACCGGTGTTATGCGATGTGTCACAGTTTATCCCATCTTACGACATGCTCTCTGTGGCGCAGTGGTGCTATTGTTGTCCTTGTTAGACACAAAGAACCCGGCGGATGACTTAGATACTGCAAAACGCGGTACTAACACGCAGTTTTAACAGTAACAGATTGGAACACGAAGAACATACAAAAAGGGTAAACATTAACAGACAATATGATGAACAAACAACAATGTTAGCAACAACATATAGCCACAAAAACACAGAAGCTGTGTAAATATGAGGACACTGCAGCATGAAGAACAAGCCAGCAGTGTTAACATTAATAGACTGCAACTTAAAGAACAATAGGAACTGAACAAACAAGACGCCACCGTACAAGCTGGGAAGCGTTGTCGTCCACAAAATGGGCCTGGATGGTTGCCACGAACATATAATGCACACCCCTTCAACTCCGCAGTGCTCCCTAGAATGTGTTACCGTGCAGAGATATTGACATTCACAAAATCATCGGAGGCCACAAAGTTCTTTTGAGAGACGCTAGGTCAGAATCACTATCAGCAAGCAAGGCATGCACAATCTTCACACATCTGACATACGACATGTGCCATTGCTGATTGATTTGGTAATCTATACAGACCAGCCTAAAACATAGATGGGCAGGTCACATGTTGCGCTGAAACGAAAGCCGATGGAGCACAGCAACAGCAATCTGGTAGCCACGAGGTAAAAATAGACCGCAGAGAAGACATCTAAAGCGTTGCCAGACTTCCTTGCTGTCCCCTACAACATCCGAGGAGCCTCTGGTAGAATGTTACCACCCACTGGACTGCCGTGTCCCAAGCCAAGGCTCGTTTGAGACTATGTTGGGACCCGCAGCAACGCTGAAAAACGGGCCATGCAGATCAAGATTAAAAACAAACCAGCCGTGTCAATATTAATAGGCTGCAAAATTTGCAGTAGAACACACAAGCAGTTCTAACATTAACAGGATACAACATTAAGAACACACAAGCAGTTCTAACATTAACAGGATACAACATTAAAAAACACGCAAACAATGCTAACATTAACAGGATACAACATTAAGAACACGCAAGCAGTGCTAACATTTACACGCTACATCACTTAGAATACACAATGAGAACTAACATTAACAGGCTGTATCATTAAGAACATACAAGCAGTGCTTACATTAACAGGCTGCAACATTTAGATAAAACCAGCAGTACTAACATTAACAGGCTGTATCATTAAGAACATACAAGCAGTGCTAACATTAACAGGCTGACATATTAAGAACAAACCAGCAATGCTAACATTAACAGGCTGCAACATTTAGATAAAACCAGCAGTACTAACATTAACAGGCTGAAATATTAAGAACAAACCAGTAATGCTAACATTAACCAGGCTGCAACATTTAGAACAAACCAGCAGTGCTAACATTAACAAATTGCAACAAGAGGAACACATAACATGTGGTCTCAACAGCAGCCTGTTACAGGCAGAACAAGCAAACACTGTTATCATCACCGGCCGCAACAAGAAGAAATAAATAGGCTGTATTATCCCTCTCGGTCTGATATCGCTGATATCAGTCACACTTCTAATGTCACGTTGTTCCATATTATGCGTCCGCTTTTGACTCGCGGAAAACGAGAAATGCACTTGTTTACTCATGCATCAAGTAGAGGGTATTGTTTCTCAATCTGTCTTTTTAGCATTGATGTCTAATTCACACTCTGCAGTTGCTTGATCTGGGGGAATGGTTGTAGGCGTAGGTGGGTGAATATGTTGTTGTTTAATGCCCACAATGAGTATTTTACTTTTTTGTACGGTGAGGAAGACTAACTTCTGGACAGGCAAAACATACTGATCAGACATATAAGTCAGGGTCAGGCAAAACATTCTGATCAGAAGTGTTAGTCAGGGTCGGACAAAACATTCTGATCAGAAATGTTAGTCAGGGCTAGGCAAAACATACTGATCAGACATGTTTGTCAGGGTCAGGCAAAATGAACTAGCTAAGACCCCCACCTCGGCTGCCATGTAGTCTTCCCTGGAAACGAGTTATTTTCATGGCAACTTAGCAAACGAGATGATGGATCGATGTGATCACCATAGTAGTGAGCAGCAGGCAGATGAAGCCAAATATAGTTAAACCTCGTAGAGGACACCGGTCCACCTGCATCAGACCGTTCGGGATGTGAGAAAAGCTTCAACAAACCGCCACTGAGCGTCCTTCAGGACGGACAAAAGAGTAAATATACTCATTTTTGGCATGAACAACAACTCATCTCTGCATCCTGAAAAGGGCGTTAAATGGCTGGACTAGCAACGTTTGTCAAATCATTGCGTTTGAAAGCCATTTCAAATGATCATCTATAAGCTTGTTGTAAAGGGATTAGCTGTTTTGGTGACTAAACTTCTAGCGAGAAGGCGAATTAATATCAATCATTCAATCTGGCCAGAAACACGAAATCTTAGGAAGTAGTTGGCGTTTGATAGACCACACACACACACACACACAATTCTTTACACGTATCACATGGCAGTCTCTGTCATGGAGCCAACAGCGAAAAAGAAGTAAGGGACGGTAATAGAACAAACGGAAAAGGGACATAAAGACATATACATTTTTTTAAAAACATGATTTTTTTTTTAAACTGAAGAAAATAGCACGTGACAGAGCAAGTTGGCAAAGTTTGTTGATGCCTATTCTAGTCCAGGTCATGAGGGCGTGGTAGATGAATTGAATCAGCCTTATTGGTGTTGTTTAAAGATATCTAGCTGTGAGGCCTTGTTTTTGATAGATTTAATTATTGCTCCCTGTGTAATAGCACAGGTGTTTGTTTTACTTCTGATATTACTTGTGATTTGGATTTTGTTGCTATGTGTTGCTTCCTTTAGGTACGTGATGTTCTGTTTTCAATTGCTAAATGTGCACCGTTTTTCTTTCTCATTCCGTAACAGTTTAACCTCGAACATGATTTATGCATCATATAATGAATGCAATGTGCAGTACTGAGTCTCGGGTCCCGCCACTACTTCGGAACATGGATGTATGCAAGCGGAATAGAAATGGTGCGGGTATCGATTTAGAATCATGGGAACAGAACGCCATTGATTCTTTTTTGTATGGAGATCAATGATTAGGCACGGAATACAAAGAAAATACTGATTGCGGATAGGTGAAGACACGCCACACCATGCGACGCGGCAGTACTTATTATCCTTACACACACTGTGAAAGACGCTGCTCTGCTCAGATTAGACTAACAAGCCGTAGTAGTTATCGGTATGGAGTGCAGCTATATCCGTTTTTCCAAAGTACACCTTAATATCGTCTGACAAGCTGGAAAGAGCCAATGAGAATAGTACAATATTTACTCAACGAAAGTTAAGATGGTAACATCATAAGACTTGTGCTAATAGATGTGATCTCAAATGACTTTCAAGTCCAATCCTGGCATAGTAGACTGCTGCACGCTTGAGACACACAAGTAAATCGTTGACTGTTGGGTCATCGTGTGCTTTGCTCTGTCAGGCGGCTTGATGTCCTCTGAGCATTAATGATGATGTTCCGCTCATCGATCTAAAAACCGTGTGGAACGGTTCCCAGGAAGTGACGTCAAAGTTGAAACTCTTCAGAAAAGTTTTAAAGTAGTCTCTAGCGTTTGTTCTGTCCCTCTGAAAAGAGAATTTCAGTTTGACACTGTGTCCTAACATTTGATATTCTGTGCATCGTGCAGACAGATCTCACATGGAAATGATTTAGCTTACTGGTACGTCTGTTATACACTGTTCATGTTTCACAGGCATACTAAAGAGTGACTAGCGCTGCTGCATATTATGAAACAACGTCCCACGCGTAACGCAAATTAGGAAACAATGTCCCACGCGTAACGCACAATTAGGATACTATGTCCCACGCGTAACGGCAGGCATAATGAACTCAGCCAGGCACTTCCTTGTGCCCACTATATTTACAGTGAGAGGGTCATTTCCGTTATCATAGCACATGACGTAGAAATCGATATTGTAACCTCCATAGTCGAGAGCTTTCTGGAACACGCAGCATTGCACTACATCCAGGATTGTTAAGTTCCACATCCTTCAGTAGGAGGCACTATAATCGATACTAGAGAAAAATCGTCAAAAGTAAATAGCTCTGCACGAGTACTTTCTAGCAATAATAATTACATATTTGCTAGTCCAATGCACAATTCCCATGTGTCGTCTTGAACGAAATACATAATATAATTATTGCATGCTACTCTCTACTCACCAGCATTTGGTTACTAAATTTACTGCTTTGATCATTTCGTGTGAGGTATCAATTATACGTTATGGGTGTACTTGTGTGTTCACTTATTTAAATGAAATTTCCACTAGATTTACTTTGGCCTTATGCACCTTTAATCAGCTCTCCAAAATCTGGAAATCAACGACACTGAGCGAACATACCAAGCTCAGACTATTCAACTCAAACGTAATATCAGTCCTGACATATCTATGTGAAAGCTGGAAGACAACAAAAGCCCCGGAAAACCAACTAAACATCTTTGAAAATAAATGGTTAAGAAAATTAATTGAATATACGCTGGGACCAGTTCATAACTAATGACTCGATAAGAACAGAGACAAACCAAATATACGTGTCGACCATCATCCTGAAAAATACCAGTTTCCATATATGGGACATGTCCTTAGAATGAACAACAACTGTCTCTATTGCAAGCACTCGAATAGACGACACCAAGGGACGTTCGGAAAAGAGACACAAGAAAACGGTCATTGCTCAACTATGGGCCTCAGCATCATACAAGATCTAAAAATAGTGGCGTCACACCGTTAAATTTTGGAGATCATTTGTTCCTGCTTTATGCGCCGACTTTTGCGCGAAAAGAACAAAGATGTATTTGTATTTGAAACATTAATAGAAGTGTATGTATAACAGGAGCCAGAGTCCTATTAACTTCCAACTTACATTTATAATCAATATATGTCACTGTAATGATTGATTCGCCTTCTGGCTCTAACCGAATCATAGAGTCACATCTGACAGGAAGTCTGCATGCGAAAAATATCAATGACATTTTCAGAAGTAATGGTTTTACATGATGAGGATGCTACCCATATGTACACATTTTGTAATCGTATTCTTCAATAAAATTAAAGAGGTACAACTTGCTGAGTGATATGGATGTCGAATTTCTGGTCGCCAGGACGATGATTAAAAATATTTGTTATGGATTCGATTGTTTTGGTCAAAATGATACGATTTTATTCGTCCAGGAGAATTGTACAGGTAACCAGAGTAAAAGCATTTGAGCGTGCTCTTGGAACTGCAATTTCTGATGAAATCGGTTAAATACAGAGGTTACTTGTTCAATGCTCATCCCCATGTAGTTGCCTTTCCTTGCATACCTAAAGTTTACAGTAGTTGTTGTTTCTGAATGCCTACACTGAGTAGCATTACTCGTTTGTGCACCCTGAACAGGACGTTAAATGGGGGGGGGGGGGGGGGGGGTTGTCGCAGCTTTCGTCACATCCCGAGCGTGCTGATGAAAGTGGACCGGGATACTCCAGGCGATTGTGTTATATTTACTTTCAACTGCGTCACGTCCAATACTACGAGGATCACGTCAATCCTTCACCTCGTTAGCCAGGATGCCATGAAAACAATCCGTTTTCAGAGAGAGCTACGAGAAAGCCGAGGTGAGAGTCTTGGCCAGTATATTTTGCCTGACCCTGACTTACAATTCTGATCAGTATGTTGTGCCTGACTAAACGTTAATATGTAGCATGTCTTTTGCAGAACGTCGCTCCTACAACAGCTAATCTGTAAGACTCTTTCTCTAGCCAGAACTCCCGCCTCTCTCAATGTCATCTTCAGAATATCTTGGATGTCTTGTGTCCATCTTCGCCTTGGTCTGCCTCTGCCCCTTTCCAGGTCCCATACCATCAAGAATCGTTCTATCTAGACCAATATGATATTTGATGTGGCCAAAATATTTTAGCTCTCTGGTCAAGATATTGTTTTCTAAAGAACTTTCCTGGATATCCAGTTCTTGTAGGATATCTCCATTTTTCAATTCCGCTATCCGTGGTATTTTGAGTACCCTTCGGTAGCAATTGAGTTTAAATAATCCAATCCTTTCCTTAAGTGTTTGTGTGGTGGTCCACGTTACACATGCGTACCAGCGTACCATGTCATCCGAAAGATACACATACGCAGGATTTATATGTTCGTCATTTTGTTATTTAGAAACTTTCAGTCACTTTTACTCCTGAATGTGTCCAGACTAAGAAGCGAACTCGGTTTCCTTACAATGAGAAACCACTGTTTTAAACGCTCAGCCACCCAGTCGCTATATATCAAGCAGTGGAAAGTCAAATACTTCGCCGTGACTTTAGCGAATCGGTGTTACTCTGAAAGTAACACGTCAGCAGAGAACATACATCTCACCGCTTTACAAATCTCTGAATCGATCTTCCATAAACCCCAGGAAACAGCACTGGCAACCTTCTCGGAGAATGGCTTGATACTTAACATGTTTAATAAATGATGTGACAAGATTTACGAGAATATTTTATTAGGTTTTGGCAAAAGAAATTGTTTCTAAGTGAACACGAGAAATGTGAATAAAATTGAGACAGAAATCAGATAGCCATATTGAGAGATAGAAAGAAAGTCGGTCAGGTTGTATGAACAGACATTCAGATAGTTGGACTGAAATTTAAACAAATGAAAAAAAATATTTTCAAACAGACAGAAGGATTTGAAGAATGTTAATCTTATAGATTTACAGAAAAATAGCCAGACAAGATCAAAGACATACACACAAAAGTATTCTGATAAACAGGCAGATTACTTCGTAATGATAGTATTTTTTTTCTACTACACAAGTTAAACGTAGAGACCAGTGTTTCCTAACCTTTTTCCACTCGCAGAGTAGTGAAAACAGGTAACATTGTTCGTGGATTGTTGAAAATAGAAAACAATTGTACGCGGACTGGTGAAAATAAGAAACATTGTTCGCGGATTCGTGAAAACAGGACAATATTGTTCACCGACCGGTGAAAATAGGACACCATTTTTCTAGAATTGCTCAGATAGAAAACAAATCTCATTATATATATAGTTTATTAGCTGTTAAATCGCATATTATTACATGAAATTTATATAGCCATTTAAAATAACCAGAATTCAAGCAATAAATAGACAAGTGATTCACCAGTTACTTCCTTTTTCGCGGTTCGGCAGGTATTTACTGCGGACCGGTAGCGACCCAATGATCGACGGTTGGGAATCACGGGAGTCAACTACACCATCTTGTAAAAATTGTAATCATCGGAACAAAGAAACGTGATTTTTAAACAATCGACAAAGTCACACCATTTTTAAAAACCGCTAACTGTTTAACTTAAAACGGGCGTTTGGTTGGTCGTGTTCTTGATAACAGACGTTTTTTGGTTAACACCTTGGTTAATGTGAATAAAGTATAAAGACCAGTATAAAGACGTTGAGTTAAGTTAAGTTAATGTCGATTACAGCTACAACATAAATTATATTTTTAATCTATGTTTTTCTTGAGATGTTTGAACTAGCTGGGAATAAGTAGTTGAACTCAAATGTCCGTCACTGTAAGAAAGTTTAACAAGTCGTTTGGTGGTAAACTAATGTTATAATATAAATCTATAAAAAGCGTAAAGGGGAAAACAAATTTGGAAGCAGAAGAGCCAAAGACGTTTAACTTAACGTCTTTAAACTGTTTTAGGGGATAAAGATGCTGAGCAGCGGATGAGCTGCAGTGATCAGCGACCAATTGCTGACTGCTAGCGCCATGGCCAGCGAACCAGAGCTGCCAAGACTCTTCTACACATCCACACGGTGATCCTGGATGACAGGCTGCAACAGAACAGACTGGCTAAGGAGAAGGGATCGAAGAGGGAATGCTAACCCAGTACTAAAAAAATACTTGCTAAAGTCGGATGTGTTGGACAGACAGGTGCAAATATCGCAGTCAAGATGTAAACTACGACACAACGCATTCCATTCTCTGGGCTACATTCTGCTACTTAAGCTCTTTCAGAGTTTGGTAGCGGCAGATTGAGAACGAACGAAGCCAAGCCAAGACAAGCCATACTGGTTTATAAGTCTCTGCAGTCTGCATAAAACCAGTTTCATTGACATGTCTCTGCTCTAAAATCTATGTGCATCCAATCTATTCTTAAATTCATTAATTGTTCTTGCCTCCACTTCTTCCTGTGGCAATGCATTCCAAGCATTCACCAATCTATGACTAAACAAACATTTCCTAATATTTAATCTGCACCTTTCTTTAGTTAATTTGCTAATTTGCCCTCTTATTCTTGTATGTGGTTGTATTTTGAAAAAACAAAATAGTTAAAGTCCAATTTATCCTTTTCTTCGATTAGCTTATAAACATGTGTTAAGTCACCTCGAATTCTTCGCTTTTCTATACAAGGTAAGCCGGTTTTATCTGAGTATTTTCTCATAACGGTTTAGGAGAAGGTAAAACAGGTTAGCAGGAGCGAGAAAAGAAAATAAAGCATAAAAAGAGAAAGTTTGATAAATGGAAAGGAACAGACACAAACCAAAAGAGGGACACTTGCTAGATATATGTAGACGTTGTAATGTAAACGGTAAAGGAAGTCGAGAACGAAAACAAGGAAATAATAAACTGTGATAAAAGAAAACAACAGAAGATATTAACTATAGACTAAAAGAGAGATAGAGAAATATCAAGAATGGTGTAATATAATGAATAGAGGAAATGTCAGAAAGGTTGAACTCATATGTTTTACTATTATGTCTGTGTTACTGTTCCTAGAGCTTTATTTCAAACCCTGACAGATATTTGTCATGCTTTTAGTCTCTCTGAATGGTAGAGTTGTGCATGGTCATAAAAGTAATGTGTTCTTTGGCTAGGGTAGTAGAACACGGGGAATAAATAGTGAAGTATCAAAATGAAGGAATGAGGTAAGCAACGTAGATAACCCAATATATTATGTCCATCAAACACGGCGTCTGTCGCGGGATATTACATTGGGCAGCTATAATGCAGTCCAAAATGCAATTGTCTTCTGCCTGGTCGAACATTTCAGTGATGCTTTACAAGAAATAATATCACTTTGGCTGAAAAACCATTCCCAGTTTCCTGATGTTTTGTGAGCCGAACCAAGAGATGTACAAATCATACACAGAGCTGGCTATCTGCGTGAGACAGCAAGTCATCGCGAAGAAGAACTTGGCAGTTTTGTTTGCGGTCCTGGCAAGTTATAAATATTTATATTCTCCTGGGAGCATTCTGTTGGTTTCCAGAACACTAGATTCTAATATCCCTCTTGCAAATGCTTGCAATCGTTCCTGAAAACAAAACGCGGAATACAGGAACAAAGAGAGAGAATTTATATTGTAATTCATGCACTGGTTCCTGTCTTAAGGGACTGTGCTCACGCGCGGCTCGAATTGGAAACTCCAAAAACACTGTCCCATGTGGATTGTTTGGCGGAAAAGGGGCGACAAATCGTTACCGCACCAAATTACTGGCCCAGACAATGTTATGCATAGTTTGAATTGTTTTCACCAATTATGACTGTCGCTTGTCCAAGACAAATGTTGAATAATTTACTGAAGTAATCGAGAGCATTTCCCTTGCGAGACGATGTATGATAACTGTGTTACTGTTGGAGGATATTGAATTGAGAGATATCAAACATTTAGTATCGCTTTGGGATAAAAGAAAACGGATTGGTTAGGCGTAATATTGTTGTGTGTTGATATATGTGACAGGGAATCATTCTTGTGCAGCAATACACCTTTCTGCAATCTACATATATGGTGTGCCCTTGGAAATGAAGATAGGGAACCAGACTGAGAGGGACTTGAATATTAAACCTAAAACGCCGAGGATCTCTAAGGAGTTCCTTAAGGATGATATTGTCCAGCTGTAGAACACAAAGGCATGAAATGTCCATCCCCTCTTCCTGACATGGGTCACATCTGATGTGGACGTCTTAGGAAAGTCCACTTGAAAAAAGACTCCATTATCACGTCGAGTGTGGGGCTAGTGGAAGCCGTATTTCAACAGGCAATATCTCATAAGTGTTTATCAGCCCAGGGTGTTTGAAAGTTGATACCATCATTGTTTGATGGTCCGTGTATAATATGTGTGTAAATATATACATATATATATGTGTGTATGTCATGAATTCAAACCCTCGGTAAGACATAGGATTTTCATATCGGGAATACACTAGAAGCTTTCTGAATTGCGTCGCGACTACACCAACAAGTAACCTTTATCTCCATAAATCCCGCCAGTGGACGTTAGTATTTGGAATCAACGCCGTAAACATTTTATAAAAAGATATATTTCATGGATTAGATTACGTGACATTTAAGTAGTGTTGCATTGTATGTGATAGACTAACATTCTTGGGTGCACAGAGAAACAATTTATGGTGCGTGTGCAAACGCTTAAGCCTATGTGCAGATATTCAAAGAACGAATTGTGGCAAAATAAGGTGCAAGACTACCACAACCAGATTCGAGTGTAACCTACGAAGAGTTCAAAAAGTTTATTAGGGCCAGATACAGGGCCAAATGGGAAACAGAACATACTGGCTACACACAAAATGATGCCTATTACCAGTTGAACAGAAGAGAGAGAGGTCATGGTCTTCAGACTTCGGACAGGCAACAACAGACTGAGGTACCATCTATTCAATAAACTGGAGATAGGTGGCACTGACGAATGCACCTATGCTACAGGGAAAATGACCGCTGAACATCTGCTGAAAAATTGCCCGACATACGAGGACCAGAGAAAGCCCATGTGGCCATCACCAGTGCCAACACTAGACAAGCTATATGGCAGTGTCGACAGCCTCAGGATGACAGCTGCTTTCTTCGAACAAATTCAAGTTGACTTCTGACACCGTACGAAAAAGAAGAAGAAGAAGAAGAAGAAGAAGAAGAAGAGGAAGAAGAAGAAGAAGAAGAAGAAGAAGAAGAAGAAGAAGAAGAAGAAGAAGAAGAAGAAGACAGAACAATCTGAGTATGTTTTCAGTAGACTAAAATATTTAAGATATCCGTCTTAGTTAATTTAGGAAGGTTATGAAATTTGTTTTATTTCAGTACATCGGAATCGCTGAGGACCGCTTTGTCAGCATTTATTGCAAACTGTTCCTAAGAGGTCGAAGATGGCTAAATAAGTCAATCTGACGCTTGAATTGTCTGTTGACTTTGTACAGGGAAATAAGACACCTCCTTCACCAGAGTTTAAGAAAGGTTGATGTGAGGTGACTTCAGCGATCGTCTCTGGATGACCTCATCTATTCTTGATGCCTCATGACTCTGAACACCCCCAGCAAAAGTTCTGCGCCAGTCTGTGCGATTGGTGGCATTTCTTTCCCAGTCATCGTGTTCAATACTGCCCTGGATCAGTGATCTCTTAAGTGTGTCATAATACAAAGGAAATAACATAATGGACCTACATTTACTACAGGGGCAAAGAGGGCTAGACATTTAATATCGATGTATACAACAAATATTGAATTTTAAGAACAAATAATGTATTGACGTTTTTAATTGTATGTGTTATTTTGTCTATTCTTGACCAGGACACGTGTCGTTGAACCTTTGTTATTCAAACCATTTGGGCTGTTTATGACCAGGACACGTGTCATTCAATCTTTGTTATTCATACTATTTTGGCTGTATTATAGAGTTATTGCTTTTTCTTGATTTCTAGGCAGTGTTTCTTTGTATGTTTATAAAATAAGAAATTGTAGATTAAAATAAAGTGTAGAAAAACAAAAATATGCATGGCTAGATTCCGTACTGCGACAGAAAACATGAAACTACGACCATAAGGTCTTCATCGGGGACAAGGAAAAACAACAATAATGAACAAGCAAATCATAGATGGGAAGAATACATCAAATAAGGATATAAACTGTCTCTCATTTGTTTTCCCGGCACAGAGACGTTAGCTCAGTTCATAGTGAGCTATTCGCTGTTTTATGTGGTAACAGTGTGCTTCGGTTCCAATCGAGTCCGGAGACTAAAAATATCCGGGTCATGATTTTAATCTGGCACCGATTCACAAATCAACCCAGATTTAAATGGGTACCTTACCCATGAGATAGGGACACTAAAATCAGCAAGGAAGGGCACTGACGACCCCACCTCTTACAGACTAGGGCTTAATACAATGAAGTCTTCAGAAAACTCCATTACCAATCAGCCGTTAATTCTGCTGAATTTCCATTTTCCAAACTTTACTTATCCAGATAAGTAAGGTTCGTTCCTCTCCTGCATAGGTGCATATCCTTAATGTATGTATTCGTCCCTTCTTCTATATTCCCCTAGTTCATCATTCTTGTTTTTAGTTGTCATTGATGAAGGCGTATAGGTCAGAACGTAGGATTCGTTTGTGTTTTCGTCTAAGCGAGTTGTCAAGCTATACAAATTCATGGCTTGTTATACATTTAGGATTTTATGTGGTCTTGTAGTTCTCTTGATAGTGTTTATGTCCTTATTTAATCGATGAGCAAAACTCTGCATTTCTTGTGAATTGGCCACGTTATTTTGTGTCATGTGGCTTGTGTATCAGCAACCAATAATGAAACACTTCAACACTTGTATAGGGCAAGGAGTACTATGATCAATAACAGCCAAATCTCAGAAATCGATAGTTGAAGTGGATCCACTATCCTCTTGTCTCCTTCTAACTCTACAGAAAACTAAAGACGACTGGTTGTACGGGTCTGTTTACTTGGAAGCCTGCATTAACTGACTCAGTCCTCATAGCCGATATACTGGCTCCCAGACTTTCTTACAACGCCGAAAAACCGATATCTTCGTTTCAACAGCCGTCAAACGTATACATAAACGTTACTCCATATCAAACATTTGTAAATGTTTACATTCGCCAGTATTTCCTAGTGATTGTTTTACATTGGGAAAAAATAACGTATTCAGAGACCCGAAGAATTACTGAATGAATGAGTAAACCCCTAGTCGTCTTGTCCTTGACTTGCCACTGGGGTTCGGCGGCTCGAGACGAGAGAGTGAGGATAAAAGTAGCGCAGTTAATCCTTGCTAAGAATAGCGCTAGATAAATTAATTATGCAATCATCGTCTACGATGGACGGCGGCCTTTGCCTTTGCCAAGCAGAAACGACCTTTTAACTGGCGTGCACAAAAACGACGTATGCGCTGTACTGTAGCAGTCTTCTACATAAGATGAGTAAATGTCATATTGTTAAACCCCATGGTAGAAACTAAAGTTGGAGATACGGTGTTAGAGGCTTCATTGTGCAGAGCCCCCACCTGGTGTGAGGTGGGGTAGCTAGCTCTCTGGCTTCCTCTCACTTCTAACCTCACTCCATTTCATTTGACTCTGTCCTACAATCACACTCTTGTATAACTTTCACACGCGCCTTCAGGGTGAGACCCTTCCATTGAACTTTCGTTGATCTGGCTTCTGAGACCGAACAGACCTAGCATAGGTACATACAGACGCACATATACATCCAAGCACTTGTGTATGCGTCTTAATATCGCCCAATTGACTACATTCTAGGGTGGAATAAGCGCGCCTTCGCCAGTAGAAACTAGTGAGGCAAACACGTAACATTAAAAAATATTTTTTTCAAAGTGGGGTTGCTTTTTTTTTTTCTCTAACGATAGGTCAGGTACACATTTGCAAATACACCCCATACACAGTTGGCTGGGGAACTGAGCCGCTAAGTCCAGTCAGGCATAACATACTGACCAGGACGTCGCGCCAAGGTCATGCACAAGAATACAAACTCTCTTCCATGTAAGGTTCCCTGGAAACAGGCTGTTTTCAAGGAAGCCTGCTGACGAGATGTTAATCGATGCGATCACCGCAGTAGTGAGCGTTACGCAGATGAATCCAATCATGGCACAGCTGCTATCAGGACCTCGGTCCACCTTCACCAGCATGCTAGGAATCCGATGAAAGCTACTACAACCTGTCACTTAACGCCCTTTTCCGGGCGCACAAAAAATAACTTACTCATTGGAGGCATTAACCAACATACAGTTGGGTCGACTGAAGCGTGTATTTAGCGGTAGTTAAGCCTATACATTTGCGTTGAAAAGCGAGTGTTCTATCACTCGACGAACCAGCCGCTCGAATACCACACTCTCAGTATGTCATTAGCTCTGTTCTCGCACACAGAACACACATAGTACAAGTGGAAATAACTGGAACAGTACTTAAAGCTTGAAAGACGAAATGAATACACAACACAGGAACGTACATAACTGAATTACTAATTGACACTATCATGTTGAATTCTACGTGCATCGAGTAAACTCACTAAGCTAAGTGTGCTGCTGTTGTTGTTGTTGTTGCTGTTTATGTTGCAAGTACTTGATTTACGTGCTCTTGACGAATTTTTTTGATAGCCGGTTACAGTGGATCTCGATATATCTCGCTTTAGGCGTTTGTGGAAAGGGAAATGCCTATCCACTTATCTGCAGTGCAATACAAGTCTCAAATGTAAGCTGATCACTAGTGGGATCAGAATGCCGACCCCAACTTCGTTACCCAGACTTCAATGAAACAGCATATTTCAAGATAAAACTGTTTGGAAGTGGATTGGTGTAAGAGTCTGTTCCATCTGACTCTGTCTCACTAGTCTACTCTCCCTATGCCGTTGGTGTAAGAGTCTGTTCCATCTGACTCTGTCTCACTAGTCTACTCTCCCTATGCTTTTGGTGTTAGAGTCTGTTCCATCTGACTCTGTCTCCCTAGTCTACTCTCCCTATGCTGTTGGTGTTAGAGTCTGTTCCATCTGACTCTGTCTCCCTAGTCTACTCTCCCTATGCTGTTGGTGTTAGAGTCTGTTCCATCTGACTCTGTCTCCCTAGTCTACTCTCCCTATGCTATTGGTGTTAGAGTCTGTTCCATCTGACTCTGTCTCACTAGTCTACTCTCCCTATGCCGTTGGTGTTAGAGTCTGTTCCATCTGACTCTGTCTCCCTAGTCTACTCTCCCTATGCCGTTGGTGTAAGAGTCTGTTCCATCTGACTCTGTCTCACTAGTCTACTCTCCCTATGCCGTTGGTGTTAGAGTCTGTTCCATCTGACTCTGTCTCACTAGTCTACTCTCCCTATGATGTTGGTGTAAGAGTCTGTTCCATCTGACTCTGTCTCACTAGTCTACTCTCCCTATGCCGTTGGTGTAAGAATATATGTTTTGTTTCCACACCAGGTAATAGTATTTTAAAAAATGTTCTTCCTCCTTCTCATCCTTTCCTCCTCTTCCTCGTTCTTTTCTTCTTCCTTTTCCTATGCCTACTCCTCCGCTTCCACTTCGTCCGCCATCCACCTCTTCTTCTTCTTATTTTTTTTCTTCTGCTTTTTCTGTTGCTTCTTCGTTCATCCTCAGACCAAGGTCTTGGTTCCTCTTACATTCACAGATCAAGGTCTTGGTTTCTCTTACATCTACATATCAAGGTCCTGGTTCCTCTTACATCCACAGATCAAGGTCTTGGTTTCTCTTACATCCACCGATCAAGGTCTTGGTTTCTCTTACATTCACAGATCAAGGTCTTATTTTATCTTACATCCACAGATCAAGGTCTTGGTTTCTCTTACATCCACAGATCAAGGTCCTGGTTCCTCTTACATCCACAGATCAAGGTCCTGGTTTCTCTTACATCCACAGATCAAGGTCCTGGTTTCTCTTACAAGAACACTGCTGTTTGTAAGGCTGTTTTTATCTCCTTACAGCTTTTGTTTCATATCTGTCTCTATAAGCCAATCGTTTTCTCTCTCTTCCAGCGAGAGCATTGTAACTTCGTACGATATGTTCCACGGTTGTGGTATGTTCCCCACATGGACGCTTGTCATTTTTCCCAATCCTCATTTTGTTGTAAAGATGACCCCTGAGTCTGTTATGACCATCTCTCAGTCTCAAGATGATGACTTTTTATTTTCTAGTTAACTAATTGTACAACGGATCCTCACAGGAACTGCCGTCCAAGAGTCACTGTCAGATTCTTTATTGTTATAGGTTCCAGCCTCATGCTTGTTACCTGAAGAAGACATTTTTGTCGTAACATGAGTTTCGTTTTGTTTTTGTCCAGTGCAGTCACTGAGTCTCCATCAATTAATGTATCTTTCATTCCTCCCTATCTCCCACCCTCCATCCTCCTATCCACCCATCCATTCTTCCTTCTTTCAATCCTTGTATCCATCTATCTATCTTCCTACCTACCTGCCTGTCTGCTTGCCTGCCTACCTGCCTGCATGTCTGTCTGTCTGCCTATATATCTATGATTGTTTGTCCTTCCTTCAGTATGTCTATTCATCTGCTCATTTATATATGTAAATATATGTGTGTGTTTATATATACATATATATATATATATATATATATATTTATGTATATATATATATATATATATATATATATATATATATATATATATATATATATATATATATATATATATATATATATATATATATACACATATATATGCAAATTATTTCAGAGTTGGTTGACGAAACGGCTCTAAGTCAAACACTTTCTTATAATTTATTCGGAGGTTATATGCCTAAAAGTGTTATAATGCCAGATTTCATATATATGTTTTCCGGCTTTAAATACTTGGTACAAACACTTTTAAATCATTGTACTCTCCTAATAAACGTATATTATCATGTTATTATACAATTAAAACGAGTCATATTGTAGGAAAAAACAAGCTATGAACATTAATGTTTAACTCCTGAAAGCAATTTTTTTAAATCTGGTCCAACAAATTATTTCATAAAATGTCATTAATAAAAATAATCTACAGATTCAAATAATTGAATAAAATGCAATTTTTTTAACGTTTTTTAAAATACATTTTTTAAGCATATCTTTGCTTGTAGATAAAAGCTAGTATTAATTTCTTCTTCACACATTCATCTATGATTAAATAAATTAAATACGCCGATGATCACACTCTTCAATGATTGCAGGATCTCACTCTCACATGATTGCAGAATTACACTATCCAATGATTGAAGGATGACACTGTCCAATGATTGCAAGATCACGATGTGTAATGATTGCAAAATCACACTGCTCAATGATTGCAGGATCTTACTCTCTAATGATTGCAGGATCTTACTCTGCAATTATTGCAAGATCATACTGCCCAATGATTGCATGATCTCACACACCAACGATTGCACGATCACACTTTCCAATGATTGCAAGATCACACTTTCCAATGATTGCAAGATCACACTTTCCAATGATTGCAAGATTACACTTTCCAATGATTGCAAGATCACACTTTCCAATGATTGCAAGATCACACTTTCCAATGATTGCACGATCACACTTTCCAATGATTGCACGATCACACTTTCCAATGATTGCACGATCACACTTTCCAATGATTGCAAGATCACACTTTCCAATGATTGCAGGATCACACTGTCCGATGATTTCAGGATCGCACTCTACAATGATCACAGGATCGCACTCTTCGATTATGGTAGAACATTTATCAGAGGCTGTCGTCCTGCTATTCAAGTCAGGCCATCTAATCTGTCATTCTCTATAATGTTGCATTTATATTCTTGTATTCTTCCTAAAAATATAAAACTGCATCAGATACTTGCTGTTGTGTTTGTCAAATAAAAAAATTGCACAATGTGCTTGCGCGTTTCTATGAGCGAAAACTTCAAATCTGTAGATCAATATTGAATTATGTGTGCAGTTCTTATGACTAAAATCTGGAGGGCTATACATGACACATTAACTAGTTGACTTGATAAAAGTGAATGACTGACCATAATCTTACATTAAAGAATTGAGGTATTCACCGGGAAAGGCTGTTACATACTGCTTACAATGTTCTGAAACTAATAGTTACTTCAAATTGTAAATCATTTGAGGAAGGAAAAAAGGGCTCTGGTACCGTTAATGGGAACATAAGTATTGTCTCCATGTAAGTGTTTGTAAGGTAATTCAGCGTCAACAATTTTAAGGCGGGTGAGAGCAGATTGCCAAAGAGGATGACGTAATAATACTCCTTGCTGATTGGACATTGTAACAAGAGTAAGCTAAATGGAGCTTCTAATCCATCCATTACACGCTTTCCTTCCCGCCACTCTTCACCAATGGTCGAGTATATACGATTTGTAAAAGCAGATGTTTCTGGGCTTCGAGTTAACCCCTATTTCCCCCCCCCCCTCCCCCGCAACCACAATTAAAATCGAGATCAAACCACAGTGTTACAAATAAGGAATGGAACGCTCCTGCTGTAGGTCCAGAGAGCAGAAGTAACTTTAATCACAGCAAAGGCTACGAAAGTACAATATTTTACAATTTGAAAAATATGTACAAGCTTCAGATAAGTGTAAAAGTTATTTAAATGTTTGCTACGGGAAGACGTGTTTAGACACGCCTTTGGAACTGCCACAGAGGGGATCTTTCTGCATTCTAGGTTAGATGGAAGACTTCAATCTAACCAGACTGCGAGCAAAAAGTAAGAGAAGGGAGACTATCATTCGGTACATTCTCTTCGCAAACGATACTGCCATTGTCGCCCACAGCGAAGCCGAATTACAGATCCTCATTTATAGGGGCAAAATCATGTGATCTGTTTGGACTCACCATCAGTGTACAAAAGACGAAAGTGATGGCTCAGGATGCAGATCATCCAGACATTGTTTTAAACGATAACAATCTGGAGGTAGTAAATCACTTCAACTACCTCGGAGAGGACCTGGGAGACGGCTCACCCTGGGGGCCACTCTTCCCCTTTTCACCTCACTCTGTTTCATTTGACTCTGTCCTACAGTCACACTCATGCACAACTTTCACACGCGCCCTCATGGTGAGGCCTTTCCATTGCACTTTTGTTGGGCTAGCTTCTGGGGGCGCACAAACCTAGCATAGGTACATACAGACGCACACATTCATCCAAGCACTGGTTTATGCGTCCTGATATTGCCCAATGGACTACGGTCTGGGGTGGAAAATGGCGCGCCTCCGCCAGTAAAAACTAGTGAGGCAAACATCTAAGCAAAAAAAACAAAAAACAAAAAAAAACTACCTCGGATCTATCATCACCGACAACCTTTTACTGGACGCAGAGCTGCAGAAACGATTAGAAATGGCCTAATCAGCATTTGTCAGGCTCCCACAGAGTGTGGAATAACAACATGCTGACCACCTCCACAAAGGTTGCTGTGTACAGATCTTGTGTGATTAGTACCCTACTCTATGGCAGCGAAACATGGACTATGTATGCCTCACATGAAAAAAAGACGTAAATGCTATTCATATGTGCTGCCTGAGACGCACACTTGGAATTTTATGGACTGACAGAGTGACTAACAACGAAGTGTTGGACCGTGCAAAGATTGTCAGACTAGTTACGATCCTACGCCAGCGCCGTTTGCGTTGGTACGGTCACATGTGCAAAATGGAGGATGGGCGAATACCAAATGAATATTTTATGGGGAGCTGACCACGGGCAAGCGTAGAAAAGGTACACCATTCCTCCGCTACAAAGATGTCTGCAAGCGTGACCTGAAGGTGTTGGATTTGAACACATGCAACTGGGAGGAACTTGAGAAGACAGACCCGGTTGGAAGCAAACCTTGTGTGTTGGTCTGTGGACAGGGGAAGACAAGATGCGTCAAGATGTAGACTACAAACGTTTGCGGCGAAAGCAAGGGCACAACTGACTGTCCCCTCTCGAGTGTGAAGTCCATTGTCCCTCGAGACTGACAGGATGCCAATCAAATATGTGAAGACGAGCAGTACTTTCACTGCTTCCATAGCCCGACCCAGCGTGATTTGCATGATATACACGGACAGTATATATATATATTCTTTGTACGCCAAATACGGCGCATGAGTCAGAAACAAATGATCTCCAGTTGGAACGGTGTGACGCCACTATTTTTAGATCTTGTATGGTGCTGAGGCCCATAGTTGAGCCCTCTCGGAAAATTGTTCTGCTGAGTGTTTCGTTGTGTCTCCCTCTTTTTTGAACGCCCATTAGTGTTAATTCGAGTGCTTGCAATAGAAAACGGTTACTGTTCATTCTAAGGACATGTCCGATGTATGTTCATCGTTTTTGTTCCGGATGATGGTTGCCATATATAGTTGGTTTGTCTCTGTTCTTATCAAGTTATTAGTTGTGAAATGGTCCCAGCGTATATTCAATAACTTTCTTAAACATTTATTTTCAAAGATGTTTAGTTTATATTCCATCGCTTTTGTTGTCTTCCAGCTTTCACATCCATATGTGAGGACTGATATTACTGATATTACGATTAAGTTAAATAGTCTGAGCTTGGTATGTTTGCTCAGTGTCGTTGATTTCCAGATGTTGGTGAGCTGATTAATGGCGCAGGAGGTCAAATCAATTCTAGTGGACATTTCTTTCGTGGCATCTCCATCGTGTGTCTTTTTTATTCCGAGGTATGTGTAGTGTTGGGCATTTTGTAGAGAATTCCCCTGTAGTTATATATCAACGGTGGTAGTTGTGGAAGCCATGCTTTTTGTCTTTGAGGCGTTTCATTGAAGTCCTATCTGTTCTGACAATTGGCATAGTCTATCTATATTTTATTGTGTTTTTTCAATTGGTGGTACTTAGTAGCCATAGGACGTCTGCAAAATCAAGATCTTCTAATTACTTGTTATTTGTCCATCTTTCTATGCCTAAATGCTTATCATGAACATAGTGTTTCAAAATCCATTATATAGTTATGCCAAATAGTAGAGAGGATAAAATATCTCATTTTACTCCTGTTTTTATGTTAAACCATCTAGTGTTGCCTTTGGTTGTTCCAACACAGCATCGTAAATTATCATATAAGGCTTAGGTAGCATGTATGTATTTTCAGGGTAAGCCATAGTTCTTTAGAATTTTCCATAGTGTTGGACGTTTAGACTGTCAAAGGCCTTCCTGAAGTCAATGAAGTTGATGATTAGTTTGGTAATGCACTTCTACTGATTCTCATATGATAGTTCTGAGTGGAAAGTTTGATCAATGCAAAAATCCTTTGGTCTAAAGCCAGTCTGTTCTTCTCTTATGATGATATCTGCATTTCCCTGAGTCTTTCTAATATCATGCTGCAGAGTACTTTCCCAGACGCTGACACGAGTCGTATGCCACGCCAGTTGTTACAATCGAATAAGTCTCCTTTCTTTGGTAATTTTGCAATAATACCATATGTCCACTGTTGATGTGACTTTTCCTCTTATCACACATCATTTATGATAGACAGGAGACGAGTGATGGTGATATCATCGGCGGTTTTTAATATTTCACCAGTTATTTTATCATCCCCCGCTGCCTTGAAATTATGTTGATGGTGGAAGGCTATTTTGATTTCTGTGGGTGTATATTTTGCACAGAACACTGGTAAGAGAGGCATGTCTGTTTCGTTTACAAAAGTAGGGGTTGTTGTGGGATGTAGTCTATTCAATATCTCTGTAAAATATTTTTGCCCAACGTTTCATCTGTTCTTTTTATTTAGTAAGAAGGTTGCCATGTTTATCTCTGATTCTTGTATTTTAGTAGGTGGTTTATTGCATAACTGTCTTGTTATCTGATGAAGGTATCTGCTATTGCCCACATTTGCTGCACTTTCAGATGTTCGACCAGATTATTGAAGAGCTGCATCTTGGCATTGCGAGCGTTATATTTGACCACGTTATTAAGTGAGCCATACGGAATCTTGAAATTCTTAAATGAAATAGCTGTTGTTGCAGCAAGGAGGTTTAATGTTGCTGTCTTTTTTTGTGGGAATGTAGCCCGTGTCACCAATCAGCTACTTTTTCTTTTTGTATTTGGTGTGAATATCCAGCTATCGTTACAGCTGCATCTTTCAATATAGTACTAAACTTTACCCATTTGTTATCAATCGTGCAAATTGTTCTGTTATCGGTTAATGTTGGTAGTGACTCAATATGCTGATGTATATTGGCATGCATTTATATATATATAGATATACATACATATATGTATTGTAATGAACTCTAGTTTAGTTAAAGCCCCACCCTGCGAGTGTTACGTAATATAAGTGCTTATGATTTAGACTGAGAAATTGAATGGTAGGGGACTCGGGTTTCATGAGAAATATAAAGGGACAGATTACCATTACTAACAGGCTCCATTCCAGATCAGGTCAGGTCATCCCGCAACCGGTGAGGTCGTTGGGGCACATATCAAGACATCATCACAACACCACGCCACCCTTCTCTATCAGCGCCCGCTGCCTGTGTCTCTTCTGGTCGGTAATTTGTCCATTCTTTTATGTTGTCCTCCCACCTCTTTTTGGGACGGCTTCTTCGTCGTCTGCCTTGCATATTTCCGTGGAGGATCGTATTTGATCTCGATATGTGACTGTATCAAGCGAGTTTCCTTCTTTTGACAGTTGCCAAGAGGTCTTCGAAGGGCCCAATTGCTTTTGTAATTCTATCTCGTATTTCCTCATTTGTAACTCGATCATTGTATGTGACGTTTAAAAGTCATCGGAAACATCGCATCTCCAAGGCCTGTATCCTTTGCTGAAGATCAGCTGTAACTGTCCATGTCTCACACGCATAGAGAAATATTGACAGGACCAGTGTACGCATTAATTTGATTGTCGTGCATAGTTCTAACCGTTTATCTTGCCAGATTTTGTTAAGCCGTGCAAGCGCCGCTATTGTCTGTGCTATTCTGGCCAACACCTCACATTTTCTCCACCCAGCTGTAAATGTATATGTGATTCGATGTAAGATAGAAATGGCATGGAAGAAGAATTTTTTTTTTGCTTAGATGTTTGCCTCACTAGTTTCTACTGGCGGAGGCGCGCCATTTTCCACCCCAGAACGTAGTCCATTGGGCGATATCAGGACGCATAAACCAGTGCTTGGATGCATGTGTGCATCTGTATGTACCTATGCTAGGTTTGTGCGCCCTCAGAAGCTAGCCCAACCAAAGTGCAATGGAAGGGCTTTACCACGAGGGTGCGTGGGAAAGTTGTGCAAGAGTGTGACTGTGGGACAGAGTCAAATGAAACAGAGTGAGGTGAGAAGAGAGAGAAGGGAAGAGTGGCCCCCAGGGTAAGACTCTTCTGACCGCATCTAGGATGGAGAAAGAAAACTGTTCACTACATCTCATAAAATACATAAATCGACTACAAAGATGTCTCTAATGCTGTATCCAGGATTGCAGTATCACTAATATACTATATTACTCTGACACCGTTCTTCTTCTTCTTCTTCTTCTGCGTACGCAGTCAGACAGTAACCATTATTTTTTCGAAAAAAGCGGCGGTCATCCTGAGGCTGTCGCCACTGCCATAGAGCTTGTCTTGCAGTTCCACTGGTAATGGCCACATCTGCTCTCTCTGATCCTCGTATGTCGGGCAGTTCTGCAGCAGATGTTCAGCGGTCATTTTACCAGTACCGCACGGGCATTCGTCGGTACACCCTATCTTCAATTTGTTGAATAGGTGGTACCTCAGTCTGTTGTGGCCAGTGCGAAGTCTGAAGACAACGACCTGCTCTCTTCGGTTCAACTGGTAATAGGCATCGTTTTTGGTGTAACCAGTATGTTCGGTTTCCCATTTGGTCATGTATCTGGCTTTGATAAGCCGTTTTGACTCTTCGTACGTCATACTGGTATCTGTTTGTGGTAGTCTTGCACCTTCTTTTGCCAGTCTGTCTGCCTCCTCGTTGCCTTGGATGTTGCAGTGTGACGGAACCCACTGTACCACTACCCTTTTTGGTGCGGACTGCTGGCACAGTTTGCAGAGTGCTGCTCTTAAGTCATTAAGCTCAGTGTTTTTCTGGCTTTTTAGCGCTGTGACTACGGCGAGAGCATCTGTCAGCAGGACTATATGGCTCTCATTTTCACTGTGTGACACCGTTCATCAACTCCACAAGAATGGCAACTCATTCTTGCAGCTGATCTCTTAAACAGTTCCCCAATCAAGACCAATGTAGCTCGATTTTGATAAAAAGTGCTTTAACACGCCACTGGCTCCTTTGCCAGGAGTTATCTCGCTTTATGAGAAATTCTGATTATCCTCCCACATGCAGTCCCGAACGGCAATGAAACGAGTAAAGGAGAATGTAAGAGCACGCAACAATGACAGCCGTAAGAAAAAATGTGAACATATAAATGGACTAGATTTGATCTGAATTGTTTATTGGAAACCAGCAAAGTTGAGCAATAGCAAATGTTAAGCATGCGGCTGATGACTGGCGCCCACGTCACTGGACAATCAGGCAGGTTAAACCTTGATGTGTTACAACCTATGATTGAAGGGTTTATGCTCAATAGGTGGATGCAACACGTTATGTGTAGAACTGAGGAATAAAAGGCCGCTTGACTTGATATTTACTAATCAAAGTACAGTTAAAGTTTGCATGAAACATCTAATAGAAGAACGAAACGATATTTGGAGAACTCAAATTATGAACTCGTTTTCCTCTGTTCAAAACAACAGATGTCTAAACTGCTCGTGTACTGGTTCTGATCTAGGATATGATGATAATGCAGAAAGAAACGTCGATATAGTGTTCATGAGCAGTCGATGATAGTCAGGAGGTGTGTTAGGACTGCGTCCGTGTGGGGAACGAAGTGCGGTTTTGAGCAGCCAGAAAGTTTAGGCGTGGATGTCTGAATGTCTGGGCAACTACTGAAGCAATAGCCACACAAAAAATTATATAAAAAGGTAAAGTGGCAGGCCGGAACACTATACACATCATCAGATGATGGACACTGCCAACTGTCCAGAATAGACTAGGTCATCATGCTTCATCTACGAGGTTGACCAGAACAGTGTGATTCGCCACCTATAAACCAAATCCAAGAATGGTACCACCAGACAATGCTTACTGCAGCCTTGTAAACATAACAGCATGCAACACATCTACATGAAGACTGCCACCAGCACACGAACGTGGAAAAGAGGATGATTCGCACACCCGCTCCGATCAAAGAGAAACAGTGCGACAACATTGAGGCGATGAAAAATACAACACACTTCATTGGAGAATCTCTGTCAACTATGCCAGCAGTCCGCACCAAAAATGGTGGTGGTACAGTGGCTTCCATCCCACTGCAACATCCACGGCAACGAGGAGGCAGACAGACTGGCAAAAGAAGGTGCAAGACTACCACAACCAGATACTAGTATGACATACGAAGAGTCAAAACGGATTGTTAGAGATAGATTCATGACCAAATGGGAAACCGAACATACTGGCTGCACAAAAAACGATGCATATTACCAGTTGAACAGAAGAGAGCAGATCGTGGTCTTCAGACTTCGCACTTGCCACAATAGACTGAGGTACCACCTATTCAACAAATTGAAGATAGGCGGCACTGACGAATGCCCGTGTGGTACCAGGAAAATGACTACTGAGCATTTGCTGCAAAACTGCCCGACATACGAGGATCAGAGAGAGCAGATGTGGCCATCACCAGTGGCAACACTAGACAAGCTCTATGGCAGTGTCGACAGCCTAAGGATGACCGCTGCTTTTTTCGAAAACATTAAGGTTGATGTCTGACTGCGTACGATGAAGAAAAAGAAGAAAGGAGAATCAAACATTTAGTATCGCTTTGGGGGATAAAAGAAAACGGATTGGTTAGGCGTAATATTGTTGTGTGTTGATATATGTGACAAGGAATCATCCTTGTGCAGCAATACACCTTTCTGCAATCTACATATATGATGTGCCCTTGGAAATGAAGATAGGGAACCAGACTGAGAGGGACTTGAATATTAAACCTAAAACGCCGAGGATCTCTAAGGAGTTCCTTAAGGATGATATTGTCCAGCTGTAGAACACAAAGGCATGAAATGTCCATCCCCTCTTCCTGACATGGGTCACATCTGCTGTAGACGTTTTAGGAAAGTCCACTTGAAAAAAGACTCCATTATCACGTCGAGTGTGGGGCTAGTGGAAGCCGTATTTCAACAGGCAATATCTCATAAGTGTTTATCAGCCCAGGGTGTTTGAAAGTTGATACCATCATTGTTTGATGGTACGTGTATAATATGTGTGTAAATATATACATATATATATGTGTGTATGTCATGAATTCAAACCCTCGGTAAGACATACGCTTTTCATATCGGGAATACACTAGAAGCTTTCTGAATTGCGTCGCGACTTCACCAACAAGTAACCTTTATCTCCATAAATCCCGCCAGTGGACGTTAGTATTTGGAATCAACGCCGTAAACATTTTATAAAAAGATATATTTCATGGATTAGATTACGTGACATTTAAGTAGTGTTGTATTGTATGTGATAGACTAACATTCTTGGGTGCACAGAGAAACAATTTATGGTGCGTGTGCAAACGCTTAAGCATATGTGCAGATATTCAAAGAACGAATTGTGGCAAAATAAGGTGCAAGACTACCACAACCAGATTCGAGTGTAACCTACGAAGAGTTCAAAAAGTTTATTAGGGCCAGATACATGGCTAAATGGGAAACAGAACATACTGGCTACACACAAAATGATGCCTATTACCAGTAGAACAGAAGAGAGCAGGTCATGGTCTTCAGACTTCGGACAGGCAACAACAGACTGAGGTACCATCTATTCAATAAACTGGAGATAGGTGGCACTGACGAATGCACCTGTGCTACAGGGAAAGTGACCGCTGAACATCTGCTGAAAAATTGCCCGACATACGAGGACCAGAGAAAGCCCATGTGGCCATCACCAGTGCCAACACTAGACAAGCTCTATGGCAGTGTCGAAAGCCTCAGGATGACCGCTGCTTTTTTCGAAAACATTAAGGTTGATGTCTGACTGCGTACGATGAAGAAAAAGAAGAAAGGAGAATCTAGAGAATCGTAGACTAAATGAGGAATAATCTCCGATGAAGAAAAATATTATTGAAAGACAAATGCAATCGAATTAAACATCCCACAAAACAGAACGTGCTTGAATGTGGCCTACCTTACACACACAAAGAATCAGTCATGAATAACTACTTTTATTTTTTTCTTGAAAAACAATCACACGAAATAATGAGTCTCAGATGATGGTTTATCTATAAACAAAATAACTAGGTTATACATCCGTGTTTTTATGTTGTTAATGTGCACGCGAGACATAATGAGCCAAGTGACAACATAACGCGACTGTAATAGTCCAAGGTTATAGCTAGAAATCGTTAAAGAGGATTGTAAATGAGATGAATGCATGTATGCATTTGTGGATGTATATATGTATGTATTTATGCCTGTCTGTATGTTTGTCTGTGTGTGTGTGTGTGTGCGCGCATTCCTGCCCGCCCGCGCAAGCGGACGCACACGCACACACACGCGCGCACGCATGCATGCATGCACACACACATACATACATACTCGTGTACACTCATATATTCATATATACATATATGCAAATTATCATCATAACGTCAATAAAAATATTCATATACACATAGATACAAACACGCAAACGCAAATGTGCAAAATTTGAAAACAGTAACAAGATCTGACATGTTTGACGCAATAAAAAAAAACAACCGTTATTAAATATTTCATGGCGACACGTGATCCTAGGACATGTGATTGGATTACATTTACACTGATGCTGCCCAATGGCTGTGTCTGAAAAATCTAGATGTATAAATGAATAAAACGAAAAATAAATATACATTATAAATACATTTACGCTATAGCTTGTCAATGCAATAAAACTATTCATCGGCACAGTAATAAAACTATTCATTGCCACAATAATAAAACTATTCATTGGCACAAAAATAAAACTATTCATTGGCACAATAATAAAACTATTCATTGGCACAATAATAAAACTATTCATTGGCACAGTAATAAAACTATTCATTGGCACAGTAATAAAACTATTCATTGGCACAGTAATAAAACACTGCGTCTCCAGAAGACGACGGTTGTTGTTATTACCCACATATGTCACATCCACTTCAGTTATTAATATTTGTTCATTTATGCAAGTTTTTCATTTACATTTACACATAATTTTTACTTAGTTTTGTATATTTATAACTTTAAATGATTTATTATTTTCCTTTTGTGTGTGTATATTTGTGTGTGGGGTGGGGTGTGGGGTGTGAGAAGAAGGATGAGTGTTGGGAGAGGATGGGGTGGGATGGGGGGGGGGGGTAGAGTTTGAGGGAAGACACTTAAAGGGAAATGACCGTGTCACAAGCAGATACATAATCGAAAAAACTATGGAAGCTAGTCAGAGCCATGAACGACGAAACTTCATCAAACAAACAAATTACCATCATGCAGGGCGAAAACTTGCTCACTGGAAAAAAAAGCCGCAAACGCTTTTGTCGAACACTATGCCAGAGCAAACCACATCGAGGTCCCTGCATATAGGCATACATACATTAGTAAAGAGCAAAAGGGGCACGACAACATCAATACGGCACCAGAAGAGCATATGATGGCCAAATTAACAATGAGTGAAATGGAAGAGGCCATGAGAACATTAAAGAAAAGGAAATCTCCCTGAAAAAACGGAATAACAAACGAAATGCTGATGGGGCTGGGCCAAATAACGAAGAGGAAACTGCTATCAGTCCTGAACCAAAGCTGGAAAAGGGGTATTGTACCCCAGGCATGGAAAGACGCAGTACTTGTACCAGTTCCAAAGAAAGGAAAAAAAAAACAGATCCAAATGGATACAGGCCTATCAGCCTACTGAGCTGTGTCGGCAAACTGATGGAACGTATGATAAACACCAGACTGATGTGGCATCTGGAAGAAAAACGAATACTAATTCCACAGCAAGCAGGTTTTAGACAGCACAGATCCACTGAGGACCAGGTCATCCTCATAGCCCAGGAAATAGATGATGCCTACCAGGCACAGAAACACACAGTAGCGGTTTGGGTGGACCTGGAAAAGGCATTTGACAAAGTCTGGAAAGACGGACTTAGAGTCAAGCTAAGGAGAAGTGACGTTTGTGGGAGAATGTACAAGTGGATCAACCACTACCTCAAACAAAGAACGGCCAGAGTTCAAGTACAAGGGCAGATGAGCAAAAATGTGACACTCGAGCAGGGAGTACCCCAAGGGGGAGTACTGTCACCCACACTCTTCCTGGTGTATATAAACGACATTACAGAGAATATACCAAAAAGAGTCCATAGCTCAATGTTTGCAGACGATCTGGCTATGTGGACCTCTGAAAAGAATCTCACCATAGCAAGATATCGGATGCAGCAGGCCCTAACATCGCTGGAAGAGTGGGCGAACTCATGGCTGCTCAAATTAAACGAGGAGAAAACCACATGTACAATATTCTCGCTTTCAATCAAACCCCAAAACACCAAATTAAGTCTAAATGGCAAATTCCTGCAGCCAAACGACAACCCAAACTATCTGGGAGTCACATTTGATCGGCGCATGACATGGAAAAGTCAAATCGAGAGACACCGAATGAGAGCCAGAGAAAGAATGGCAATCATGAGGAAACTTGCTGGCACAAGCTGGGGAGCAGACGAAAATATACTAAAGAAACTGTACACTGGAAGAGTGAGACCAGTTCTCGAGTATGGCATTGCGGCATGGACAACAGCAGCAAACTTTAAAACTAAGCCATGAGAGATATAACAGGAGGCATGAAGTCAACGCCAATTGTAGAACTTGAAAAGATTATAAAACTGCAATCCATGACCGATAGAAGAGACTGCAGAGCCCAGCTGCAGTCAGAGAAACTCCGAAGACTGACTGACCATCCAATGCACCAGAGACTAAACAATTTGGGAAATGGGAAACTAAAGCGGAGAAACTTTGCAGAAATAGCGAAAGCAAAGATGCACGAAGATCCCATAAACGCACTAACAACACCAAAGCCAATCACTACTGTACGAAAACCTACCTGGAGGCAGGATATATTTCCAGAGGTGGTAGAAAATATACCAGATATTGGAAACAAAAACTGCCAGACTGATAAAGAAAGGAGAGATACTACCCTAAGCTTTATATCGAAAAACTACCCAATCATGGACTGCACCCATGCATACACCGACGGTTCTGTAACAAACACTACACAGAACGGAGGGGCAGGAGCATTCCTGAACCTGCCAAATGGCAGAAAAATAACACTGCCATTCACTACTGGTAAGTACACAAGCAATTTCAGAGCGGAGGAAGAGGCACTGAGGGCGGCAGTGGAAGAAATGGTGACACATAAAGAAAATGAAAGCCATACTGTCCTGCTTACAGATGCTCTGGCCGTAGTCACAGCGCTAAAAAGCCTGCAAAATACTAAGCTTAATAACTTAAGAGCAGTACTCTGTCAACTATGCCAGCAGTTCGCACCAAAAAGGGTAGTGGTACAGTGGGTCCCATCACACTGCAACATCCACGGCAACGAGGAGGCCGACAGACTGCCTAAAGAAGGTGCAAGACTACCACAAACAGATACTAGTATTACGTACGAAGAGTCAAAACGGCTTATTAAAGCCAGATACATGACCAGATGGGAAACTGAACATACCGGCTACACCAAAAACGATGCCTATTAACAGTTGAACAGAAGAGAGCAGGCCGTTGTCTTAGGACTTCGCACTGGCCACAATAGACTGAGGTACCACCTATTCAACAAATTGCCCGTGTGGTACCGGTAAAATGACCGCTGAGCATCTGCTGTAGAACTGCCCGACATACGAGGATCAGAGAGAGCAGATGTGGCCATCAATAGTGGCAACACAAGACAAGCTATATGGCAGTGTCGACAGCCTCACAATGACCGCCGCTTTTTTCGAAAAAATAATGGTTACTATCTGACTGCGTACGATGAAGAAGAAGAAGAAGAAGATACATACTTGCTGATTACAGTTGTTCCTCTTGTTAGAAGTTCATGACTTAGCATCAATATACTTGTACCTTAAGAATACAGTGATCAGCACGAGGTAATTGGAATCTACATAGTACTTGTTTACGAACAGCGCTGGTGATGTGTTCTCTCTGTGTACAGGATTGAAGCGTCCTTCAAGTGGTCAGTTTATGTGGACACATTGGGATATTTAAATATTGCAATACAACATTTCAATATTCAAAAGACAACAATAATACACGAGAATATAAAAATATATTATGATACACTTGAAGACGCTGCAGCAACTTCAGTGCTGAAGCCAGAGCCATGAGACAAGAAGTTGAATCTCTTATAGACCACACTGAACAGACAGTAAAGAAAGTAATAATTTTCTAATGTTTGGTGGTTCCTGTTTGGATTATAATTCCAAACTCCTACACCAGGTGGCATCAGGGACTTTGTTCTGTGGAATTTGACGTGATTTCGATCGATGATCCTCTTTGTTATGCTGCATTTTGCTGCATTTCATGCCTGGCTTGAATCGTGGGAGGCCAGTCCATGATGTAGTTCGACGTTACACTTTGCTGAACATTAGAGTTCGGTCCAGGTCATCACTACTCAAAGACATTCCTGCTGGGTCTTTATCCTGCCCGCCCCTCCCTCTACAGAAGGTTACACGATACCTCTCCCAACCTCGTATTCTCAGCACAGCAAAGGTTACGCTGACCAAAAGGTGGACACAATCTAGATGACTCGGCGGTGGGACACACAGAGAGACTGACACAGACAGACACAGAAAGCCTGACACAAACATTGGTCTAATTCACTCCTCACGCCCTCATCCAAAGGTTGCGGAGTACTCGGCTCAACCTGGGAAGTCTGTAGGAATCACGGTCGAAACGCTAAGTATAAACACAGCATCATCAGTTGGACTTGGTAGTGGTCTATCGACGCATCGAGCCTGTGACGCCTGCGTGAACGTTATTGTTATTATTCTCATAGACACCCTCTCAGTGTTAACGTCTCTCACGAACGAGCAGAGGCACCCTGTCAGTGTTACGTCTCTCACGAACCAGCAGAGACACCCTCTCAGTGTTAACGTCTCTCACGAACCATCACAGACACCCTCTCAGTGCTAACGTTTCTCAAGAACCAGCACATACACCCTCTCAGTGCTACCGTCTCTCACGAACCATCACAGACACCCTCTCAGTGCTAACGTTTCTCACGAACCAGGACAAATATAAACTCGTGACTCCAGCAGACTCACTCGAACGTCTGTCCAAGTTTAAAAAAAAATAAAAACCATAATCCACTGGAAATATGCCTACCGCAACATACCAGGCAGCGAGGCGGGAGGGGGGGGGTAGACTCGCCAGAGACGGATCAACACAGCAGCAGAGTGATACAGCAGCCACATTCGATGAGACAAAAGCATTCACTAGAGCTAAGTACAGTGAAAAATGGAAGAAAAGTCACTCTGACCACATGACCAAACATGGCCTCTGTCAAAGGCGCGGGAGAGCAGAATTTCGACTTGTGAAATGAAGTGTTTGAGGAAAGTCATCGATGTTACCAGATGGAACAGAATGAGGAATGCCGACATTCGAAGTATGGTCGGCACTACGTCTTGTGCCGAATACATTTCCAGGCATAAAATAAGTTGGTTTAGTCATCTCATGAGAATGCACCCTTACAATGCTGGTAGATCTGGCTACAGGGCAACGGGGCGGCCGCGAGGTAGGTGGATTGATGACATTAGAGTCATTGTGCAACGACAAGAGCTCACATTGACAGACGCAATGCACTTGGGGCAGAATAGACTACTCAAGCTCCCCACGAAGCTAAACGGCACAAGTGGATAGAAAACGAACTAACTAGCTAACCACCTGCTCTCGAGGCGAGACCAGGTGATCATTTCCCGGCTAAGCGCAGAACACAACAGAGTGAGATGCTATCTATACAATAACTTCAAGATTAGCACTACAGATCTTTGTACCTACGGCACAGCCCCAATGCCAGCAGAACAAATGTTGCAGTCCAGCTCATCGTATACCGGGTAAAAGAAATAAATCGACTGCTGCTATCGTTAGAGTCATTGAAGTCGAAATTTGATGAAGATATCATGCCAAAAATGAATCAAAATAACCACTGCTCGTAAAAGTTTCATGACACGGCAAAGCTAAGTGAGACCATACATTGAATGAACATCAAAAAAAAAGATATCATTAGAAATCCATACAATTACTGATGTGGTCCGAATATATTACTTTTTCTTTGTCGTTAGTCCTAAAAAGGACATTTTGACGCTTTGTCATAATTTACAGCGTTGTTGCCATATATGCACCTTTATGTCCTACTCATTCAATTTCAGCTAACATTGTGTGATCCAAGCTTACTTTCCCACTGCGATCTTGATTATTGTAGTCAGACAACACTAGTGCAGCCTGTTTCCAGCGCCACCTCTTATAGACTGAACATAGTCTTGACCAGCTCTGGTTTGCTGAACCTGATGCATGCAAGCTAGTTACGAGTCACTGATCCTGAAGGAAACAGCCAGCTATGGCGCGCCGAACTTAAAGCAAGAAGCCAGCAATGGGTCGATGAACCTGATGCAAGAAGCCAGCTATGGGTCGTCGAACTTAATGCAAGAAGCCAGCTATGGGTCGCTGAACCTGATGCAAGAAGCCAGCTATGGGTCGCTGAACCTGATGCAAGAAGCCATCTATGGGTCGCTGACCCTAATGCAAGCAGCCAGGTATGAGTCGCTGACTGTGATGCAAACAGCTATGATACGTTGTTTCATTAGTAGGGGATTATAGTTGCTCTTCTTCAATTAAGTGGCGAACAGAAAATGTTAGATTTCATCCATTCTGATGTTAGTGAAATGTAGGCTACTTGATTGGTTTGCTGTAACAAATCATGTTTTAACATGCACGTCGTAACCGTGTAGTGATAGTCTTGGTCATTATATTTGACCTGACTCTAAAGTTATCCTCTTTCTAACATATTGAAGGGTACTCGGGGGTCTCAAGGTAAGTTGTCCGCCTCATGTACCGGAGATAGCGTGTTCGAATCACAGTGGTAACCAGGATTTTCTTTCACGTGGATCTACTGGTAAAATTTATCCTGATCTCTGGGTAGTGTTGAGCTTGTTAAAAATCCTTTGGCAGTTGGAAATCAAAAAGAGTTTGTATAACAGCCGGTGCCTGGACAAAATTCAAATACAAAAATCTACCCATATCATTTGTACCTTTCCCCAGATGGTTTGTTAAGATTGCTGCGGGTCTACTTAGCTCTAGTGTTTGTGTCTATTAAGACTCGCACATCTGTAAAAACCACCCTCCAAGAAACTGGTTGTATACAGACTTAGTAGAGGAGTATTCTAAACCAGTATAACGGCGTTAATTAATGTTGAATATTCTTCTCATTCCTGTGATTACTTCAGACACCGATGGAAGTCATATCTTCAAGAGTCTCTCATTCCCGAATCTGTCATTGCCATATATTAATATGCCGAGCATACCGCAGATTCAAACATCAAATGACACTGATCAAATGACACTGAACAAAAAACATTGAACAAATGCATTGCAAAATAACAGACGCTTAAGAGTTTACGTTTTCACATGTTCATTTCGTTTTGACATTGTGAAAACATGAACTTAAACTTGGTACTCATGATAAGATAATACCTGAGAACAGAACTATAACAATTAGACACTTCATTCTTGACAGCAGTATCTGCTAATGGTACTAAATTGTTTTTAACCTGTTGTTGTTGTTGATGAATGTCCACAGAAAAGTCTTTTGCACTCTTTTGTTCGATCTGATAAAGATGTTTAGTGGCGGTTTATTGTAACTTTCCTCACATCTCGGGCCTGATGATACAAATGGGCAGTGGTCCTCCAGGCGGTGGTTTTATGCTATACTTCAACTGTGTGCTGCTCACTACTAGAGGGATCACGTCGATTTCTCGTCTTGTTAGCCAGATTGCCATAGGGTCATGGCTAGTATATTTTGTCTGACCCTGACGAACATGTCTGATCAGTATATTTTGTCTGACCCTGACGAACATGTCTGATCAGTATATTTTGTCTGACCCTGACGAACATGTCTGATCAGTATATTTTGTTTAACCCTGACTAACATGTCTGATCAGTGTATTTTGTTTAACCCTGACTAACATGTATGATCAGTATGTTGGCCCTGACCTTGACTCATATGTCTTACCAATATGTTGGCCCAGACCCTGACTAATATACCTTATCAGTATATTGTGCCTGACCCTGACTAATATGTCTTTTCAATATGTTCTGCCTGACCAGACGTTAGTCTTTCTCTCCACATGTAAGTAGGAACCTCTTTTCAAATGGTCTGAAGGTTTCAACAAGATAACGAAATAACGGACTATCCTAGCCAACTCAAAGTTATGATCAAGTTGGAAAGTGTATGATCTCATGAACAATAGAATGGAAAGAATACGGCAACAACCAATACGGAAGTATATTGGAAGAGAAAGTGGAGATGGATATGATACATTCTCAGAAAGAAGTCGGACAGTATAACCAGATATGCGTTGGTTTTGAACCAACAAGGAAAGAGACGAGTGAAAAGGCTAATGAACACCTGGCCGCAAATTAACGAGGAGGAAACCAATTCAAACAAGGTCTCACGGAGGAACTAAAGAGGACGTCGCAAGATAGGAGCGGACGGAGCGCATCTATTTTGGCCATATATTCTAATGGAATCCAGGCGGATAAATTATTAAATGAACCATTTTTTCATGTCGTACAAAGCGACTAAAGAGAATTGTATATGGGAATAGCAACCTTACCAACATTTTTTTTAATGATTTCAAACTACAAATGAAAATGGTAGAATCCATGCTTCCTGTGAATTTTCAACAGTAGTGGTAGCTCTGTGCTTCACTTGAAGGAGAAAGGAGAACCATCATTATTATCACCAGCCTAAGCGGTTCTCTGTTCCTAAGGCATACACGTGTACTCGAGCTGGACGATCAACTGGTCGCGGGAAACTTGACAAGGACACTGGAGCCAAAATCTTTCCACTTGGCCGCTGTTCAAGATTTCAAATTCCCAGATCTGCACTTAAATTTATCTTCGTTTTCGGATTTTGCCACGAAAATCGATTGAAAATAAGCGGTACGGGAAATGAAATGTTGGGAGCGGGGATAAAGAAAAGAAGCTGAATGTGGATGGAAAGATTAAATACACAACAAAAAACGAAAAGGAAAGGAGGAAAGAGTGAGATGTAACATGTATTGTAATAGTAATATGATCGAACACACATCCTTACTGCCTGACTGTCGGCTCGTCAGTTGTAATCATGTACAGCCATTGTCTACAATGGGGGTCTCCGACTCAAATTAGTTGAAGTTATTGTAAAATCAAGTTAATCACACAAGTATGGCACCATGTCAAGTTGGTACCGCTAGGGATTTGTGAAGTCAAATTTTTAATTAAAGAGACTGATCAAGCCAAGTCAATGATAAATGTATCATGCAGTTTAATTAATAACCTAATAGCCGTATCAAGCGAAGAAAACAAGACAACGATTGATATAAGACTATTTATGTAGCCTAAGGGCGGAGGTATAGTAAAACGAAGCTTTTCTGTTATATATGTCTATGTAAAACAGCTAAACAACCGATTTATCTATCAATAACCATTAACAAGTTACATTAGTTTCAATGTATAAACGTCTATCTTAATTCGACATTTAAGCAACGATTTCTTATTTTGTTTAACTTTAGCTTTAGATTATGTTTTTGTAACATTTAGGTTTAAACTATTATATGTTATGGGGTCGATACTGTTGAGGTGTAATGCGCTAGGCATCGCAATCCAGCGGTGTTGGGGTCATCTAGTTCTTATTCGGAAAGGTGAAAAGTGAAATTGAGTAGTCGGTCGATTAAGTGAACTCGCTAGTCAACCTCACCATCTCGGGGTGCACGCTGGGAAACTTGATCTGCGAGGCTTTAGGCTAACGAGGCAATGGTTCGCCTGGGGGGATTGGCTACTCCAGATATGATCCAGATGTTTGCCAACTACAACTGAGAGAGGAGATGAACGCTGCCAAGAGGTTCTTAGCCCAAGATTCACACAGGAAGACAAAATCAAAATTAATTATACCGGCTCGGTCGCAGCCCGGATTAACAATAACTGAACCTGCCGTCTCACACCAGGGCGAAGGTATTACGCTTGCAACTGGTGATCCCATAAAGCTCTCAGAAGAGGTGACTTCACTTTGGGTACTTGAAATGTCAGAACATTGAATGCATATGGAAAAATTAAAGAACTGACCAATGAGACGGATAGAGGATTGAGACTCCTAGCATTTGCTCATTTCAATAAGTTACTGGTGGCAAATACGCTAGAGCCAAACAAAATGTTGAAACAGTTGACACGGCACAGCCCAAATAACGCACTGCATAGTCAGATAGACTACATTCTGGTCCAGAAGCGATTCAGATCCAGCATCAATAGAGCACGGACGAGGAGTTCCCCAGGAGCCGATAAAGGGAGTAGCCACGACTCAGTGATGTTGACCATACGTTTCCGACTTAAGAAAGTTGTGAACAGAGAGGTATCTAGACTAATATTTGACATTGAGAAGCTGCAGCACCAGGATATACTGGAGGCTTTTGGAGCGATGATGGTAGGAAGATTCGCACTCCTCTTGGTCCTTTACAAAAAGGCATATATTGAGACGATGACTGAGACACTGAATTCGGCATTGATAGTCACGGCAACTGAGGCTTTAGGGAAGCGAATGGTAAAGAAGAAGACATGGATTACAAATGAAATACTCGAGTTCTGTGACAAGAGAAGATTAATGAAGAGGTCGAAGAATACCATGCAAGGGATTACGAAATACAGAGAGATAAATGGAAACATAAAGGTCAAGATGAAAAAGGCCAAAGTAGAATAGATAACTGCTCAGTGCTCAGATATTGAACAAAATCTGGGAAGAAACGATGCCAAGGGTGCATATAAAATAGTCAAGGACCTAGTAAGGACTATACAAGGTCACAATACAACAATTCAAGATACGAAAGGGACATGTCTCACATAAGCCCAAGACATTTGGGCTCGTTGGACATAGTTTTGCTCTGAATTATAAAAGCATGAGGGTCGAGGTGACACAGGAAATGCAATCGCCCCGAAATGAAAATGTTAGAGAAGAATAAAGAGGGGAAGTAACTGAAGCTGTGAAGATTCCAAAAAAGGGGAAAGCTGTGGGTGTGGATAATATCCTAGCAGAACTCCTACAAGTGGGAGGTGAGGTAATAATTTAAGCTCTGACATACATCTGTAACAGAATTTGGCGGACAGAAGAGTGGCCAACCATCTGGACGAAATCAATGGCTATAGAACAATTATCCTTATTTGTCGTCCTTGCAAAGTTCTCTGAAGAATAATCCTCAACAGATTGAAACCACAGCAAAATAATATCATTGCCGAAGAGCAAGTAGGTTTCTAGCGGAACAAAGCACCACTGAACAGATATTTAATCTGCGGATATTCAATGAGAAATACTTGAGTATCAACAACACATATATCATGTCTTCATCGATTTCAAAAAGACGTTCGGCAGAGTATGACATGCGGCGCTATTGACAACAATGAAGCATTACAAGATCAATAGTAATATTGTGAAGGTAAATTAGAACCTTAATTAGAAGGCGTCAAGTGCAGTTTCTGTTGACGGAATATTAGGCGAATGATTCCCACGTCTGTTGGGGTGAGACAGGGTTGAATACTCCCTCCAACAGTCGTCAATGTATTCTTGGAATAAATAACGGAGGCGGCCCTGTAGGGACATGCTGGTACGGTCAGAATAGATGACAGGAAGATTACAAACCTACGATTTGCAAATGATATAGTTGGTCTGGCAAGTACGGAACCGGAACTCCAGGAGCTGATTAATAGATTGGACAGAGCGGCACAGAGCTATGGCATGTAGATAAATGCAGAGACAACAAAGCTGATGACTAATAACATGGAAGGGTTTACATCTGTGGTAAAAACAAATGGTCAGAAACTCGAAGATGTACACTGGGATCACTGATCAGTGACGAGGGCTCGCAGATTGAGATAGCACAGACAACAGCAGTGGTTAGGCGTTTGAAACCCATATGGCTGGATAAGCGGCTCGCCCTCAGCTTAAAAGTTAGACTAATGTGCTCATTGGTGCTCTTAATATTTGTGTATGTCTGTGTGACTTGGATCATTACTACGGATACCCAGTGCAGAATAAATGCAATGGAAATAAGGTGCTTCAGAAGACTCTTACATTTTACATACAAGATCGTGTCACGAACACAGAAATACGACGAAGAGTGGAAAACGCAAATGGGCCTTTTGATGATCTGTTTACAGCTATCAAAATGTGAACGATGGATTGGTATCCGCACGTCACGATGTCCAGCAGAATTACAAACTCGATACTATATGGTTCCGTACCGAGAAAGAAAAGGCAGGGTCGACCAGGGGAGAGATGGGGAGACAAAATCACTGAGTCGTCAGACCTTCGACCCGGTAAGGCATGACTGGAGGCAGCGGACAGAGACAGGTGGCGTGGGTTTATATGAGTTTCTTCAAGTGTGCCCCAACGACCTAATGTATTACATGAGGAACTGAACTGAATGCGCTAGGTTATTAAGAAACGCGGTGTGGTGTTCGAATCCAGCAAAATGCAAGCCTCATTTATATGAATGTAGGTGAGATAAGCGACTAGTTGCTTTGGCGATGGACGATAAACTCAAAGGTCATGTGAACACAATCCGCAAAGTATAAGAAACCTTGGCATGTAAATATCCAGAAGAGCTGGCTGTTAGGTGCTTTCCTGGCAAAAAATGTAAACGCTAATGAATCTCTACCTAATAGTTGACTGCATGAAGGCCAAAAAAAGGGAGGCGATATCTCTATGATGCAAACATACAACATGACAATCACCGCTTGAAAAACATAGATCAATGCCAGTAGCAGCTGGAAATATAGTCCAATAATTGCGTCTTGTCACGCAGGACCGATGCCTCTGTCAAAAGCTGCAAGCAATTTTCTTTTCAAACTTGAGTTTAGTTCAATCATGATCTGTAACATAACTCTTTGATATCGTTCACGGAGAATATAGTTTGAGAAACCCTGATCTCGATTATATCGCTTCCACGGTTAAAACGTGTATACGTTAATATCGTAAGGCCTTCACCCATTTGTACATAACATTCGTGACCTGGAAGTGAAAGCAAATTGCCACCTCCGCCGGCCAAATATTAAACAAAACACGTTGAAATGATACTCTTTAAAAAAAAAATGTTTTTCGTGCGTTCGATTACATAAAAGCATATGTTCAACGTCTTGTAGCAGACATGTTACAATGACTGTTTATCGCAGCAAAGGTCCAATTTTCGATCGTGCGTTTCAAAACAATTTAATCTACCCAGCTCTGAATGTGTACTTGACTTTCTTTTAAGGAAGGCAACGCAACGAGGAAATGATGTGGCCAACAAATTGAGAGCAACCGCAAAGCTAATTCACAATAAAGAGGATATGTCGTCATCCTGGAAGGCAGTGTCTGCCATGTGGCCACCTTGGTTCTTCTACATAATATTCGTTGCTAAGAGCTGATTACATGATGATATTGAAAAGGAAATTAGATCAATGGGGATTGGAATATCCTCCTAGCAGTAAATCACAAATAGAAAAGTGTGCATTTATAGGGAGTATATTCAAGTCAGGTCAGGTGATCTTGTAACAGCTGAGGTCGTTGGGACACAAGAAGACACCCCCACAATCCAACGCCACCCCTCTCTGTCGCGGCCGCTGTCTGTGTCTCCTTTTGTAGGAGATTAGTCCATTCTTTGATGTTGTCCTCCTATCTCTATTTGGCGCGAGCTCTTTGTACCCCGTCTTGCATCTGTCCCTGCAGGATCTTATCTGCAAGAACGTTTGATCTCTATATGTGGCAGTACCAAGGGAGTTTCCGTCTTTTGACAGTTGACAAGAGCTCTTCAATAGGTCATTTTTGCTGCTGTAATTAAAACATTATATTCAACAGAAGAAATGTTCTCAATGCCTGTCGATTCCACACGTGGATAAGTGGCAGCAGTTAAGGTTTAACCTGTATCGTGATAATACACTGAAACTTATCTCCACGTTTACGACAGATACACATAATACACAGAAACTTATCTCCACATTTACGACAGATACAGATAATACACTGAAACTTATCTCCACATTTACGACAGATACAGATAATACACTTAAACTTATCTTCACATTTACGACAGATACAGATAATACACTTAAACTTATCTCCACGTTTCCGACAGATACATATAATACACTGAAACTTATCTCCACATTTACGACAGATACAGATAATACACTGAAACTTATCTCCACATTTACGACATATACAGATAATACAATGATACCTCTACGTTCACGACAGAAACGATATCTGTCCTTCAAGGTCTGGAAGATGGTGATCATTGTAAGTCTGAACTTATCCAAATATGCCTAGATGTCAACCAACTTCTAACATAACTTGAACTTAGAATAGTTATACAATTGATCCATGGTAACTCAAATACACCTGGCAATGACAACGCAGACAGACTGGCTAAAAAACGATCATAATAAAAATAATAGCTGTCCATGGTTGTCGATGAGGACCGCCGACATCATCCTTGTCACAGATTTACCTGTTGGGTGTGGGTGCGCATGTGGCTGAACAGGCCAATGCGAGCATGAAAACATCTGCTACATATCGGGCACACGAGGTTTGTAGAAGGGGATGGTGTTCCCGCTGCTCGGGATTTCCGCGTCTCGCGTCTACTCTGGGCTTTCACAACACGGTCATCTTCACCGGCATCTACACCCGATTTGACTGCGCTTCTCCAGTCAGATTTGTTTTGCGCAAGACATTCCCAGGTGTCGATGTCTATCTGGCAACTTTTTAGCGAGTCCTTCAGACCGTCTTTAAAACGTTTCTTTGTGCGCCCTCTCTCGCGCCATCCGTCTCTCAGCTCGCCGTAGAGAAGCTTCTTTGGGAGCCGCTCGTCTGACATACGGACGAGATGTCCGGCCCATCATAGTCGTGCTTTTTCTAGCAGTGCATGGATGCTGGGCATGTTAGCCCTCGAGAGAACCTCGATGTCAGTGACACGATCGTGCCATCGGATGTAGAATATTCGCCTCAGGCAACCTGTGTGGAAGTGGTTTAACCTTCTTGCATGTGCAGAGTAAACGGTCCAGCTTTCGCAAGCGTATAGTAGGGTTGGAATGATGGTTGCACGGTAGACTTTGAGTTTGGTCATGGCGCTGATGTCACGACGTGCCCAGACCATCGAGCGCATTCTACCAAGGGATGTGCTGGCCTTTGCTATTCTGCTTGCCATCTCATCGTTTAGGCTGACAGATCTCGACAGCGTGCTGCCCAGATATGTGAATTTGTCTACGTCATTCAGCGTCTGCCGGCTGACTGTAGTCTGTGGTTTTGTGTTCGGCATGCCTGGTGCTGGTTGGTACATGACCTCTGTTTTTTTGGTGCTTTTTTTTGTTGTTTTTTTTTGGGATTTATGGTCAGGTTAAAACTTTCGCATGCGGCAGAGAACCGGTCCATACTAATGTGAAAGAAGTGATGCAACGAAGTATATAACAGTGTATTTTTAGTCGTGAAAGGAAGAAACGATCATAAAGAACAACAATACACACCAACAACCGTACAGACAGTCACATAACTACTGAAGAATGCGAACTACGCGTTATGGCTGAATAGATGGGCAATGGGAAATACTGCATTTGAAATACATGCTGCCTGGGACTCAGAGATCTACCGAGGTCATGGACGATCAGCTCTATAATCCCTGGATGCCAAGGCGAATCAATTGAGTTTTCTTTACAAGAGAAGCGTGAGAGAACGTCGCTGACTTGTCGTAACAAGAGAAGCGTGAGACACGCCTAAGACTTGTCGTAACAAGAGAAGCGTGAGAGAACGTCGCTGACTTGTCGTAACAAGAGAAACGTGAGACGTATCGCTAACTTGTCCTAACAGGAGAAATAAGAGACACGCCTAAGACTTGTCTTAATAAGATACATATGAAAAACACCGCTGACTTGCCTTCACAAGAGAAAGGTGTCACACATTGCTACCTTCACGAGTTAAATTCGGTTTTTTGAGAATAAACTGAACCGTCTGGTCATGCACAACGTACTAATCAGACAAATAGACATCGTCAGACTAAATATGCTGGCCAAGACCCCCACTTCGACTTCTACGTAGTCCTCACTGGAAACGTGATGTTTCCCTTGGCCGCCTGGCCTACGTGGTGACATATTCGCATGATCCGCGTAATATTGAGCATCCGTAAATGAAGCCAAGCATATCACAACCGTCTGGAGAGTCCCGTCCACTTTCATCCTTTTGCTCGGTATGTGTGGAAACCTACTGCAAACCGCCACTAAGTACCTAAGTACCCTTCTTCAGGACGCACTAAAGAGTCAACTTACTCATTATGTGCATTAATAACAACAAGATCAAAAAGTAAACTGTATGGCGCCGAGAGAAGCCTGAAACATGACGTCAAGTTTGACAAAATAATAAAAACTAATACCTATACGGGATTTTAGAAATAGAGGAAGAAACGCGGGAATGTCAAGCTGACATATCGTCATTCTCTATCGATCACCATAACAATTACCCATTCTCATCACCTGTCTATGCCATGCATGGATTGGCCAAATGTCAGCTGGTAAAAGGTATGATGCACAATGTAAATAATGCTGATCAGAAATATAGTAGCCCAGTTAAATACATGTCTCTGAGGTGCACACTGTTTCTTATGTGGTTTGAGGGAGGATTCTGTGTGGGACAGAGAAATAATAGTCTACTGCCACGGTGCATTTCGTCTCAGGCAACTAAACGTACCAGGCTGTTGTTTAACGTCCACAATGAGAGAGATCACTCTTGTGTGTGTCCTGTAAAGGGCTTTGTATGGCTGGTTGCAGTAGCTTTCCTCAAATCCCGAGCGTTCTGATAAAGGTGGATCGGTGTTCTACAGGCGGTCGTGCTATTTTTGGCTTCACCGCCGTGTCGCTTACTACTACGGTGATCATATCGATCCTCCATCTGATAGGATGCCGTAACATCAGCCTGTTTCCAAGGTTTACTACAAGAAAGTCGAGTTGTGGTTCTTGGCCAGTATATTTTCCTTGACCATGACAAACATGTCTGACCAGCATGATTTGTTTGACCAGACATTAGTCTTCCTCCCCAAAACTGTGATCAAATACTTTATTTTATTGATAATTTCCTAGCTCTTGGTATCGCGAGCCGCACCATTCACACAAGCCAACAACATACAGAATGAGCAGTATCCTTTTCAGATTGAAAAACGATGTTCGTTATTCAAACAAAACATACATGATACAAGAAATATACCACCAGATGTAGAAGACACTTCAAAGCATGGCATTGCAAACACCTCGAATCCCATATGCCAACATGATCTTCAATCTGCTGGTTGCAACAATAAATGGCGTTAACTAAAAGTGAGAATATGGTACAGTAAATAACTTCTGCAGGATAGAAGCCTCATCAACCAAGAGTTTCAACACAAGTTTGGCAAACAATAAAGGGGTTTTTTTGTTTGTTTTTTTAGTCCAGAAAGGTTTTTGGAAACACTACCCCATACTACATCTACACAATGCATTATTTAAATAGTAAATAATTTATTTTCATGTGGATCATCATAGCCGTCTCAGTCTCTATAGACCATGCGCGTGGCGCCATGTAAGTTTTGCCCATCTCTGTCTCCTGTATTTCGACACTGTCTGCTATGGCTTCAAAGGCCGATCCGCGAGTGACAGTCTCTGCCAACGATTGTACAGTCATATTGACGAGATTGGCTGTCTGGCTGTTCCTTGATCTCTTCAGTCTTTCTCTTTTCTCTGCAGCCAGAAGACCTCTACGAGCGTCAGCAGCCATTATGCCCCCTCCAACTGACTCTCCAGATATCTCGATTCTGAGCAATTTCTTCCCAGCCCTAGGATGGGATGTCACATGACTTCATGTCCCTCTTGCGTGCGTCCTTGAATAGCAGTGTTGGACAGCCGATTCTTCTAATCGAAGTGTTGGACGGCCGATTCTTCGAACTCCAATTGCTAGATGTCGATACAGGATATTCTTTGGCAGCCTCTAGTCTTCCATGCTGACTCAACATCGAGTAAATGCTGTGAGTGTTTGCTCTCTGTCAGACCGTATTATTTGACACTCGCTCATGCCACCCAATCCCCAATATACGCCGTGGACACCTCATGTGAAAGGTGTGGATCAGAAGTAAAATAAAAACAGTGAATAATTCTTTTTTTTTTCTGGTAACGAGCAGTAACAAAAAATGAGCGAATAATTCATTTCCAGGGAACCAGGATACAATAAAATAAGTGTAGAATTGATTTTCCTGTGGATCAGGAGAAAAAGGTAAAGAGTTAATAAATAATTGTCCTAGGTAACAAAAGAAATAGGAAGAACACATACTAAAGGATGTAGAACCGAGCAGACAGACCCAGATACTATCACCCCGGACAGTCACTACCCTCCACTGGTAAACCGTTATCGCCAACCTACATCTTGCAGAAAACTAAAACAGACAATATGCAGACATAAATCGGAGAAAATAATATCCCAAACGCAGGGAACTTTCCAATGGCAAAATACACGAATTTTAGCATTCAGGTTTGAGAATAACATCAGGAAATTGCTAGTAACGCCTATGCAGAATACTTAACTATTAAATAGGATAGCAAGTATTCGATTTGTGTATGTATGTGTTTTACTGTAAACAGGGAAAAACGGTGAATGAATTTACAAAGGCGTGTCTGGTTGGATGTAAAATTAACGTAGCGTGTTTGAGAGAAAAGGTGACAACTATACATGGCAACAAATGTGAAGATTCTAGAAAGATAAAAAACGTAGGGTTTGGAATTAGAGACATTGTCAGCCAGCGAGTATTTATGTACCTAACTTTTATATTTTCTTCCTCTTTTTCTTCGTCTTCTTCTTCTTTATCTTCGGCATCGTCCTTATATGACTTTATGATAAAGTCTTCAGTGAGGCTGCAACATATGTGGCTTTCGACCAGACACATTCCATTGAGCACAACATTTTTAGTCCACTGTTTGCCTTCCATTTTCGATCTCTATTCACTATATACGGGCTCAGTCTGGTTCCTTATAGGTGGTATAGGGTTATGGTCAGCTTTGATTCGCTGAGTCTGAGGCAAGTAGGTAGCGATGAGTCACTGAGTCATGTCAGTTCATTCATTCCTGGGTTGATGGCCCCTAAGTGTAGGACTTCTATTGTGGATCCAAGTAAACGCTTTCTAGAGTGAAAAGAATAGAGCCATTATTTGACATTCACCATGCTTTTATTTTGACTTTTGAATTGAATTTCGATTGTTCTTGATGACAGGTTTTTATCAGCGTAGCTGCACGACTCAACACCCCTTCCAATGAACCCTGTCTTGGGCCACGAAAGTCCAGTGACGGGTAAGGATTCCACCAATGTTGTTGTTGCGGACAGCAAGAGAGTCTAACTAACATTTTTGAGGTATTTCCCGTGGCATCTTTTGGCTTCCGGGGTACCATAGTGCTGTAGCCGTGGTCCATCGACCATCGGTCCATTGCAACATGTAAACTGCTAATTTATGTTCTTCCATGTCTGGAAAGATTACCGCATCAGTCACCAAGGACAATCGTCGTTTGTCAAAATTGTAGAGCTTATGTATAGACTGGTTACGGAGACTCATTTCAACCAGGCCTCTTCTAAGAGAGGCATAGACCATTCAATTTGTCCTCCAGTGATTTTGTTAGTCCATGTCTCTGCACCATAGCACACCACATGGAGCACATTCTAATTGAAGTGAATGGCGCGTACGTTCTGGTCTTGGCTGACATCCACAATTTAAAATACAGCTCTCGAATAATGACACATTTACATTCACTCGTGTTTTTTTTATGTGATAAGTTATGCATATCTAATACGTCATTTTAGATACGTAGACGGATAATTATTGAACGGAAAGGGGGTGTGGTGGTGTAGGGAGGTAGTTTGAGGGTGTGATGTTTCTGTGCGAATGTAATTTTTATGTAACTGGTGGTTTGTTTCACGTTCTCCTGTTGTTCAATGAGTCATCGAGAGAATTACAATGCGATGTTAAGAGCACAGGAGAATATACGACTATAACATGTGTCACAATAATATAGAATCCAGAAGAAAGGGAGACCAACGCAATAAATATGCACAAACAACCTATGCAAGTACTGTACAAACTGCACACACAGGTTAGGAACCCCAACTGGCAGTATTGTCGTCTAGGTACAGACCTATCTAAGTGGCTGGAGTTTGATGACCCTGCCTGGGAAGATGGTCAAACACAGCTTAGTCAGATATCGGCAAATGAGACGAGAAAAAGTGGAAGAAAACATGAAATGGAATTGAGCATAAATAGTAAAAAAAGGGTTAGGAACATTGGTGTATTAGTATAGTAATATGTATATGTTGATGTATATCATGTAACATGTCCTTCATATAATGTCGCTCCCATCACATCATCTCTGAAAAAAAACTCTTTCCGTTGCCAAAACTCAACACCACACCAAAGTTGTACCCAGGCATTCCTGGATATCTTTGTGATATCGTCTTCTCGGTCAACCCCTGCCTATTTTCCTGGCAACATATCTTTCATCACTGTTCTCTCAAAATATAATTGATAAACCAGTTCTCCTCTATGTTCAACTCTTGCCGAATCTCTATATTTGTCCTGTGTCTCCATCCATGATATTCTGAGGATCTGTTTGTAACATTTTGATTCGAAAGACTCGATTCTTTTTCTAGAAGTTTCAGTAATCGTTCATGATTCACAACCAAATGCTACCATCGGAAAAATACAGGCTCTCATGACTTTCACTTATGTGTCATTTTGTTGGTGTTCTTGCATAATTTCTTTAGACTAGTTAGCCTCTGCGTTGTAGTGGCTAGTCTTTTTCTGATTTCTTTTGGAGCAGTTATTATTTTATATAAATTCTGTAGCCCAGATATTCAAAATTCGTGACATTGATCTATTTCCTGTCGACCTGCTGTGTGTTGATATCGTGTAATCTTGGTGGTTATTATCTTTCTTTTGTTGATGTTTAGAAATAAGTATTGATCTTTACTGTGTCCATCTATGGTTTCTCTAGCCCTTCTGCACTTCTTGGAAATGTCACTGTGACATCTGCGCATTGTATCTCGGGGATCTTGTAACCGTCAATCGTAAATGGATCGAAACTTGCAATGATTTCGTCTCCTCTAACATTTCTCATGATACATTCCGAATAGATGATGTATAGATACATCCCTGTTTTACTCCCTTTTATATATTATAGTGTGTATATAGAATACCCTGGACAGAGAAAAGAACAAATGTAGACATTCGGCAAGAGTTGAGCATAGAGGAGAACTGGTTTATCAATTCCATTTGGGCTAGAAAATGCAAATACTTTGGTCACATCAAGAGCCACAACGGTCTTGAGACACGGTGATGGAAGGTATGGTGCCAGGCAAAAGAGGAAGAGGTAGACCAAGAAGACGATGGCACCAAGATATCCAGGAGTGCCTGAGTATGACAGTGGCGGAAGCTGGAGTTTTGGCAAGGGAACGAGTTTCTTTCAGACAGACTGTGATGGGAGCGACGTTCTACAAAGGACATGCTACATGAGATATATATATATATATATATAAGTATATATATAGTTATGTATATGTATATGTGTGTCTCTGTGTGTCTGCGTACGTGTGTGTGTGTGTGGGTGCGTGCTTCGTCTGCTCGTCTGTGATAAGTACACATGTCTGCATGACTAGTAAACAAAATATCCGTTTTTAATTGTTAATTACGGTTTTAATCGTTACTACATAACGACTTTCGCGCACTTATTAATCATTTTACGGTTGAAATAGATTGTACATAAGCTAGATTATGATAGTGAATCTAAATGGACCTCCACTGTCACAATTTAAACTTACTAAATCCATCGATACATGATCAGTCAGTGTTAAAACTACCAAGCATGTTCAAGTACACAAACGCGATGCCTCTGACATTAATGCATTTTTTCTTGCGAAGAAATTAGGTAATACTGTGTAAGTAAAACAATATATGTAGAGTTATACACGAAGGACAACTTACATAGTCATTCAAAATTAAATCAGGGATACGAGATGGTTGCCTACTGTCGCCTTTCCTGTTCGTCCTAGCAGTGGACTGAATTATGAAAGTAACAACAAATGAGAGAAATAGAGTCCAGTGGACCTTGAATAAACAGCTGGGGGACCTGGATTCTGCGGATGATATCGCCCTTCTGTCCCACATCCAAAGCCAAATGCAAAGGAAACTGGATAGACTAGATTATACCTCTAAACGTCGGTTTGATGATCCATGAGGACAAGAAAAAAAAATTAAGGTCAATGGGGCAAACACAGAACCAATCAGGAGTAGAGGAACGCCACTGGAAGTGGTAGAGGTATTTCCACACCTAGGAAGTATCATCAACAAGGAAGGAGGAACAGACATGCAAGGCAAGAGTTACATTCGGAATGTTGAAACCCATTTGGAACTCCAAGGAAATAAGAAGGAAGACAAAAATAAGGATTATCAATTCAAATGTGAATCCACTCCTTCTGTGATAAGCGAAAAACCATAGGATGACCAACGGCAATGACAGGAGATTGCAGGGTTTTGTCAACAGATGCACGAGAACAAGTCTTGGTATAGAATGATTTGACAAAGTTACGAACGACAGACTGTGGAAGAGAGCAGGACAAGGTAAATTGTAACAGGAAATCTTAGAAAGAAAGTGGACATGGATGGGTCATACATTAAGAAAGTCCCTGGCCAGTATCACCAGACAATCCCTGTCATGGAACCCCCAGGGAAGGAGAGGCATAGGCAGACCAAGGATAAAAAAGAAGACGATATCTGGAGACGGAATAACAACAGGCAAAAGCTAGAAGGAAGTGGACAAGATTGCTCAGGACAGAGCTGCTTGGTGAGGGTTGGTTGATGGCATATGAACCCGTGGGTGATAGAAGGCGAAAAAGAGAATACAATATATTTTGGTTTGGTAAAGATTGTAATTTAGAAATAAAGATGCATTAGTGCCTAGTTTATATTTGTTAACATAAAGTGCATGACTGCAGTCCGACCATGCTGACTGGTGACAAATGTCCCTGACTGGTGAGCACCTTAACATTTGCCAAGCTATATATATATATATATATTAAATACTATTTTACATTTTGAAAATTCGCGATCTAGAATGTGTTGGTCTGGCTGTAAGTTCCCTCATCTCTTATCTATTTCAAGGTTCACAATCTGACATCCGCATAAATGTCTCCCCAAATGCCATATTTGAATTTGTGGCTGCATATAAAGTTTGGTTGCATTGCACTGTGTACTGCGCTCAAGCGCGCACTGCATCCGTCTTTAGCATACATTGTTTGGAGATTTCATCTCTAGCTTTTGACTGTTTCCATCCATACCTAAATGGTAAAATATGATTTTTGTCAGAGACTTTTCTCTCTTAGGAAATTTTGTTCTCGACCGTTAAGCCGTTCCTATCTGATGAATTTATTGAAATTGAAATTTTTGTAGTTTTTTTTCCCCTTTGATTAAAGATGTTATTATTACTACAATTCATGAAATTAAATCAATTTGATTAATGTTTGAATCTCAAGAATTATTCTTATAGTATAGAACTCAGACAGGAGGTATAGTATACAATTTAAGAACAGGGCTTTTAGTAAAATTCAAGAAGTACGCTTAAAATATAAAACTCATACGATAGGCTTAAAGTATATAACAATTAACGCAAATGTATTTTAAAACTTCTAGTTCGGATGTCCGTTCTAGCGGAAGCATAGTTCTTTGTGAACAGCTGTCATTTACAGGAAGAATGTGCCCATACACTGATTGTGTTTTTGGTAATTTGATTGGATTGTTCTTTTTCCTTCTGCAACGTACGCGCTGCTTGTTTCATCGGAAATGATTTGTATTGTGTTTAGCGCCATTATGGCCCAGCACATCCGACATCAGGACGGATTATTTAAAATATATTTATCTAATTGCATACTCTCGTGATGTTTCATGAATCGGACCGTGCAAGCCATGGGTTGGGAGTCATGCCATAAAAAGTGTATTCGGCGGACCCCTTTCCTTCCTGTAGGTAGTTATGTAGGTAGGTGGGTAGGTAGGTAGGTAGTTAGGTAGTTGGGTAGGTAGGTAGTTACGTAGGTTGGTAAGCAGGTAGGTAGTAGGTAGGTTGTTATATATGTAGTTAGGTAGGCAAATAGTTAAGTAGGTAGTCAATTAGGTAGGTATGTAGTTATGCAGAAACGTAGGTGGGTAGGTAGGTATGTAGTTTAGTAGAAAGGTAGGTAGGTAGGTAGTTAGGTAGGTAGTTAGGTAGGTAGTTAGGTAGGTAGTTAGGTTGGAATGTAGGTAACTATGTAGACAGGAGGTAATTAGCTAGGTCAGCTAGAATGTAAGTAGATATTGAAGCTTAGAAATGTTATGAATGACAGCAAATTAAAGTAGTTCGTTTTTAGACTCCATGGAAACGTATATTTATATGAAGATGTTTGCCCGGTTTCTAGTTAGTACACACATACCCGTGTGCAAACTAATATAAGTCTTAGTCTGTGATATGGTTTGTTTATTACCAATACTATTTTTACAATTCTAGGGATGAATATCAGCAATGTTGTCAGGATCGGTTGGGATCCAAACTCACTCACGTGCTAGTAGTGTGTTAGGACAATGGCCCGTCGTGCCAAACTGTTTATGAACAAAATATATGTCTTTGTTCCGAGCTGTACGTAGTGGGGATGATCTTGGACTGTAGGTGTGTTCAATTACAAGGGGTTTGAACATGGTGAGAAGTCTGACAGAACCTTCAGGAATGCATTCACCAACTGAACTAAGTAGACCTTTAGGAATGTATCAATCAATCAAGCAACACCGACTTCAGGAATGTATCCATCAATCGAGCTACATGGACCTTCAGGAATGTATCAATAAATTGAACTATATGGACCCTCAGGAATATATCCATCGATTGTGCTACATGGACATTCAAGAATGTATCCACCAATCAGGCTACATGGACCTTCAGGAAGATATCCATCAATCAAGCTGCATGCATTTAAGAATGTATCCATCGATTGTGCCACATGGACTTTCACGAATGTATCCATCGATTGTGCTACATGGACCTTCAATAATGCATGCACCAATCGAGCTACAGGACCTTGAGTACTAAAACCATTGGTCAGCTACTGAGCATACATGTGTCTGCTCTGAGCACTAAGACATCGCTTTTATTGAACGATAAATAGAATATAATTTCATAAAACATTTAAATCAGGACATGAAAAACAACATAATCAGGTAAGATAAAATAACGAATCGTAACAAAATTGTACTAAAACCAAAAATCAATAGGAGAAATATCGGTGATAAGACCAAAACAATTACATCAGAAACACAAACTTAAGCAAACGCACGTGACAACAAAGGTATTATTAAACTCGTGCACAAAAAGTAGCACAAGACGAAATCAATATATGATGACGAACGCTGGAGAGGAGTTGGGACAGTCATGCATAACCCTACACTTGCTCAAACACTTCACGATTATAACCACCCACAGAGCTATGACAATATCTATAACTCGGCTTTAACTAAAATCAGACCGTCAAATATCAGGTGGTTCAAAAGTCTGCATATATACATTATGATCATCATCATCATCATCAGGTGGTCGTGCTAGGTGGAATTGCGGATCAACAACGGGTTGTTCTTAGTGCATTCCGTGTCACACATGTTCTGTTTTTTTCAATTGTAAATGATAATAAAACCAAGATATTGGACGAGAGTAGTTTTATTACTGTCAGAGAATGAAGTCATTAGAGACTGCAATACAGTAAGTCAAAGCTTGTTTCATAGTAGTTACACTACTGTCAGAGAATGAAGTCGTTAGAGACTTCTGTATACTATGCCTCAGCTAATACGAGGTAGAGTCGCCAGTTTCTTTCATAGCTACCTTTTACTTCCCTACTCGAATGACATGTACTTATTTACAGCTAGGTCGACTGCAGCGTACTGATAGCAAGATTCGTACCGCAAACTTTTGTCATGAAAAGCGATTGCTCTACCACTAGCCTGTAGGCGTTTAAAATAACACCTCTTATATTGCTTTTTTTTTGTTTTCCAGTGTTTTCTTATTGCCCTCATTCACAGTTTTCTCCAGAATAATAATAGCAAATTCACATGCGACAGACGAACATATGAGAACATAACAATATTTAACAAATTGTAACTTTATTCACAAAATAGTATCTTTATGGTTGACATATAATTATACACTTTGAATATGTTAGTAGAGCATATTTGGTAAATAATGTTACACATTGTTTAAAAAAATTGTTCATTTTCCATTTCTTATGTGCACAGAATTGACAAGACGCGTCGTGCGGGTTGGGCGGCTTTCTCTTCAATAAAGCCGGTAGTGGACAACATCCACGACCAGAGCCTGTGCATCTCTCTATTCAACCCCACAGTACTACCTGCAATATGCTATGTAGCGGAAACGTGGTCACTCACGAAAGAGATGGAGTCCAAACTCAGAGTGACCCAGGCATCCGTTGAGAGACGCATTGTCGGCCTCTAGCTTCATAGCCAGCGCGCAAAAAGTCTTCACAACTCGGACATACGACAGTAACAGCGACAGCAACATGGTACCCTAAAGATAAGACACGACCACGGGGACGACCACACCACGTTGGTCCGACTCCGTTTCATCCAGCAACAACATCTACGATGCCACAGATGGACGACTCATTCTCCACTGGTCCATCGTGGCCCAAGACAGAGACCGTTGGGAGAGAAGTCGGGACCCGCAACGGTGTAACCACCGCTGAAGTAATGTACATCTTTGTATAGCCATGAAGATTGATCTAACCGCATTAGTACATATCAAATATTCCTACTCTGCACATGCCTTGACACGACGTGACATTTCGAACGTGCAATTATTCCAAATATCAATACGCGGGACGTAACACTGGCATTTGTTCTTCCTTGCTCCTTCTGTTGTTGGTGGTAGATATTTGTATGTGGATAGAAAGAAAAAACAATGCTCATAGCAGACATGATTCTTCCCCTCCCACGCCATTTGAGAATTGAATTGTTTGTTTCTTTTTCTCTTAATAATCAACCATCAGCGGATAGATATGTGGGTGGGAGGGAGGAGAGCGGGGGGGGGGGGGGGGGGGGAAATGATATCTAAAAAAAAAGTGGGTCAGGGACTATTGCTTTCCTTCCGAGGATGTCAGAAAGACTTGACGTACCAACGACAGGCTTAGCAGTCGTTATGCAATGACGATCGTGTTGAGGTGACCACTCTGAGGACATCTGGTGGAAGACGATGACCGATATTTGGGAGGAAAAAACCCTATTTGGCCTTTAAGAGTAAATCTCCTCTAATACACGGTATTACAAATTATAAATCTTGCCTTTCAAGAATGCTGTAGAAACAACTCGCGTTTCAAGAAAGCTTTAGAAACTAGTCTTTCAAGAAAGCTTTAGAAACTCGCCTTTTAAGAAAGCTTTAGAAACTCGTCTTTCAAGAATGCTTTAGAAACAACTCGCCTTTCAAGAAAGCTTTAGAAACTCGTCTTTCAAGAAGGCTTTAGAAACTTGTCTTTCAAGAGAGCTTTAGAAACAACTCGCCTTTCAAGAAAGCTTTAGAAACAACTCGTCTTTCAAGAAAGCTTTAGGAACAACTCGTCTTTCAAGAAAGCTTTAGAAACTCGTTTTTTAAGAATGCTTTAGAAACAAGTCGCCTTTCAAGAATGCTTTAGAAACAACTCGCCTTTCAAGAATGCTTTAGAAACAACTCCTCTGTCAAGAAAGCTTTAGGAACAACTCGTCTTTCAAGAAAGCTTTAGAAAGTCGTCTTTCAAGAGTGCTTTAGAAACTCGTCTTTCAAGAATGCTTTAGAAACAACTCGCCTTTCAAGAAAGCTTTTGGAACTCGTCGTTCAAAAAAGCTTTATAAAATCGCCTTTCAAGAAAGCTTTAGAAACTCGTCTTTCAAGAAAGCTTTAGAAACAACTCGCCTTTCAAGAATGCTGTTGAAACTCGCCTTTCAAGAATGCTATAGAAACAACTCGCCTTTCAAGAAAGCTTTAGAAACAACTCGTCTTTGAAGAATGTTGTAGAAACTCGTCTTTCAAGAATGCTTTAGAAACAACACGCCTTTCAAAAAAGCTTTAGAAACTCGCCTTTCAAGAATGCTTTAGAAACAACTCGTCTTTCAAGAAAGCTTTAGGAACAACTCGTCTTTCAAGAAAGCTTTAGAAACTCGTCTTTCAAGAATGGTTTAGAAACAACTCGCCTTTCAAGAAAGCTTTAGGAACAACTCGTCTTTCAAAAAAGCTTTAGAAACTCGTCTTTCAAGAAAGCTTTAGAAACAACTCGCCTTTTAAGAAAGCTTTAGGAACAACTCGTCTTTCAAGAAAGCTTTAGAAACTCGTCGTTCAAGAAAGCTTTAGAAACAATTCGCCTTTCAAGAAAGCTTTAGACACAACTTGACTTTGAATAAAGCTTTAGACACAACTTGCCTTTCAAGAACGCTTTAGACACAACTTGCCAAACTATGTTCACAATGTGTTTTGCCCTTGTTCATTATTTTTAATTTGCTATTTGTGTTTGCCGTGTTCTCGATAAAGACCTATTTACAGCGAAACGTCGATACACGAATATTCCTGGCCTCGGGTAAAACAATTTAATATTGCTTGTATTTCAGCAAAATGTGATTCACGCAATAAAAATAGTGAACAGCTCGTTTACTCTGGGACTAGGAATCGCTTTGGTCGAGAGGTTAAGGCACTCGGCCCTCAAAGCGAAGAACGAAAACGATAGGCGTTGAATCTTGCAGGATTCCAGCACATCTGGTCTCACGGGAGGTGGAACCAGAGGGCCTGCATACTGAGTTACCGCAAGTCGTCTTGGCATATCTCTTCCCACTGGTCCAAGGTAGCTCGGGACGAGAGAATGAGGTTGATGATCAGCACAGCTTCTTGCTCACTATAATCCAAATGCAGCGTAAGTTACTTCATCAATATAAAATCGTCTGATGATGTCGCCATTGTTGATGGAGATGAGCAATTGAATAGGAGTGTAGAGCAACACCGGGATTAAGTGAAACGTACTGATAGATTACACAGCTCTCGTCCACGCAGGTATTATTGGAACAGGCTGTGTGACAGCAGGCTAGCCACCGAGGTAGGGATCGACACTCAAGATAACCACTGGCAAATTTGGAATGAGTGGTGAGCTTACTGAGACCTCTCATATTTCGTTACAGTTAGCATGATCTATGTCCACCATCTAAAGTACGCCTCTGGATGTAGGAAGAGTCAATGTAACCTAGGAAGAGTCACTTTAATCTAGGAAGAGTCACTTTAACATAGGAAGAGTCACTTTAACCTAGGAAGAGTCACTTTAACCTAGGAAGAGTCACTTTAACCTAGGAAGAGTCACTTTAACTTATGAAGAGTCAAGTTAACCTACTACCAAAGTAACGTCGTCAAGAGTTGAATTAACTCAACTCACTACCAATGACTTATAAAAACAACAATACATATATGGGGCAAAGATTTTTTTTTTTAAAGAAATAGAACAAGAAGAATAAGATGAAGAAGAAGAAGATGAGGAGGAAGAAGACGAAAAATAATAAGAAAAAGAAAAAGAAAAAGAAAAAGAAGAAGAGGAGAAAGAGGAAGAAGAATAAATAAAAGAAAAATATAAAATTATTCGATTATTGTTAAGACAAACAAAATCTCAAACACATTATTCATCCTTTCTTAAGAGAGTTGATATTTCATGAGTGATCTCATAAATTGTAATATAACGTTCACGATCTGGCTTTGCTATCTACACATTCATGTGCTATTTTCAAGAAACAGAAATAGGCACAATATCTGAAACATGGAAAACAAAATATGTTGCGCTATCTTGAGTCACTGATTACTGTGTAACTAAATACATACCTTTATATATAAATAAAGGGTGTTGATACGAGTTTTGATTTTGTTTAAGGTTGTTGATTCCCATTTATTTATGTTTATGTTTCGTGAAATTGCATCATTAAAAATAGAAATGAAGGCATGCAGCAGACTGATAGGCTTAGCCATTTTATGGAATACGTGAGAATGTGTGAAAATGTATGTGAACAGTAACTTTTAATACGAGCGAGCGTTTGTGTTTGTAGTCCCAATCGTGCATGCTGGAAGGATATAATATACTAAGGCATCTGTATGAATCAGACGTGGGGAGATAGTTTGTTATCGAAAGACATAACACTTAATTGAAAAACAATACTGGATGAAACGTAAAATGTGAACCAGCAAGAGGAAAACAACGAAATATGTTGTAGTTATTGTTGTTGTTGTTTAATGCCCACAATGAATAAGTTTACAATTGTGTGCGCCCTAAGCTGACGTTAAATGGCGGTGTTTTGTAGCTTTCCTCAGACCCCGAGTATGCTGATAAAGGTCAAATCTGATCTCCAGGCGGTTGTGTTATACTTGGTTTCATCTGTGTGACGCTCACTACTACCGGGGATCACATCGATCCACATCTCGTCAGCCAAGCTGCTTTGAAAATAGATTATTACCAAATAACGCTGCCTAGAAGAGAGGAGTGTGGCTTTGGTCATTGTATTGGGCCTGACCCTGGCGCGACGTTCTGCTCAGTATGTTGTGTCCGACCGGACTTGCATCTCAGGTCCCCATTAACGTTTATACGTTTATAGATAGCATCGAGAAATTGCATTACGAAACGGGTGTCAGGTTTCACTGTCAAGCCACGACATGGGGGTCTTTGGACATTCCTTACAGAGGACTGTCAACGTGCAGATGTCAATTGGGCCTTGAACAGGTCAAAGAAAAGCAGTCCCAAAGATGTGCATGATTTATGAAGTACTTTTTGAGATCAAGATGATCGGCAATGAGTGAGTCAGGGTCAGTGAACCAGAACAGTGATCCCGGATAACAAGCTACAAGAGAGTAGACTGGTTAAAGACAAGGGATCGAAGAGGGAATGCTAACCCGGTAATTACAAATGCTTGCTGAAGTCGGATGTGTCAGACCGCAATGTATAAATATCGTAGTCAAGCTGGAAATTACACCACAACGCATTCCGTTCTCCAAGCAATATCCGACTACTTCCAAATCCCTTTTCCTGGCTTGATAGCATACGAATGAATACGAAAGAAGAAGAAGAAGAAGAAGTAGAAGAAGAAAAAGAAGAAGAAGGAGAAGAAGAATAATAATAATAAAGACGAGGTTACGGTAACATTGCAATGACTGCAAAGGGGAGCGGTCTATCTGTCTTCCAAGTTTTGACGTGCCTTTTTCATTTGCCTATCCAGTGCAAACAGACTGATGTATTGTTGATAAACAAAACTAAATTCTGCAATCTAGGAAAGAAATCATAACATAATCGTTTATCGGTGCTGACCATCAAAATATACAATACTCACAGACGCATAAGAAACAGGAAACAACAGTACAATCATCTGCTCAACTCCTTCTAACACCTGGAGAAAACGAACAGTGTTTATGTTGGCTATGTCAGCGAATGCCTTCGTGTAATTGTGTATATGTCTCTAAATTCGTTCACACCGGACGATGCTATACATTCTTAGTCACCATTGTATTTCTTTGAATGTCGTACATTTCATAGTATTTGGCATGAATGTATTTTGCTTTATTGTTATTGCGAACATGGTTGTCTGGCGCTCATTCTTATTACGTGTATCTATATCATCGGATTGCCATTTCCATGTCAGGTCAGGTCAGATCATCCCGTAACTGGTGAAATCGCTGGGGCACGCATGAAGACTTCCTCACAACAGCAAGCCACCCCTCTCTGTCATCGGCTGCTGCCTGTGCCTCTTCTGGTCGGAGATTGGTCAATTCTTTCATGTTGTCCTTCCACCTATTTTTGGGACGGCCTCTTCGTCCTTTCCGTGGATGATCGTATTTGCAAGACCATTTGATCTCGATTTGTGACCGTACCAAGCGAGTTTCCATCTTTTGACAGTTGCCAATAGGTGTTCAAAAGGCCCTATTGCTGTTGTAATTCTATCTCGTTTTTCCTCATTTGGAACTCGATCTTTGTACGTGACGTTTAACATTTTCGAAAACATCTCATCTCCAAGGCCTGTATCCTTCGCTGAAGGTCAGCTGTAACTGTCCATGTCTCACACGCATAGAGGAATATTGACAGGACAAGTGTACGAATTAATCTGATTTTCGTGCATAATGCTAACCGTTTATCTTGCCAGATTGTGTTCAGCCCTGCAAGCGCCGCTATTCTATGTGCTATTCTGGCCAACACCTCAAATTTTGATCCTTCATCACTGACAATCGACCCTAGATATTTAAAACGATCAACCAGTTCGAGGTCCTGACCAATAGCTTGTATCCTGCTGTTGAAGCCCTCGGCGTTGTTGGTCATTAATTTTGTCTTTCCAGCGTTTATCTCCATACCATAGTCAAGAGCTGTTTCATAGAGTCTTCTGGCCCATTCCTGGAGTTCTGCTTCTGAACCAGCCAACCCGTCGATATCATCTGCAAAACAAAGGATGGTAATCGTTCGGCCCCGTATCTTGAAAGTACCAACGTGACCTTCAAATGCCTCACTCATAATTCCCTCAAGGGATATTTTGAAAAGCGTAGGAGAGAGTGTACACCCCTGTCTCACACCAATTGATGTGCGAAACCAGTCCCATCGCCTTCCATTCACAAGAACTTCGCTGGATGCCTTGTCTTGACACCCTATCAAACGCCTTCTTAAAATCAACAAACACATGATACAGTTTTTGCTGCTGTTCTAGATATGTCTCGCTTAGCAGCCTTAAATTAAATTTATGTTATGTAGAACTTCTTCCCTGTCTGAACCCTGCTTGCTCCTCTGCAATGATGTTCTCTGCTTGGAGTTTCAATCGGTCGAGGATTAATCTAAGGATGTTCATTATTGTTCTGTAATGTTGGCACAACTTTAGGTTTCCAGACTTATGTAACGGTAAAACCATTGATTTTGTCCATAAGTCCGGCCAGTTTCCTGTCGCCAAAATTGTGTTGCAGATGTATATCAGACCTCCCACCACTATCTCTCCACCTGCCTGTAAAAGCTCTGCTGGTATATTGACCACACGGGTCGCCTTCCCTCTTCTCAATGTCTTTACCGCTGAAGTTACCTATTCTTTCGTTATCAGTTGATTATCCTCTATAGTTATATACATTAAATAAGTTATCATTTAACTTGACATGACCTTTGCGTGGACTTCTATTCATCCTATTTTAACCAAATTCCCCATAACCTAGAGAATTGATATTTTGTTCACAGCTTCCACCAGTGCAATCTGTTAATCTATCAAAATTAGACAGATCTTCGAATGCAAATAAAACAAAACCGTAAATACACCAATGTATCAAAGAAACACATATATTTTTTTTGTAAATACCTTCATGTAGTCCCCAAAACTAAAAACATGTCTAAGTATAAATAAAATCTGGTACCGAAAAAAATGAGTTGACAAAATAATTTTTTTTTAAATCGATATATATATATATATATATATATATATATATATATATATATATATATATATATATATATAGAGAGAGAGAGAGAGAGAGAGAGAGAGAGAGAGAGGCACATGCATATACATATAAATTGAGAACCACTGATATCAAGCAACTATGTGAATCTTCTTGAACAAAATATGGAATGCGAGGAGTGTCTAGTGGCTAAAAAGATGGCACTTTCAGAGTGAAAGCTCGTCCTAATTGCCCACGAGATGTAGCCGAGATTACCGAGTAGGACAGGAAATGATGTCGCATTTCTAATATGGCTTTTCCACTTGTGTATTCGCACGTGAAGTATTCTTCAAGGCTCATATTCAACTTGTTGGGCGAAATCTCCCCTCTCCTCAATCCACCTTTTAATCTTTGGTTTCTCTTCCCCCCCCCTTCTATCTCTCTCTCTCTCTCTCTCTCTCTCTCTGTCTCTCTCTCTCTCTCTTTGTGGCTATCTTCACTTCAAGAAGCTGGATCTAAAAAGAGCGAAATGGATATCTAAGGGGGTTGTCTAAAAGTGTAGAACAGCGAATACAAAAGACAGAGGAAATTGGAAAGAAACCATATTGAAGATTTCTAACCCTGATGACATCTACTTCCGGCATTAGAGAAATCAGCGCTAGTGATGTATACGTTTTTAGTGTGCGTTTCTCGTCGTCTGTCGTAATACGTTCCCGTCAGTCGCTACACGTTTCTGTCCGTCGCTACACATTCGCGTCAGTCGCTACACGTTCCCGTCCGTCGCTATACGTTCCCATTGTCGTAGTAAGTTATTTTCTGTGGTTACAAGTCTCCGTCAATAGCTACAAGTTTCCGTATGTCGCTACAAGTTCATGTTTATCGCTACAAGTTCCCGTCTGTTGCTAAAATTTCTCTTCTGTCACACAAGTTCGCGTCTGTCATACTTCTTCTTCCTTCTCCCCTTCTCCCTTCTCCCTTCTTCCTTCTTCCTTCTTCCTTTTTCCTTCTTCCTTCTTCTTCTTTTTCTTCTTCTTCTTCGTACGCTGTCAGACGTCAAACTGTATTTTTTTCGAAAAAAGCAGCGGTCATCCTGAGGCTGTCGACTGCCATAGAGCTTGTCTAGTGTTGCCACTGGTGATGGCCACATCTGCTTTCTCTGATCCTCGTATGTCGGGCAGTTTTGCAGCAAATGTTCAGCGGTCATTTTACCGGTACCACACGGGCATTCGTCGGTACCACCTATCTTCAATTTGTTGAATAGGTGGTACCTCCGTCTATTGTGGCCAGTGCAAAGTCTGAAGACCACGACCTGCTCTCTTCTGTCCAACTGGTAATAGGCATCGTTGTTTGTGTAGGCAGTACATTCTGTTTCCCATTTGGCCATGTATCTAGCTCTAATAAGCCTTTTTGACTCTTCGTATGTCACACTAATATCTGGTTGTGGTAGTCTTGCACCTTCTTTTGCCATTCTGTCTGCCTCCTCGTTGCCTTGGATGTTACAGTGGGATGGAACCCACTGTACCACTACTCTTTTTAATGCGGACTGCTGGCATAGTTGACATAGTACTGCTCTTAAATAATTAAGTTCAGTCTTTTTCTGGCTTTTCAGTGCTGTGACAACGGCCAGTACATCTGTAAGCAGGACTATATGGCTTTTATTATTTTTACCTGTCACCATTTCTTCTACTGCAGCATTCAGTGCTCTGCCTCCGCTCTGAAATTGCTTGTGTATTTTCGAGTTGCCACTGACAGTGTTATTTTTTTACCATTTGGTAGGCTCAGGAATACCCCTGTCCCTCCATTCTGTGTTGTGTTTGTTACAGAACCGTCGGTGTATGCATGGGTCCAGTTCATGTTTGGGTAGTTTTTCGTTATGTACCTCAGGATTGTATCTCTTCTTTCTGTTTCAGGCTGGCTGTTTTTGTTTCCAATACCTGGTATATGTTCTACCACCTCTCGAAATATATGCTGTCTCCAGGTAGGTTTTCGTACAGTAGGGATGGGCTTTGGTGTTGTTAGTGCGTTCATAAGGTCTTCGTTCATCTTTGCTTTGGCTATTTCTGCAAAGTTTCTCCGCTTTAGTTTCCCATTTCCAAAATGTTTTAGTCTCTGATGCATTGGATGGTCAGTCAGTCTTCTGAGTTTCTCTGCTTGCTGCTGGGCTCTGCAGTCTCTTCTGTCGGTTATGTTATTTATATACGCCAGGAAGAGTGTGTTGACAGTACTTCCCCTTGGGGTATTCCTTGCTCAAGTGTTACCTTTTTTGCTCATCTGCCCTTCTACTTGAACTCTGACCGTTCTGTTGTTGAGGTAGTGGCTGATCCATTTGTACATTTTCCCACAAACTTCACTTTTTCGTATCTTGACTTTAAGTCCCTCTTTCCAAACTGTGTCAAATGACTTTTTCTAGATCTAGTCTGTCATACAAGTTCCCGTTTGGACTACAAGTTCCAATTTATCGCTACAAGTTTCAGTCTGTTGCTACAACTTCCCATCAATCGCTCTAAGTTTCCGTCTGCCGCTACAAGTTCTGATCTGCCATTTCCACTGTCTTCATTAGACAAATCTGTATTTGTCCGCATTTCTTGACGTATGTTAACGAAATATGCACACACATTATGGACTGCATGTGACGAATGAAAGATAAAAGTAACGAAAGAGGAAAACACGACGTGACAAATTGTAGAAAATGATAAACTTCGCCAACAAATTTGAGCTACCACAAAACCCGGGCACCAGTTCGCCATGGCGCCTACTAATATTTCTGTAGCGTCTACAATTTCAGTACCAGTGTCGTATTTAATCTCACAATGTCATCCATCGCTAACATTCTTGTTCCTCGTCTTCTCGTCAGTTTTAGCAGGCACAAAATATCATGTAATATCATATAATTTCACATAATTTCCTCTCCTGTCATCGACTTTCAAGTTCAGACTTCCGGTACACGATACGCTGCTGGTAATGCATAACACAGATTAGAAATTGCAGAAAACGTTAAGCAATTCTATTGAAAAAAATTTCAATCTTTACATTTGGAATGGTCATCTTCAAGAAAGGAATCAGAAGAAGACTAGCAATGGCAATGCAGAGACAGAACAGCGTGAAGAAATTATGGCAGAGCACCAACAAAATGATAAAAGTATAAGTCTTGAGAGCCTGTGTTTTTCCAGTGGGAACTTATGGCTGCGAGTCATGGACGATTACCAAAACTTCCAGACAAAGAATCGAATCCCTTGAGTCAAAATGTTACAGAAAGATCCTGAGAATACTGAGAGTATGTTTCTGATCAATACAGCAAAATTAACTTGACATTTGGGTTTGAGATTTTTTTTGTCCAGATGACCACAGTTACACGAAAAGGCAACTTACGTTAGTGTGAATCCTGTGTACCCCCCCCCCCCCCCCTTTCCCCCTGTACAGAGAAAAAGACAAATGCTGACATTCGGCAAGAGTTGATGAAAGAAGAGAACTGGTTTATCAATTCCATTTTGGCTAGAAAATGCAAATACTTTGGTCACATCAAGAGACACAACAGTCTTGAGAAAACGGTGATGAAAGGTAGGGTGCCAGGTAAAATTCGAAGGGGTAGACCAAGAAGACGATGGCACCAAGATATCCAGGAATGTCTGGGTATTACTGTGGCAAAGGCTGGAGTTTTACCAAGGGAACGAGTTTCTTTCAGAAAGGATGTGATGGGAGCGATGTTCTATAAAGGACATGCTACATGATGATGATCTTCAAGAAAAATGCATCTATACCCGAACGAACGTTGCACAGCCCGACAAGGAACGTTTCCTCCTTCACCATGCATGGCTCCTACATATGCTGAACAAATGTTTAACCCCCTGAGCTGGGACGATGAGGCTAACGTCTGGTGAGGCAAAACACACTGATCAGACAATGTTAACCAGGACCAGGAGAAATATACTGGCCAAGACCCTCACCTGACGGGACGATGAGACTAACGTCTGGTCAGGCAAAACACACTGATCAGAGAATGTTAGCCAGGGTCAGGAGAAATATATTGGTAAGACCATCACCTGACCTTTTCGTTTGTCATCCTGGAAACGGGCTGTTGTCGAGGACAACAGTCCGGCTAACAAGGTGAGGTTCGACGTGCTCCTAGTAGTAGTGAGCGACACGCAGATGAAGCCAGGGATAGCGCAACCGCCTGAAGGATCCCGGTCCACCTTCATTAGCACGCTCGTGATGTGAGGAAATCTACTGCAACCCGTCACTTAACATCCTTTTCAGGGCGTACAAAAGAGTAACCTACTCATTATGTGCATTCGCAAACAACAACAACAACCCCCTGAGCTCGAAGAAGTTTAACAAGTACAATGAAACAGGTTATTTGGTCAGATAAGTGCTAAGGCGGAAATAATGACAGAACACACGTTTCAACCTAACTGCCCTCATCGGAGACAGCAAACAAGGAGTTCCAATATGGCTGATATATATATATATATATATATGAAAGAGGTAGTTAGGTAGGTATATAGGTAGGTAGGTAGATGGGTAAGTAAGTCGGTGGGTCGGAATGTATGTATGTATGTATATAGGTAGGTAGGTAGGTAGGTGGGTAAGTAGCTAAGTAAGTCGGTAAGTAGTTCGCTTATGTTACAAAGATCAATCGTTTAAACCGTTCATTAACACGTTACATTGTAAATTCCGAACCCGCATACAGTGAGGATTACATCTGTCCGACTTGACCTAACCAGGTGATGCATAGAGGGACGTCGGTGTAGGACGACAATAGATAGCCGTTACTTACATTCTCTTTGATGATGGCCTGCTTCAGGATCTGGTCAGCTTGGTGTGCTTCGATGTGTGCCCATCGGATGACATTGCCGTTTGAGACACGTTTATGCCAGTGGATTGCAAAAATGCGTCTCCTTGAAAGGCTTCAATGCGATTCTGATCACATCTGGAAAATAGTCCAGTGTTTGCAACCCTGCATTAGCATAGGGAGGATAAATATCGTGTAAACCAATATCTCGGTGTTCATTGAACACCTCTGCTGGTTCCAAAACCCGATGATGGACGTCCATATAGGTGGAACTCAAACAGTATCTTCGAATGATGTCCAGATGACTCGTGCATTGGAAAAGGTGGGTATGAAATGGTTTAAACACACATTTGGGCATTAGAGATATCAACCATTAGGTAAAGTGCTGAATAGGACAAGAAAAAATACGATCTAGTCATCTAATTGGAATACAACCTTACCAATTGCCACTCAATTCTTCAATATTATTGATGATAATGACCTGATTTCGTTGATAAGATGACCATTTTGAAATAATGTATCTGCTACTCCCCATTACTACGAGCCATACAGATAAACCGTACTATTCATGTTGTAAGATCTGATTAAGGACGGTTTTGCATGAGGCTGGTATCCTCTTTATTTAAATTAAAGATTGAGAAGAAATATGGACTTCAATGAAAGCTCCAGAAATGAATACTCGACTGTTGTGCAGAGAAAGCGAGAGCGAATACATTTTTTTTTTTTTAAATATGTAGGTCAAGAATATGGGTATAAACGGACACTATTTATAGTTCTCTTGAATCCATATGAAAGCGACTAGAGTGTAATGTTCTCTTGAATCCATATGAAAGCGACTAGAGTGTAATGTTCTCTTGAATCCATATGAAAGCGACTAGAGTGTAATGTTCTCTTGAATCCATATGAAAGCGACTAGAGTGTAATGTTCTCTTGAATCCATATGAAAGCGACTAGAGTGTAATGTTCTCTTGAATCCATATGAAAGCGACTAGAGTGTAATGTTCTCTTGAATCCATATGAAAGCGACTAGAGTGTAATGTTCTCTTGAATCCATATGAAAGCGACTAGAGTGTAATGTTCTCTTGAATCCATATGAAAGCGACTAGAGTGTAATGTTCTCTTGAATCCATATGAAAGCGACTAGAGTGTAATGTTCTCTTGAATCCATATGAAAGCGACTAGAGTGTAATGTTCTCTTGAATCCATATGAAAGCGACTAGAGTGTAATGTTCTCTTGAATCCATATGAAAGCGACTAGAGTGTAATGTTCTCTTGAATCCATATGAAAGCGACTAGAGTGTAATGTTCTCTTGAATCCATATGAAAGCGACTAGAGTGTAATGTTCTCTTGAATCCATATGAAAGCGACTAGAGTGTAATGTTCTCTTGAATCCATATGAAAGCGACTAGAGTGTAATGTTCTCTTGAATCCATATGAAAGCGACTAGAGTGTAATGTTCTCTTGAATCCATATGAAAGCGACTAGAGTGTAATGTTCTCTTGAATCCATATGAAAGCGACTAGAGTGTAATGTTCTCTTAAAACTTTATCAAAGAAGAAAAATTGAAAATGGTAATGGTTCTTCCCTTATCTTTGCAATATGTATGCTGAAAGCTTAATGTGAAATGTCGAGATTGACATAGCGAATGAACTTTTCGACCCATTCACAGTCGGTGGAATTGAAATCACACAACGACGAGTGATTCAGGGCTGGAACAAATGATTATGTCGGTTAAACGGAACAGCAAGGAGCAAAACTATTAAACGGAACAGCGAGAAGAAAATCCAACAAACGGAACAGCAAGAAGCAAATCTATCATACGGAACAGCAAGGAGCAAATACATCAAACGGAACAGCGAGGAGAAAATCTATCATTAACACCGGAATAATGAAGACAATAAGCACTGACAATGCGAAAAAATCAGCCTTAAATTGATCACAGAAAAGCATCAAGTTTAGAACCCCCTAGTTTTGAATATCTCGGTTCGAATTTAATCAACAGAGATTTTTAAATAAGAAATAAAGAGAATATCGGTCATGTCACTACAGAGATTAGGTAAAATGAAGAACGTGTGGCAGAGCAATACCACAATTAGATAAATAAAGATACATAGGACTTGTATCTTCCCGGTGGCAACATACGGATGCGAGGTAGGGTCAACCACACCATCCTTGTGGAAGGTTGAATCATTTGAACTAAAATGCTACTGGAGGGTGCTCAGAATACAATGGATAGCAAAAAAGAAAAACACAAAAATCCTACAAGAGCTCAATTTTACAACAAAACTGGCTAGTACGTATTACAATATTACGTAAGAGAATATAGAAAGGCTGACGTATTAAAACGACGGTTCGGTAGTTAGTGGATTATTTAGACCATCATACTTGGTGAGTGGAATATACCGAGATCATTCCCATGTACTTGACTTTATTGTGCTATGCTAAATCGTCTTGCATAGTGCGTGGTATATGTTGATGCTGACCTTTTCTTCTGCATGTGTACGTTCAGTCGGTGTAAGACCACACCTCAGTCATTTCCTTTTCTTCAAGCTTTGGATTGCTTTTTGAACCCCATCTGTCGCAGGCTCCTTTTGTTAATGATTATGTTGGGGTCTCTTCCGGGGTCTTCCTACATTTCATTACAATAGTGATTGCATCTCTCTACTATATGCTAGTTCCCTATCAGTGTAATGTCACTTTCATCATTTATTACACAAAATCATGTGTTGAACTCGCCAATTATTTTTTTAAATTTCTTTTCTTTAACGCTTCCTCTTCCTTCCCTTGTCTTTACAACTCCGTTATTCTACTGAATATGTTAAAAAAAATATTGCTTCTTATTTTTACCAATCTCTCTTCTGGTTTATCTTGTGATGTTTATTAATCTGACAGTATTACGCTTTATCCTGGATTATTTTAATTTATTCTTTTCTTCTATGAGTATCAAGGTCTTTTCTGTGATGTAACCTTGATTTTTGGGCCGTCTTGGGAAGTATTGTTCTATTTACCGAAAAGATAACACGTTCTGTTGCCTGTGTGACAATATCATCTGGTGCCATATCTTTCTACACTGCCCCAAGGACCAGACTGGTGCCATATCTTCATGCATTCCTCCAAGGACCAGACTGGTGCCATATTTTCCTACATTTCTCCAAGGACCAGACTGGTGTCATATTCTCCTGAATTCCCCCAAGGATCAGACTGCTGCCATATTTTCATGAATTCCCCAAAGGATCAGACTGCTGCCATATTTTCTTGCAGTCCCATAAAGGACCAGACTGGTGCCATATTTTCTTGCAGTCCCCCAAAGGACCAGATTGGTGCCATATTTTCTTGCAGACCCCAAAGGACCAGACTGGTGCCATATTTTCTTGCAGTTCCCCAAAGACCAGACTGGTGCCATATTTTCCTGCACTTCCCCAAGGACCACACTGGTTCCATATTTCCCTGCATTGTCTCAAATATGGTATACCCCTGTTTTATACAGATTCCGTCATAGAGTAGTTTGCTATTGCTTTTCATCGGTTTTTTGGCAGTCTTATCTTGATGTCTGCGAGGGGCATTTGGTTATCTGAGTCGCAGTTAGCTCTTGGTAGTGTCTTCAATGATGGTACTCATGATCTTCATCTCTATTTCATTCGAATGTAAGTGTAATTTATAATCGTCATTTAAGAAAAAGAAAAAGATATGTAAATACCGTGTCTTAGCTGGACTCAAAACGATAACATAGAATAGCAGCACTGTAACCTGCAACTTAATTTGTATCTGCTGAATTAATTAGCTTGAAAATATATTCAGATATCAGAGAAAAATAGAGGATCACAAGGTTAAAAGTGAAGAAGAAATCCATTAAGACTTAAGCTGATCGGCATGGCTCATGACGATTAGTCAATGAGACTGGTGGAAGCCTTAGAAAATTGTCACAGAAGTCTTATTTCAACATGTGCTCTCTCGGAAAAGCACTTTCACGCTCTCGCGCACTCAAATGTCGTAGATATTCGGATTTGTTCATCGTTCGGAAAAGATGAACGTGATTACTTTCGATGTGATCAATTCTGGACACTTGCCAGGAACAGGGGAGACGATCGTGTTGCGCCTTAAGAGGGAAAACATTGTCCAATCGTGTTGTCTCCACCTTTATCGCCTCGCCAAGCTAATGATGACCGCTTACAGGACAACTGTCCAATTTGGGTGCCCGCAAGATTGGGCCACATCGATATTCACGGGTGAGATCGAAAAAAACGGGGATCAACAAAGGGGCAAGCTAATTTGAGGGGTACCACTTTCGTTTGAGTGGCAGAAACGTTAGAGCCCATTTCTCCCACGGCAAAGAAACGCGGTTTGATCCACGTTCTCGGTACCCTGAATTATGGGTTACCTAATATACATTTTTAGAACAAAATCGACAAGTAACATAACTGTTCACAGCCTCCTCACAAAAAGACGAGTAATCGTACAATGAAGTCTCTAATACTACATACAACGTTGAAGGTAGTTTAATCTTTTTTCATTTCTCTTTACTTTGACTGAGCCATAGGTCTCAAATTCGCGGCCCATGGACACATGCGGCTGATTAAGAGGGTTCATGTACCCCCCCCCCCCCATATGATTGGAACGTTATAGTATTAAAAGGAATAATAATGGTATGGCAATAAAATAGGATAATGTGTGCCACATTTAGTAATATACTAATATCACCACAAAGACACTCTTTCCATCTCTCTCCATCTCTCTTCTTACATCACACTCATTTGACTCTGTCCAACAATCACACGCTTACATAACTATGTCCAAATAATCATACTCTTACATAACTCTGCCCAACAATCACACTATTACATAACTCTGTCCAACAACCACACTCTTACATAACTCTGCCCTACAATCACACTATTACATAACTCTGTCCAACAACCACACTCTTACATAACTCTGCCCTACAATCACACTATTACATAACTCTGCCCTACAATCACACTATTACATAACTCTGTCCAACAACCACACTCTTACATAACTCTGCCCTACAATCACACTATTACATAACTCTGTCCAACAATCACACTCTTACATAACTCTGCCCTACAATCACACTATTACATAACTCTGTCCAACAACCACACTCTTACATAACTCTGCCCTACAATCACACTATTACATAACTATGTCCAACAACCACACTCTTACATAACTCTGCCCTACAATCACACTATTACATAACTATGTCCAACAATTATACTCTTACACTGTCTGGGTCACTATCGTGTATAGTTTAACAACATTCTTGTATCAGTGGTAAAGTGGATTCTTCCTCTCCTGACGCGTTATTTGCATTATATATATATATATATATATATATATATATATATATATATATATATATATATATATATATATCTTGAGAGCATGTGTTTTGTCCTGTGGCAGCTTATGGTTGTGAATCATGGACAATTGACAAAACTTCCTGACAAAGAATCGAATCCTTTGAGTCAAAATGCTACAGAAAGGTTCTTTCGAATACACTGGACAGAGAAAAATACAAATGTAGACATTCGGAAAGAGTTGAGAATAGAGGACAACTGGTTTATCAATTCAATTTGTGCTTTAAAATGCAAATACTTTCGTCACATCAAGAGACACAGCGGTCTTGAGAGAACAGTGATGGAAGGTATGGTGCCAGGTAAAAGAGGAAAGGGTAGATCAAGAAGACGATAGCACCAAGATATCCACGAATGACTGGGTATAACTGTGGCGGAGGCTGGAATTTTGGCAAGGGAATGAGTTTCTTTCAGACAGACTGTGATGGGAGCCACGTTCTATAAAGGACATGCTACATGATGATGATGATGATGATATTTATATATATATATATATATATATATATATATATATATATATATATATATATATATATATATATATATATAAGCGCAGAACAATCTGGAACATGAACTAACGAGACAACGTAGATCGGGCTGATGATCTGTCCTCGTTCATGCAAATTGTCCTGATGGCAGCCAAGGCTGTAACCTACGTGCCTCTCCATTTAATGTCACTGTGCTCTTTGCGACATGATATGCTGCAGTGAGATGGACAATCACAAAATTACTGGAGAACAAATCGGGAGTTACTAAACCACTTCAGAGAGATGCTTCGTAGGAATCACTCTACGCAATCAACATTTGCAAAATCTCCCAAATTCTGACATCCGACGATTGTAGTCGGTGAACAAAGCGATAATCCATGCAGACATGGCAAAGTGTAGACGATCAGTTCACATGTTGCGACGAAACGATTGTCGATTAAGCACGGCAACAGCAATCTGGTACCCCCGAGGCAAAACGATACTGCTGAAAAGACCTTCAATATGTTCGGCAGACTCCTCATCTGTCCGCAACAACATCCGATAAATGCTTACCACTCACTGGACTTCTGTGGTCCAAAACAAAGTACGCTGGAGTCAAAGTTGGGATCCGTAGCAGCACTGAGGATCGGGTCACGATATATATATATATATATATATATATATATATATATATATATATATATATATATATAAATATATATTTATATATATATATATATATATATATATATATATATATATATATATATATATAATGGGTGTCTATGTGTACGTGCTCGGCTATATAAGTGTGCACACATTTAACACGCCTAGTCTAAAATTGACTCTGCTTAACGATATTGTGTTCAAAATGTACCTGTATAAACACATTTGTATTCGTTCTGGGATATCACCTCGTTTTACCTGAGATAAAAAGTATTTGCAGCTGATGAAAATGGATAGATGGCGTATCTACGAAACCGAAACTCATTATAGGCGGATTCGACAAAGTAGCAGGAAACGCCTGTATTAACACAGGATGCAATAAAATATGTGTGAAATGCAGACACATTAACAAGAGTGGCGCTCAGAAAGAGTATTGGATTATTGTTGTAACCCGGATTGGTCAATATAAATATCGGATTATAAACTGTTTAAGACGATATGTAGAACAATTCTGATCGAGACAGCTACGGATAAAAGTAGTAGAGGAAATAATGAATATGTTAGTAGCAAGACAAATAACAATAATAAAATGTATACATTTTTTACGACGACGCTTATTTTCGAATATGTGGATTTGAAGACCAACATAAAATCTCAATTTGACAGCAAATTAGTAGCGAATAGCAGAAGGTTTCGATGCTTGTCTTCCGTAAGAAGGGCAATGGATCAAATATCCGAAATGACATATGCTGTTTTTCTGTTGGTGATAAACATAGCCTCACACAACCTTACAAACTTTCTTTATTGTCATGTGTGTGCCTTTTAGCGTTAGGCTATGAAGATGTTTCATGAATAAAATGTTAAGCTATATTTATTCAGCACAAGCGAGATAATCCGCAAATATATTTTGTTGTTGATTCTAAAGTGTTAAATGCTTCATTGTATCTTGACTCATTTTTTGGAATATGTTTTGGTTGATAATGCAGCTCGTACTTGAGTTTGATACTCTTGCAGACTGTCTTTAGTGGAAGGTTACAGCTGCTATTCTCACAACCCAGTGCATAATTAGGAAGGTAGACCTGGATCTTCCTTATTGTAATACAAATCAAGGCTCCACGGTGTTCACCACCATGTTGGACGTGAGTCGAGGTTTTCATTAGTATGTTTCATTTGACCTGATTGGACAGGTCTGATCAGTATTCTTTTTGTCTGATTGAACTAGTCTAATCAGAGTGTTTTGTCTGATTGGGCTAGTCTGATCAGTGTGTTTTGTCTGATTGGGCTAGTCTGATCAGTATGTTTTGTCTGATTGGGCTAGTCTGATCAGTGTGTTTTGTCTGATTGGGCTAGTCTGATCAGTGTGTTTTGTCTGATTGGGCTAGTCTGATCAGTATGTTTTGTCTGATTGGGCTAGTCTGATCAGTGTGTTTTGTCTGATTGGGCTAGTCTGATCAGTATGTTTTGTCTGACTGGGCTAGACTGATCAGTATGTTTTGCATGATTGAACTAGTCTGATCAGTATGTTTTGTCTGATTGGACTAGACTGATCAGTATGTTTTGTCTGATTGGGCTAGTCTGATCAGTATGTTTTGTCTGATTAGACTAGACTGATCAGTATGTTTTGTCTGATTGGACTAGACTGATCAGTATGTTTTGCATGATTGAACTAGTATAATTTCCCTATCTCGAGAGGTCATGTGCTCATCTCCGTTCCTCGTTTCCTTCCGGTTCATATGTCTATCAGTTTACCAATTACACCTTGACAAATGGGATTTAACATGTGACGTTTATGGTTCACATGTTTATCAGTCTGTAGAGAGGATCATAGCTGGCATTGACAGAATCATTTTTGGTATAGAGAGGATCACGGCTGTCGTAGAGAAGAACATAGCTGGGAAAGAGAGGATCACGGCTGGCTTAGAGAATATGACGGCTTGCATAGAAAAGATCACGGCTGGCATAGAGATGATCACGGCTGCAATAGAGAGGATCATGGCTGGCATAGAGAGGAGCATTGCTGACATAGGGAAGATCACGGCTGGCATAGAGAGGATCACGGCTGGCATAGATAGGTTCACGGCTGGCAAAGAGATGATCACGACTGGCATAGAGAGGATCACGGCTGGCATAGAAAGGATCACGGCTGGCATAGAGAGGATCACGGCTGGCATAGAGAGGATCACGGCTGGAACAGAGAGGATCACGGCTGGGATAGAAATGATTCCACTGCCATTCATTTGATATGCGTTGTCTGCATGACGTTCTTATATTTCCATATTGCCATTCATATGTGTTGAGTTATTGATCCAGAGGTGCAAAAACTCCTCTACACATCCACGATCCTGAATAACATGCTGCAAAATAACAGTCTTGCTAGGTCAAAGTGATCGACAAGGGATGACTAGACCTATACTCAAAAATGCCTGCCGGACGGATGTGTTAGACCGAAAGGTGCGAATATCGCAGTCAAGCTGTAAACTATGACAAAAACGCATTCCGTTATCCGGACATCATGCTACTTGTAAAGCCCTCTCCAGGGTTTAGCAGCGCGAGATTGAGAATGAAGGAAGAAGAAGAAGAAGAAGAAGAAGAAGAAGAAGAAGAAGAAAAAGAAGAAGAAGAAATGAAGAAGAAAAAGAAAAACAAGAAAAAGAAAAAGAAGATAAATTATTGCTGGTCGTGCAGTTTTTGGTCTTGGTTCTGCACTTATTCCCTCTTTTCGAAAGTTTTATCCTAGATATTTAATTTGTTTTACTGTCTCAAATCGCTGCCTATTTCCAGTAATGTGTCCTTTAATTAATTGTCTTGTCATCGGCTGTGTAATTTCTCCGGTTTTTCTCCAGTTTCTTTTAACAGATGAATCGATTTTATGACGAACACGAAACAAGAACATCGCACAGAAGCGGAAAGAACATTGTAGTGCAGAATTATGCTAATTATTCGAGAAAAGATGACACTGACGTGACATGATCAGACAACTTCAGTACTATCTGTGGACTGACTAACTGATTATGAGGATAATCTTTTAATCCAGCTGTTAACGCTTGTAACAATTTTTCAATTTCAACCAGTGCATATATGTTATCTGCAAAGCAAAGGAGCGCGATAACGCGTTCTCCTTTAAACACATTAGAAAACAAATATCGATGCCATGCCTTTCAGATGAAAGTTGCAATTTGTTGAACATTTCAAAGCGTTCAACTCGAATACGACAATAATATCGTTTCAATGGCTAATATATATGATAAATCCTAAATTAATTAATTATGTAAAGAGTAATAATTGTACTTGCAGATGGCATGTGCATGTGAAAGACCGCTTCTATTGTCTATGTGGCTTTTCGTGTTGCTTGTATAGCTGCTGAAGAGCATGTCTTGGAAGCGTTCAGCAGCAGTTAGACAACATTGAAGGATACCTGTTTGCTTCTATCGTTTCTCCATCGTGGCATTGTGCTGGTGGGAACGTTTACCGCGGTCATCACTAGCCATGTCACATTTATGGAAGAAACTCAGTAGGAATGGAGATAGTGGATCTTTAAGACCATATTGCAGCTACGATTGGGATACGTAGACATACCCTCGACCAATCCAATGTAGTTTTTGCACTGCCATTCCCGATTAAGTCAGCTGAGGGCACACGAAATGAGTCCCAAGTTATTTTCTCGCAGTCCTGAAACACCTTGTCTGCAGATCTCATCACTGAGGAGTTCGTGGATCTGAGGACTGACAATATCACCATCTTTAATTTTAGATTTTTTTTAGAAAGGAATTTGTCAGCCAATTACTTCAAGGTTGATTCAGTACGGTTTATGGCTTTAACGAAGTTTTTCACCACACAGAGTTTCATAATTAAGGGAGGTAGCAGAATTATGTGCGTATCTGCCTATGCTAAGTGTTCCATATTCTTCTGTCCTGTATAGATTTTCTCTGAGGCCTTCCCTCTTAACGCAATGATAAGTCTTCGTCGACTTTCATATTCACATAAGACAGCGCATGACAAATAACAGGCGGCAGGTCACAATGGCACCAGAAATGTTGTCGGGGGGTCCAACATGTCAGGATCAGTGTCGTATTTTCTCGAACAATGTATGCCACCGCGCATATCCTCTATCTCCTTGCAAGAGCAAGGACATTGCCCTGCATGTTGAACAACCCTGAACGGAACATTGTATCCATCTCTATGCCTGGCTCCTACATTTGTTACCTGGCTCGTAGATCCTAAACAAATGTGTGACCCCTGACACAAGAAACTGCTGTACTCAGTAAATCTCAGCTGTGGATCCATCAACAGAGCCACAGCCTTCAGGTCACAATAGATATGCTGGCAGCCATAATTGGTGTGCAATGGTGTGTTTTGCGCTCGGCATCGCAAACCAGCGATGTCGAGGTCGACTAGTCCTTCTTCTGAGGGGGCAAAAAGTAAAATGAGTAGCCTGCCGATAAAGCGAACACACAAGTCAACCTCCCCTCCAAGTGGTGCACACTGGGAAACTATGGCCGCGAGGCTGTGGGCAAACGAGGCAATGGCTCGCCTGGGGAGTTGGGCTCCACCAGGTCAGATGCAGATGTTGGCCCGCACCGGTTTGGAGAGGAGATGGGCTCCGCCCAGAGAAAACCGCCCAAGATTCACACATGAGGACACAACAACAATCAAACATACCGGCTCGGTCGTAGCCCGGGTTAACAATGACCGCGCCGGCCGTCCCACACCAGGTCGGAGGCGATAAGTGTGCTAATGGTGGAACCATCAAACTGAGGAACGACAAGCTCACAATAGGTACGTGGAATGTTTGAACACTGAACCCATGTGGCAAAATCAATGAGCTAAAACACGAGATGGAGAACTACCGGTGAAACATCCTTGGTATATGCGAGGCTCGATGGAAAAGCTTTGGAGAGTTTACCACGGAATAGGGGGCCACAAGTTCTACTACAGTGGCAGGGAGTACAAACATTTACATGGAGTGGGGATACTGGTGCATAAAGACACAGCCAGATGCATATTGGGTTGCCCCCCAATATCTAGCCGTCTTTTCATCTTTCGGCTAAAGGCAGCACCGTTTAATATTACCATAATACAGTGCTACGCACCCACTGCAGACTACAAAGATTGTGAAAAAGAGGCATTCTATGATCAACTTCAAAGTCTGATACACGAAACGCCAAAAAAGACATATTGGTAGTCCAGGGTGATTGGAATGCAAAAATTGGAGAAGATGCAGTCCACGACTGGAGGGGAACATGTGGCCCATACGGAAATAAAGAAACCAATGACCGGGGCCTCAGACTCCTAGAATTTGTAAGATGCAACCAGCTGTTGATGTCAAATACGTTTTGGTTAAACAAGCCGTCGAGACGCTGGACATGGCATAACCCAAGCAATGAAGTGCATAGCCAGATTGACTATATACTGGTCCAGAGGAGGCTCCGATCGAGCATCAGCACCGACAAAACAAGAAGTTTCCCTGGAGCTGATATAGGAAGCGACCACGATCTGGTTATGATGACCATGCGTCTGCGATTGAAGGGAGTCGAAAAGAAGGATGTGACCACGATCTGGTTATGATGACCATGCGTCTGCGATTGAAGGGAGTCGAAAAGAAGGATGTGACCAGGCTAAAGCTTGACCTGGACAAACTAATGGACCCAAAAATCACCGAAGTGTTCCAAGCAAGGGTGGGAGGGAGATTTGCGCCACTGTTGGCTCTCAGAGAGGGACTGGATACAGATACAGATACAGTTACAGTCTCTTAACGCAGCTCTCATAGATACTGCAACAGAGATCCTGGGATGCCACCAAACAAAAAAGAAGCAATGCGTGACCAAAGACATTCTAGACCTTTGTGATAAAAGAAATTCACTGAAAAAACACGTAACAACCGGAGGAGGCCGGCAGTTATAAAGAGGTCAAGAACGCCATACAACAAAAGATGAGAGAGGCGAAAGAAGAGTGGATATGTGAGCAATGCGCAAACATCGAAGAGAGACTAAACAGAAATGATGCTAAAGGAGCATACAAGGTGGTCAAAGAACTGGTAACACCAAGACAAAGCAGGAACCTTATGATCCATGATAAAAACGGCAAATGTCTCTTTGAGGGAATGACGTACTGGCAAGATGGACAGAGTACTGTTCCGAGCTATATAACTATGAAGGGCGAAACAAACCTGAGAAAACATTCCCCCCAACACCAACAAATATAGAGGATAACCAACTGATAACGAAGGAAGAGGTAATTGCAGCGGTAAAGACATTGGAAAGAGGGAAGGCGGCCGGCGTGGACAATATACCAGCAGAGCTCTTACAAGCAGGTGGAGAGGTAGTGATGGAAGGCCTGACACACATCTGTAACAAAATATGGGCGACAAGAAACTGGCCAGACATATGGACGAAATCAATAGTTATACCGTTACATAAGTCTGGAAACCTAAAGCTGTGCCAAAATTACAGAACAATAAGCCTCATTAGCCACCCTAGCAAGGTCATGCTTAAATTAATCCTAGATCGATTAAAACCCAAAGCAGAGAACAATATTGGCGAGGAGCAAGCAGTGTTCAGACAGGGAAGAAGCACTACAGAACAGATATTTAATTTAAGGCTGCTGAGCGAGAAATATCTAGAACAGCAGCAAACACTGTATCATGTGTTTGTGGATTTTAAGAAGGCGTGTGATAGGGTATGGCATAAAGCGCTTTGGGCAACCATGAGGATGTATAAAATCAACGGAAATATTATAACGGTCCTTGAACACCTGTATAACAAGGCGTCTAGCGCAGTTCTTGTGAATGGGAGGCGAGGAGACTGGTTTCGGACATCAGTTGGTGTGAGATAGGAGTGTACACTCTCTCCAACTCGTTTCAATATATTCCTCGACGCAATTATGAGTGAGGCACTTGGAGGTCAAGTTGGTACTGTCAAGATAGGGGGCCAAACGATTACCAACCTTCGTTTTGCAGATGATATCGACGGGTTTGCCGGTTCAGAAGCAGAACTCCAGGAACGGGTCAGAAGGCTCCATGAAACAGCTCTTGACTATGGTATGGAGATAAACGCTGGAAAGACACAATTAATGACCAACAACGCTACGGGCTTCAACAGCAAGATAAAAGCTAACGGTCAGGAACTCCAAGTGTTTGACCGTTTTAAATATCTTAGGTCGATTGTCAGTGATGAAGGATCAAAATGTGAAGGGTTGGACAGAATCGCACAGACAATAGCGGCGCTTGCACGGCTTAACAAAATCTGGCAAGATAAACGGTTAGCACTAAGCACGAAAATCAGATTAATGCGTACACTGGTCCTGTCAATATTCCTCTATGCGTGTGAGACAAGGACAGTTACAGCTGACCTTCAACGCAAGATACAGGCCTTGGAGATGAGATGTTTCCGAAAACTTTTAAACGTCACGTACAAAGATCGAGTTACAAATGAGGAAATACGAGATATAATTACAACAGCAATAGGGCCTTTAAAAGATCTCTTTGCAACTGTCAAAAGAAGGAAACTCACTTGGTACGGTCACATATCGAGATCAAGTGGTCTTGCAAACACATTCCTCCACGGGAAGGTGCATGGCAGACGACGAAGAGGCCGGCCCAGAAAGAGATGGGAGGACAACATAAAAGAATGGACCAGTCTCCGACCAGAAATGTCACAGGCAGCGGCATCTGACAGAGAGGGATGGCGTGGAGTTGTGAGGATGTCTTCATGTGTGCCCCAATGACCTCACCGGTTACGGGATGATACACCCCGATAAATGTTGACAGTCCAGCAATAACACCATCTGTACCTCTACCTGTAAGGAGAAAAATAAAAAGTACAAAATGCCCTGGACATATACTATTTAAAAATGGACAGGAGAACATTAAGAGAGAAAAACAATGGCCAAAGACAGACATGTTGGTAAACATGAGATTCCGGATGTATTGAAATTTTGTGTCCCAACTTTGGCTTCGGTAAAGATGGCACGAGATGAGATTGGATTACGATCCCAATCAATCTTGCTATGAGAGGCAAGCCGTCTATCTTACGAAAATAATTTTCATGATATGCCAAACAAGCTCGAAAGGCCATCAAAATATATATGAAAAAATATCGTTGCTGCTGTATAATGCGCACATTGAGTACAATTACTCTATTGCGCGGCCTGAAAATGTCGTTAAATTGCAGATTGCACTAACGTTCATCACATTCCGGGCATGCTGATGAAGAAGGAACATAATCTCCAAGCGTTTGTGCTATGCTTGACTTCATCTGCGTGCCGCTCACTACTACGGGTATCACGTTGATCCACCTCCGTTTTAGCCATGTCATGATAGCAGCCCCTTTCCAGTGAATTGAAAGTGAGGTGGGATCTTGGCCAGCATATTTGCTCTGACTCTTACATGTATGATCAGCATGTTGTGCCTGACCAGACGTTAGTCTCCTCTCCCAGAACAAATATCGTGGAGTGATATAACCTACATTTTAACAAAATCTGGAGATTTAATCGTTTACATAAATGTGAACATCTGAACTGCAGTAAGGCTTGAGCTCGTATCCATTATAATGCAAGGCTTGCGTCTTTATCGCTGCTCAATCCACTCTACACAACTGAGAATCGGTACTTGAACTATAGATTTTTAAGGCAAGGTGGAAAGAAAAGAAACTAGTTTCTTCAATTCACAAACAGCTATCACTCCGTCCAATGAAGTGACTAACAGTTCTCTCCGACCAGTTGCGTGTCACATGAATACAGGCCCCTGTTTTCATCCTTACCATTTTTTTCTGATAATATCTTTTTGAGTGACAATTTGCCTAATTTGTTACTGTTTTATCCATCTGCACTCTCGTTGTTCCCCAAAATACACGAGATTACACGAGAACAAGGATAAAAAATCCATTAGGGCTCTACGGGTATCAATAAGGGCTAAGACAAAGAGTCAGTCTGGGCCTTAGGCAACGTTCTAAGCCTGCATAAAATACATGCACTTTCTTCATGTAATATTTCGAATTTAGGAAAATGGCAATAGGAGCGGAGCGTTCAGGAAAGACGTGGTTTGAAAGGCTGATCATTCAAAGGTAGACTTTGACATAGCCAACTAAACGAAGAGTGTAATCAGTTAAAATGAACAACCTGTACGCGATTAAATGAACGGATAAATAAAATCACAGATGAAGATATGAAAAGAGAAATCTACTTTTAAAAATGTTAGCTAGTGACTGCTCGTGTCTATATGTCTTGTTGTTGTTGGATGCCCATGATGAAGAAGTTTACTCTTTTGCGTGACATAAAAATGGCGTTAGGTTGCGGATTGCAGCAGCTTTCCTCATTTCTGGAGCATGCTAGCGAAGGTGTACCAAGTCCGTCCAGTCTGTTGTCATGTGCGTGGCTTCATCTGCGTGTCGATCACTATTACAGGGATCATTTCGATCCGAATATTATATATAGTGTCATGAGACATCCTGTTTGCAAGGAGAACTTCATGAAAATAAGGCGCTGTCTCGATCAGTATGTTCACCTCACTTGAACAAAGTTTTTTCAGTGACTGTCTCTTATATCAAATGGATCAGGTTTGTGTCTCGATCAGTATGTTCACCTCACTTGAACAAAGTCTATTCAGTGACTGTCTCTTATATCAAATGGATCAGATTCGTTTCTGAAGCGTGTGGATTAGAGGGATAAGCCGCGTACCTTAGTCATGAAAAACCCCAGTGGTCTACCATCTCACTAATCAGACAATGGATGTTTGGATGTCCGAATATGTCAAGTTTTGTTTTCCATTTCGGTGTTACGTGTGGACATGTGTCAGTAAGTGTATGTACTCATGTTAATATAGATTTATTTTGTATAAAGAAAACTAAATTTAAAAAAAACAAAAAAACAACTTACTTTGCTATATTCCATGAATGTGGTCCGCTTGGAGAAGTTATAATACTGCGAAATAAAGGTCGTTTAACCCTGCAGTCGGCCGCACAGTACATAGTAGGTTTATGTCTATCTCTAATTACAAAAAGAGCTTATGTCTGACCGAGGTTAGAATGGTATGCATTGATGGTCATATCACGATCATCCAACCATCAAGGTCACGGAATGGAAGCTAAAGTAGAAAGGAGCTAAATTCGAATGGAAGAGATAACTAAAAACTAAAATCAAAGTTCAAAATGGAAAGGCAAAGAAAGCTAAAGTGCAAAGGAAGGGAAGATTAAATGGAAATATAACAATTGCAAGAAAAGTTACTAGACAAGCAACTTTTACAAATCTGACTTTTAGAATAGAAACGCTTGCATAGCTGTTAGAAAGATGGACAAGTGAGGCTATTACACAAGGACAGCAAAGACGACAAATCATGCAATATTTCATATAGCTGCAGATATGATCGTCTCCACCGGCTGAAGATGAAGACAGATTATGATGTAACTGGTGGTCTCTTCTTTAATTGAAATCCCTTTCTCTGTCATGGCATACCTTTCAACCATTTTCAATCATCCCTCGGCGCCGTCCTCGATAAATGTGATTAGTGTTCTCCTGAAATAACCACCGTTACAGACTGATATCGTCTGCTTCATCTTGCCCGCTTCACTCCCTTTGTCTACACCACTAGCGTTTCTAGCAAAATGCGTCTGTTTATTTCAGCTGGAAATAAAAGATTCACGCGCTTAACGATTCTACATCTCCCGTGAGTTCATATGTCGTAACAAAATGGATACCAGCTACCCCCTCAACAACGGGCTGTAGCAACGGGCCCTCCAATCGGAGATTTGCATTCTGGATTGTACAACGTCAATAAAGCTCGCCTAGACCAAAGCTGAGGACAGTTTTGACAGAGTAGATCCATCTGCAGTGACAACTCATCGATAACCCGAAAGAAGTAAATTAAGTTTTCATGTTTCCTCAGTTTACGCGCCGGTTCTGAGGTGCTGAGATTTTTACTCTGGAACATGAGGTTATGTTAGAAGCCGTGGCTACACGGAGAACGTAGTCGATAACTGGTTGAGAAAATATATTCTTGAGGGGTGGTAGTAAGTGGTGTGGAGGGGTAGGGCAAAAGATCCAGGAACTAGGAGTGTAAATACGTAAGTAACGATGAAAATATGTGAAGAAAGAAATATCCAATAATATATTATTATCCAATTCGCTTCCTACCAACCGCCATTTTAGATGACTAGTGAATTATAACTTGCTTCTAATTATTTCATGCACACCATTGATTGTATAGCAATTATCTTTTCAAGACTAAATGCGCGGCCCTGGTTAGTCTTCTTTCACTACATGCATCAAAGTGCACTGGATTTATTCTATTTTCACAAGGAAGGATGACTTATTCTATTTTCACAAGGAAGGATGACTTATTCTATTTTCACAAGGAAGGATGACTTATTCTATTTTCACAATGAAGGACGACTTATTCTATTTACAAATGTGCTGTTGCTGCAATTTGCAACTGATGGTGTTTTCTGTGGTGTATACGTTTGTTTGCATGTACATACGTGGCTATTGTTTCAAAGTGTGCAGTACGCTCTTGCTGCTTTGGAATTGATGTCTTGTTAAGGAGCAAGATGTTGAGCAGTGCATGGGCTACAGTGGTCAGCGACCCAAAGTTTTTTGCTAGCGTCAGGGCCAGCAATCCAGAGTTGCCAAGACCCTTCTACACCTCCACGTGGTGATCTTGGATGATAAGCTGCAGTAGAGCAGGCTGGCTAACGAAATGGCCTCGAAGAGGGTAACCCGGTACCCAAAAAGGCCATGCTAAAGTCAGATGTCAGTGAACCATAGCTGTCAAGACCCTTCTACACCTCCACGCAGTGTTCCTGGATAATAGGCCGTAGCAGGGCAGACTGGTTAAGGAGAAGGGATCAAGAGGGAATGCTAACCCAGTACTCAAAAAAATGCTTGCTGAAGTCGGATTTGATGGACCAAAAGGTGCAAATATCGCAGTCAAGCTGTAAACTACGACACAACGCATTCCGTTCTCTGGACTACATTCTGCTAATTAAGCATTTCAAAGTTTGGTAGCGGGAGATTGAGAACGAAAGAAGCCAAGCCAAGACTAGATATAGCAGACAGAAAAGTGCAAATATCGCAGACAAGTTGTAAACTACGACACACCGCATACGTTTGCTATAGTACATCATATTACTAGCAAATGCCTTTTCAGGGCTTGGTAGTGGGCGATTGAGAACGAACAAACGAACAAAGAAATAGAGGAAGATTAAGAAGAAAATCTTGTTCTCTATTTACCTGCCACTATGTCTAATTCATGCAATCTAACCACATGTACTTATGTTATAAGCGCACAACGGTAGCTAATTAGAATTCATTATCACGTGATGGTGAACAATTGTATATTGTATCTTTTCATGATACCAATACAGAAAATAGTTCCCTGGATAGATGAATCAAGTTTAGTTCCGGAGCCATCTCCATATTGCAGATCAGCTTTAATGTATCTAAAACGTTCTGTTTCTTAACTTAATTTAACTTTAAACTTTATACTGGTTTAGAAGACTATGCAGTGTCTCTATACAGCCAGTTTCTTGAAGGGTCATTAACTGATGTGCGAATCCATCTTAATAGACTCAAACACTAGAGCAAAGTAGACCCTCAGCATGTAAGTCGTCATCTTTGCTGCTGTTAACAAACCACTTAACCAGGGCCGATTGTATGTCATGTCACACAGTTAGCTGCCTTTATGTGGGGCAGGGGTGTTATTCTTGCCTTTGTCATACGTAAATACCCTGGCAGACCACTCGGCACTTGCCATTATGATGTAGCCAGTCAGGGTTTACCAATGGCCTACTTTAGATAGGCCGTCCGACTTAACGGAAAAACCAATTGAAATGTCGCATTCCATGGCGGACTAAATACTGAAACTCATATTGTGCCAAGGTTAAAAATCAATCCATGATCCACACAGTGAAATAAAACAAATTCACAGTACTTCTTCTTCTTCATCGTACGCTATTTACAGCGATATTTACGTTGCACTGTTTTATTTTGTTGAGCCTGTGGCTCAGTGCATCCGATTTCAACAGGCGTTTCTGTAGGGATGCCCTCCTTAGCCGTTGGCTGTCCCCAGCCTATCTGCAAGGCAGCAGTTGTTTTTGGTCAGAGTTGTCTCTCTTAGGGAAGTTGTCTTGCAGGACTAACGAGTCTTCACCACTCGTGTCCATAGGGTTTGGCAATGATATGATATGATGGACTATGTACTAGTTTGTACTATCCCGGAAGAGAGGCAGTCCAGTGTGACTGTGTCTCAGGATCGTCACGTCCTGGCAGAAACGTAGCATATGCATGTGAATGAGGTATCTCTTTGCTCCCTTTATTTTCTCGGCTCATCAGCAGTGATGGCACGCCTAGCATTCCCTGCCACCTGGGACGTTATCACAATAGGGCAGAGGTGCAATGTCCGCTGGACTGCATCTCGTCTGCGTCTATTGGGATGACTGATAGCAGACAGAGGCAAAGAGCGAGGCAGGAGTGCATTTAACTAGGTGCATTTCTGCGGCTCGACCGGGCCGGGCTGAGACGCGAGCCCCAGGTCCCAACCATATCGTGGCCTTCCATTACAGCGGTGCTGCGATTTAGGGCGGGAATCTGGCTTAGAGGCGTTCGGCCGTAGTCCCTCAGGTGGTAGCTTCACACCATTGGCTTATCAGCCAAGCACGTTGACCAAATGTCAGCGACCTGCGATTCCTCTCAAAGGAGTGCATTTAACCAGGGGACAAGCCTGGTAATGGCACGGAGATGTTTTTCGCCTGGTGTGCGAACATATCTCAAGATCAAAGGGTTGCGTCTCAACAGTTCGCAGTGAGGTGGCTGCTCTACTGCTTACGACACCCCGACCGAGAACTAAATCTTCTACTAGTGGTTTGACAGCTCATCGCCGTATGGAGTGAATATCGGACAGCTTTCCGCCCGCTTTGATCGGCGGACGGCAGAGACCTGTTTCTACAGCTCGACCAGGTCGGGCTGGGACACGAGCCCCAGGTCCTAACCCTATCGTACACTCCCATCTCAGTGGTGCTGAGATTTAGGACGGGATTCCTGCTTAGAGGCGTTCGGCCGTAATCCCTCATATGGTAGCCTGGCGCCGTTGGCTTATCAGCCTAGCACGTGGACCAAATGTTCACTATTAGACCCAACGAATCAATAGAGGGCTTTTTAGTCAAGTCAATGACCAAGTGTCTAGAACCTGCGATTTATGTAGGGTTAAACAGGGTTACCGTAGCAGACGCTCTTTCATTAGGAGGGTACAACTGACCTGTATTCCTTGGGTCCAATACCAGCACACGTTCTCTATTAGACCCAACGAGACTGCTCTCAGTCTGTCAGTCATTTCACAGTGTTTGCGTGTTGAGTAAAATTAAGCCGCAGGCTCCACTCCTGGTGGTGCCCTTCCGTCAATTCATTTATCGAACACTGGATGCGAGACAGTCAAGCCACCGAGAGCATAGCTCCAGATTTTCGAGGGTCTAATGCCAGCACCCGTTCCAAATTGAACCAACGAAAGTGCTCTCGGCCTGTAATCATTTCAGTGTTGGCCGAGTTGAGTCAAATTAAGCTGCAGGTTCCACTCCTGGTGGGGCACTTCCATGAATTCCTTTAAGTTACAGCTTTGCAACCATACTTCCCCGAACACTTTGGTTTCCCGGAAGCTGCCCGCAGAGTCATCGAAGCAACTCCTGCGGATCGCTACTCGGCATCGTTTATGGTCAGAAAGACGACGGTATCTGATCGTCTACGCGCCTCTGACTTTCGTTCTTGATTAATGAAAACATTCTTGACAAATGCTTTTGCAGTAGCTCGTCTTGCGGCGATCCAACAATTTCACCTCTAACGCCGCAATACGAATGCCCCCGTTTGTCCCTGTTAATCATTACCTCCAGTTCCGAAAACAAACAAAATAGAACCGAGGTTCTATTCAATTATTCCATGCACCATTATTCAAGCAGCCGACTCCTGCTTTGAACTCTCTAATTTTTCCAACGAACACGCGCCAGCCACCCGGGACGCTCAGTGAAGAGCACCCACGGGAGAGAGTCGGCAGACGGTAGGGCAGATCACAACGGGCAGTTAACCGGCGCGAGCCGAACCGCCAGCCTGCGCCTGAGATCCAACTACGAGCTTTTTAACTGCAACAACTTTAATATACGCTATTGGAGCTGGAATTACCGCGGCTGCTGGCACCAGACTTGCCCTACAATAGATCCTTAAAGGGTTTAAAGTGTACTTATTCCAATTACGGGGCCTCGAAAGAGTCCCGCATTGTTATTTTTTGTCACTACCTCCACCTGCCGGGAGTGGGTAAGTTGCGTGCCTGCTGCCTTCTTTGGATATGGTAGCCGTTTCTCATGCTCCGTCTCCGGAATCGAACCCTGATTCCCCGTTACCCGTTACAAACATGGTAGGCATGTCACGTACCATCGAAATTTGATAGGGTAGACATTTGAAAGATGCGTCGCCGGCACATGAGGCAATGTGATCAGCACAAAGTTATCCAGAGTCACCAGTGGGGACGCCGCAACCCCGCGAAGGAAAACGATGATTGGTTTTGAACTAATAAAAGCGCTCTTTCCGCGAGAGTCGGAGCTTGGTAAGCATGTATTAGCTCTAGAATTACCACAGTTATCCAAGTAGGATCGTGTCATCTAAGGAACCTCGACTGATTTAATTGTATTGTTACGGTGTTCATAGGGTATTCGCTCATCTATGCTATGGCTATTTCTGCAAAGTTTATCCGCTTTAGTTTCCCATTTCCAAATCTATTTAGTCTATGATACATTGGATGGTCTGTCTGTCTTCTGAGTTTCTATGCTTGCTGCTGGGCTCTGCAGTCTCTTCTGTCGGTCATGGATTGCAGATTTGTAATCTTTTCAAGTTCTATAATTGGCGTTAACTTCATGCCTCCTGTTATAATTCTCATGGCTTGGTTTTTAAGTTCGTGTCATCTAAGGAACCTCGACTGATTGAATGAGCCATTCGCTGTTTCACCGTGAGACAGTGTGAACTTAGACATGCATGGCTTAATCTTTGAGACAAGCATATGACATCTGGCAGGATCAACCAGATATCTGTCGGAGACGTACGAACCCCACACACCGGTCGGCGGAGGACGGATGTGTAAAAAGCCTCACTAGTACAGCGGCAGGGACCGACTGACGGACGGACGGCTGTTCCGTCCCTCACTCCGTGGACCTAGGACCGCCTGACAGGGGACCGTACACATACCAGACGACCGACCGACTGGGCTTGCTCGGGGAGGGATGGCAGCGCTCTGAGAAGAACGGATCCCAACGGCCCCGGCGATGAATTTCACAGGGACTGGAGACGATTTTTACCTGCCGGCCTGCCCTTCTCCAGAGGGTTGGTCGGGCGAGGACTGGGCCTTTAGGCACGATTCCTGCTCTCCATTTGCCGGTCACAAGCTCTTTGCGAGAGTCTGACTACGAGCGAGACGGACTGTGGAGATCTGCTATAAGCCTTCGAAAAAGCACCACTGACTGTCAAAGTTTCTCGATACGGGCCACAGTAACGCACCGTTGCAAACGGTACGACACAACAAATTTCGTCCCGCTACATGGCCGGGGAGAGGCGGGCGATCGTTTTCGGCAAGCCCACGCTATCGCTCAATCTTGCGGGACTGAGATCGCTGTACTAATACTGGATCATAGTCAATCGCGGCGGCGAGAGACCAACCCCAGATATTCACAGTACAAAACACAACAAATCAATGTTACTTACTTACTTTCCGAGTTCTAGGAACTAAGTCCCAATTCATTTTTCCAGTATTCAGCTACGTGGATTGCCCTGTCACTGGCACTCAGTACGCCATCCATGCTGCAAGTCTCCAGGCGGTTTGGGCAGATCATCATATGGCCCTGGTCCTATGTTACTCCACATTCGCACGTTTCATCATCCCTGTATCCCCATCTTTTCAGGTTGATCCTCCATCATCAAACACGTTCGACGTCTGTTTAGTGACTTCTATCTTGCGTAGGGCAGGAGATGTCTAGGCGCAGATTGCACCCGTAACTCGATTAAGGGACCTGTGTCATCTGGTTCCTACTTTCGATGCGTCGATTTCCTGGACTAGTGGCTGAATTTGTCTTGACTTTAGTTTTGGGCGTTGTCCGAGCATAGACTGTCTTGTGTCATTTATCTCTTTATCTCTTTCTATCTCTGACGCAACAGTTCTACGTATCTCTGCTGACGCTATGCCGATTATGTGATATTTTTTTAACTTTTTTTTTTGCGTCCACCTTATTTCTTTAATCCTCAAAGCGGTGTATGTCGACACTGCCATAGAGCTTGTCTAGTGTTGCCACTGGTGATGGCCACATGTGCTTTCTCTGGTCTTCGTATGTCGGGCAGTTTTGTAGTAGATGTTCAGCGGTCATTTTCCCGGTACCACAAGTGCATTCGTCAGTGCCACCTATCTTCAGTTTATTGAATAGGTGATACCTCAGTCTGTTGTGGCCTGTGCAGAGTCTGAAGACTACGACCTGCTCTCTTCTGTTCAACTGGTAATAGGCATTTTTTTTTGGTAACCAGTATCTTCTGTTTCCTATTTGGCCATGTATCTGGCCCTAATCAGCTTTTTGGACTCTTTGTAGGTCACACTAGAATCTGGTTGTGGTAGTCTTGAACCTTTTTTTGCCAGTCTGTCTGTTAGAGTGGGATGGAACTCACTGTGCCACTACTCTTTTTGGTGCGGACTGCTGGCATAGTTGACAGAGTACTGCTCTAAAATCATTAAGTTCAGTATTTTTCTGGCTTTTTGGTGATATGACTACGGCCAGGGCATCTGTAAACAGCATTATCTGGCTTTCATTGCTTTTGCCTTTGAGCATTGCTTCTTCTGCAGCACTCGGTGCTTCTGCCTCCGCTCTGAAATTGCTTGGGAATTTTCCAGTTGCCACTGACAGTGTTATTTTTCTACCATTTGGTAGGCTCAGGAATACCCCTGTCCCTCCGTTCTGTGTTGTGTTTGTTACAGAACCGTCGGTGTATGCATGGGTCCAGTCCATGCTTGGGTAGCTTTTCGTTATGAAGCTTAGGGTAGTATCTCTCCTTTCTTTTTCAGTCTAGCAGTTTTTGTTTGCAATACCTGGTATATTTTCTACCACCTCTGGAAATATATCCTGCCTCCAGGTAGGTTTTCGTACAGTAGTGATGGGTTTTGGTGTTGTTAGTGCGTTTATGGGATCTTCGTGCATCTTTGCTTTGGCTATTTCTGCAAAGTTTCTCCGTTTTAGTTTCCCATTTCCCAAATTGTTTAGTCTCTGATGCATTGGATGGTCGGTCAGTCTTCGGAGCTTCTCTGACTGCAGCTGGGCTCTGCAGTCTCTTCTATCGGTCATGGATAGCAGTTTTGTAATCTTTTCAAGTTCTACAATTGACGTTGACTTCATGCCACCTGTTATAATTCTCATGGCTTGGTTTTAAATTTGCTAACTTTATGGAAGTTCGCCTTCGCTGCTGTTGTCCATGCCGCAATGCCATACTCGAGAACTGGTCTCACTCTTCCAGTGTACAGTTTCTTTAGTATGCCTTCGTCTACTCCCCAGCTTGTGCCAGCAAGTTTCCTCATGATTGCCATTTTTTCTCTGGCTTTCATTCGGTTTCTCTCAATCTGACTTTTCCATGTCATGCGCCGATCAAATGTGACTCCCAGATATGTTGGGTTGTCGTTTGGCTGCAGGAATTTGCTATTTAGACTTAATTTGGTACTTTGGGGTTTTAATGAAAGCGAGAATATTGTGCATGTGGTTTTCTCCTCGTTTATTTTGACCAGCCATGAGTTCGCCCATTCTTCCAGCGATGTTAGGGCCGTCTGCATCCGATTTCTTGCTATGGTGAGATTCTTTTCAGAGGTCCACATAGCCAGATCGTCTGCAAACATTGAGCTATGGACTCTTCTTGGTATATTCTCTGTAATATCGTTTATATATACCAGGAAGAGTGTGGGTGACAGTACTCCCTCTTGGGGTACTCCCTGCTCGAGTGTCACCTTTTTGCTCATCTGCCCTTGTACTTGGACTCTGGCCGTTCTTTGTTTGAGGTAGTGGTTGATCCACTTGTACATTTTCCCACAAACATCACTTCTTCTTAGCTTGACTCTAAGTCCATCTTTCCAGACTTTGTCAAATGCCTTTTCCAGATCCACCCAAACAGCTACTGTGTGTTTCTGTGCCTGGTAGGCATCTTCTATCTCCTGGGCTATGAGGATGACCTGGTCCTCAGTGGATCTGTGCTGTCTAAAGCCGGCTTGCTGTGGAATTAGTATTCGTTTTTCTTCCAGATGCCACATCAGTCTGGTGTTTATCATCCTTTCCATCAACTTGCCGACACAGCTCAGTAGGCTTATGGGCCTGTATCCATTTGGATCTGTTTTGTCCTTTCCTGTTTTTGGTACTGGTACCAGTACTGCGTCTTTCCATGCTTGTGGTACAATTCCCCTTTTTCAGCTTTGGTTCAGGACCGATAGCAGTTTCCTCTTCGCTGTTTGGCCTAGCCCCATCAGCATTTCGTTTGTTATCCCGTCTTTTCCGGGAGATTTCCTTTTCTTTAGTGTTCTCATAGCCTCTTCCATTTCGCGCATTGTTAATTTGGCCATCATGTCCTCTTCAGGTGCCGTATTCATGTTTTCGTGCCCCTTTAGCTCTTCGCTAATGTCTGTATGCTTATCTGCAGGGACCTCGATGTGGTTTGCTCTGGCATAGTGATCGACAAAGGCGTTTGCGGCTTTCTTACCTGTGATCAAGTTCTCGCCCTGCTTGATAGTAATTTGTTTATTTGACGGGGTTTCGTCGTTCATGGCTCTGACTAGCTTCCATAGCTTGTTCCCGTCTTTGTCCAGGTTTAGACTTTCCGTTTTATTTTTCCAGCTTTCTCTTGCTGTTTGCTTGAGAGTGTGTTTGTACTTCGCCGTGGCGGCTTTGAGGGCGATGTTTGCCTCCATGGATTTTTCTCGCTCTGCCATGTTCCTAGCATTTGTTACTGCATGTCTATGCTTGGGTGGTTTTCCGTTATGTACATCAGGGTTATGTCTCATTTTTCTTTTTTCAGTTTGGCTGTTCTTGTTTCCTATACCTGGTATATTTTCTATCACCTCCGGAACGATATGCTGCTTGCAGCTAGGTTTGCGTACAGTAGGGATGGGCTTTGGTATTGTTACGGTGTTCATAGGGTCTTCGCTCATCTTTGCTATTGCTATTTCTGCAAAGTTTCTCCGCTTTAGTTTCCCATTTCCAAATCTATTTAGTCTCTGATACATTGTATGGTCTGCCAGTCTTCTGAGTTTCTCTGCTTGCTGCTGGGATCTGCAGTCTGTTCTGTCGGTCATGGATTGCAGATTTGTAATCTTTTTTAGTTCTACAATTGGCGTTGACTTCATGCCTCCTGTTATAATTCTCATGGCATGGTTTTGAAGTTTGCTAATTTTAATAAAGTTCGCCTTTGCTGCTATTGTCCATGCCACAATGCCATACTCGAGAACTGGTCTCACTCTTCCAGTGTACAGTTTGTTCAGTATTCGTTCGTCTGCTCCCCAGCTTGTGCCAGCAAGTTTCCTCATGATTGCCAGTCTAGCGATTTGATAAATGGCGCAATATGGCGATATTGCCCCAATCACAAATACCCCGGATTAGTGGCTGTTAAGATTGTCACTGGGATAGCAAGAGACTTTATCAACAGTGGAATAAAAGCCCCGTAAGACGCCGCATCCACCCCACCCCCACCCCCGCATCATTGCAGAGTTAACTATCATGTGGATGTTCTTAATATGGTTGTTAATGGAACGTAGTACATCAGCAGACTTTCTCCAATGGGGTTTCATTGAATCCCATGACTACAACCGACATTCTCTTTATGTCATTAGAACAATACAACAACGGATGTTCTCCAAGCAAGCACAGGATTTTTATAACATCGAATGTTCTCCACGTAGTTACTCTCGGCTATGGACTCCATCTGCTACTATTCTGATCTATATTCCTGTATTTTTCCCACTAGTCTCAAACTGCACTGGCCCCATCGCTCTTCTACTTTTCTTCATCGCATGACCCTAGATTTCCCCGTTGTCTCTTTCCCTGTGAGTACCAATACAGAGCATATCTGATAATATTGCCAGGTTTCTTTTGAGAGTGTGTCATGTCTATCTCCAATTTTTATCCCAATTCACCCCATTGCATTGATTGTTATCATGTTCTTTGTCACAGATCTTCATTTACTATGACCTCTAGCCATGAAAAACAAAGGATGCAACGAAGACGTTTGTTGGTGAACAACTTTCCAATTAGGGCAACATTTTCATAAGTTTTAACGAGTCAAGGTCTTCATACAAAGGATCTAGTGAACTGTTTTCATGAACCTTGTTTTCAGAGAGAAATATATATATATTCGCTAACCTGAACTCGGGCCATTCCCACACGTAACACGGACAACTTCTATAATTGCCTTTGTTAACTTATTTCACGTGTTATCCCAGTATTCATTTTTTCGATAACAAAGGTGGTTTCAAAGTTAGTACCGGAAATATATTTATGTTATGTCTATCGTCTATCCAGTTAAAATTACCAGTTAAGCCGGTTTGTGCAGAGTGAGTGGCAGAGTTTGAATAACCGTAGCTCTGAATTGTTGCTGGTGCGTCTTCATTGTTGAGTTTGCTAATTTGATGTATGGTTTATTTAGCAGGACGGTCTTTGTTCGGTAAGGGATCTAACCCCACTTTGTTTGCTACTCTTTTCTCCTGGCTTGAGGATCGGCCTTTGATGATTCTAGTCTGTTATCAACAAATCTCTGAGAAAGAATGTTGACCTGCAATAATTCGACAAGGTAATAAACGAAAGGTGATTGGGGAGAGCAGAGCAGTTATATGGATCAAGAAATCTTAAGAAAAAGGTGGGTTTATTTTATACGCCAAACATTGCGAAAATTCCGAACCAGTATCACCAGACAATCAGTATCGTGGAACCACTAGGGTGAAAGAAACAAAGGAAAAAAAACATTCGGAGAAGAGACCCAGATGTGGTTATAAGATGAAACCGGATGAATCTGGATAGATCCGGATAAAATAGGGCAGGACAGGGTTGCTTGGAGAAGGCTTTTTAGAGAGGGTTGATTGGAGAAGGTTAAATGGAGTGGGTTTCTTGGAAAGGGTTGCTTGATAAAGGGTTGTTTAGAAAGTGTTGTTTGGCTAAGGTTACTTACAGAGGTGTGTAAAAAGAGGGTTGATTGGAGAGGGTTGCTTGATAAAGGGTTGTTTAGAAAGTGTTGTTTGGCTAAGGTTACTTACAGAGGTGTGTAAAAAGAGGGTTGATTGGAGAGGGTTGCTTGGAGAAGGTTGATTGGAGAGGATTGCTTGAAGAGGGTTGTTTGGAGAGTGCTGCTCGGAGAAGGCTTCTTAGAGAGGTTTGCTTATAGAGGTGTACTTAGAAAGGGTTGCTTAGAGATGGCTGTTTGGTGATGGTTTTTTGGAGAGGGTTGCTTGGAAAAGGGCCGTACAAGATGTTTTTTAGAGAGGGTTACTTGGAGAGGATTGTATGGAGACGTTTGCTTGAAAAAGTGTCCTTAGAGAGGGTTGTTTGGAGAGGGTTATTTGGAGCTGGCTGCTTGGAGACGGCTGCTTGCAGAGGGTTAATTGCAGAGACTTTGGTATATGTCTTAAGGACCCCAAAGAGAAAAGCGCCTGAACATGTGCTTGATTTGCATGGCGAAGACACCGGACATTAATTCTGACTTAGACATCACAGCTGAAAGTAATTCGATTATTTTCAATTATTAAAGGCGAGTCACGGAGGAAGGCAGGGGGCTAATCATCTTACATACAACAACGTAGGCGATTTAGTACAATGAGCAGCAAAGATGATATCAAACCCCATGCGCTACCATTATGCTCTCTTGTTTCAGTTTATTATGGATGCCAGCAAGCCAGGGATTAGATTGAAATTCTCAGTAGTAGTTGACTACAAACTGTGTTCACGTAAACTCGATGTTGTTTTCTATATGGATTTTTGTGTGTGTGTGTTGTTTTTTTTTGCGTTCTCCTTATTTCTCTATTCCCCAAGGCGGTGTGCGTTACTTTGTGGTTTTTATTTTGCTCCTATCGGCCCAGTGCATCCGACATCAGCATGCATTGTATGTAAGGGTTTGCTTCCTCCTGCATTTGCTAAGGGTTTGCTTCCCCAAGGTAACGGCCGGTGCTGCGATGGGGATCGAACCAAGCACATTGTTGTTGTGAGTCGTGTCACTTAACCACTAGCCCACGTCGTCCCCACATTTGGATCAATTAGTTCGTTCGATTTATAGTATTTTTCCATTTGGCTTTACTGGTAAAGCCACGGCTTCTTCGGTTACCCGTCTCCTTTTTCTCCGGTCCAGTAAACACGGCTAAATTTGGCGAGAATGGCTCTTTACACCCTGTTTGCTGACGGTATCAATGTTGGTATGGCTACATAATATTCGCAAAATCAGCGATGTACTCACATTTGAACGCTAGGAGAGGGTTGGGCCCCGGCCGGTTAGACATATGCCCAAGACACATTAATCAGACGCTGAGTACTGAAGCAAGAGTGAGGTGTGATGTCCTTACTACATCTGACGAGACGGCTGCAGAATAAAGTGTTTAACACTCCGGCCTGTTCTTCTTTGTTAGAATAAGCTGGAAGGTTTTCATATATAGCTAAATTTAACCTGAGAAGATAAGTTGCAATCTGTGCTTCTGATACACATCTATTGTTTCTGACACATTTCTTTCTGAGACAGATCTATTGTTTCTTAGGCATTCCTTTCTGAGACAGATCTATTGTTTCATACACATTTCTTTCTGAGGCAGATCTATTGTTTTTTACACAATTCTTTCTGAGACACATCTATTGTTTCTTACACATTTCTTTCTGAGACAGATCTATTGTTTCTTACACATTCCTTTCTGAGACAGATCTATTGTTTCATACACATATCTTTCTGAGGCAGATCTATTGTTTTTTACACAATTCTTTCTGAGACACATCTATTGTTTCTTACACATTTATTTCTGAGACAGATCTATTGTTTTTTACACAATTCTTTCTGACACACATCTATTGTTTCTTACACATTTCTTTCTGAGACAGATCTATTGTTTCTTAGGCATTCCTTTCTGAGACAGATCTATTGTTTCATACACATTTCTTTCTGAGGCAGATCTATTGTTTTTTACACAATTCTTTCTGAGACACATCTATTGTTTCTTACACATTTCTTTCTGAGACAGATCTATTGTTTCTTACACATTTCTTTCTGAGACAGATCTATTGTTTCTTAGGCATTCCTTTCTGAGACAGATCTATTGTTTCTTACACATTCCTTTCTGAGACACATCTATTGTTTCTTACACATTTCTTTCTGAGACAGATCTATTGTTTCTTACACATTTCTTTCTGAGACAGATCTATTGTTTCTTAGGCCTTCCTTTCTGAGACAGATCTATTGTTTCTTACACATTCCTTTCTGAGACACATCTATTGTTTCTTACACATTCCTTTCTGAGACACATCTATTGTTTCTTACACATTCCTTTCTGAGACAGATCTATTGTTTCTTACACATTCCTTTCTGAGATACATCTATTGTTTCTTACACATTCCTTTCTGAGACACATCTATTGTTTCTTACACATTCCTTTCTGAGACAGATCTATTGTTTCTTACACATTCCTTTCTGAGACACATCTATTGTTTCTTACACATTCCCTTCTCCAGCATTATTGCTTATGCTTCAATAAATCGCTATTACATTGCTAGACTTCTCCCGTGTGTGACAATTGTGATTTGTAGAAACATAGAAAAACTCGATCAGCTACACACCAATGCTAAGTGGCATACCCTGATACGCAACATACCTTCGCCCACAACCCACCCCCCCCCCCCAAATGAACGCCATACCTGTGATAAGCTGCATACCCTGATAAGTTACATACTTCTGATAAGCTGCATACCTGATACGCTGCATGCCCTGAGAAGCTACATACCTGATATGCTACATACCCTGATAATCTACATACCTCTGAAAAGCTACATACATTGATAAGCTACATACATTGATAAGCTACATACCTGATACGCTACATACCCTGATAAGCTACATTCCTCTGAAAAGCTACATACACTGATAAGCTACATACCTGATACGCTGCATACCCTGATAAGCTACATGCCTCTGAAAAGCTACGTACCCTGATACGTTTCATACCCTGCTAAGTGACACACTTCTGATAAGCTACATAACCATGATAAGCGACATACATGATACGCAATATACCCCCGAAAATGCACATACCTCTGATAAGTTACATACCCTTGTAAGTGACATTCATATGATAAGCTGCATACCCCGAAAAGCGACATACCTCTGTTAAGCTACACACCGTGCTAAGCGACATACCCTGAAACTCTACATACTCCAGATAAGTCATATACCTCTGATTAGTTCCCTTCACTAATTAGCGACATACCATGATACGCCATATACCTCTGATATCATACAAGTCCCGGATAATCTACATACCTTCGATACTTACGAAAACCCGTAAAATCATACAAACCCAGGATAATCTACATGCCTCTATAATCTTCATACCTATATAACCTAGATACCTCTATAATCTTCATACCTATTTAACCTACATGCCTCTATAATCTTCCTACCCATATAACCTAGACACCTCTATAATCTTCATTCCTATTTAACATAGATACCTCTATAATCTTCATACATATTTAACCTGCATACTTCTATAATCTTCATACCTTTTTAACCTACATACCTCTATAACCTTCATACCCATGATATGATACATAACGTAACATAACAGAACATAATGCAACTCTACGCAACACAACTTAACATAACAAAACATAACATAGCACAGCTTAACGCAACAGAATGCCATTTAACACAACAGAACATACCTTAGCCTAACATAACGTAAATAACAAATAACTTGAGGCAGCTATTATAATTTGTCTCATTTCTGTCAACTTTTCCTTTTCGGATGCGCGTGTAGACATCCGTTATGTTACCGATGTCTTTCCCATTGGGGCAAGGTTCAAATCTTTGGTAAGGCTTAGATTTTATCTAACATGCGTGTTAAATATAGCCGACTAGACTGCGCATGATGCGACGACTGCAGGAAAGGTACACTTTATAACCCAGTCATAAAATGTTCCCCACCCTTAACACTGCCACAACAATCCCAACCACGCCCCAACTCCATTGCACCCCATAAGCCAAAACCCACCCCACCACCGTGACGACAGCAACGGGAATAACACACCCTAATGAGTTGTTCTTGTCTGCTGCACACAATGAGTCAGTTTACCATTGTGTACGTCCTGACAAGGGCGTTCAGTGTCGGGTTGTAGTAGCTTTCCTCACATTCTGAGCATGCTGATTTAAGGTGGACCGTGGTCCTCCAGGCGAATGTGATATGCGTGGCTTCATCTGCGTGAAGCTCAGTATTACCATGAATCACATCGATCCACATCTCGTCAGCCAGACTACCATAAAAACAGTCTGTTTCCATGGAGCTACTACCAGGAAGAGAGATAATAGTCTTGCTCAGTATATTGTGCCTGATCCTGACGCATCGACCATGCCAGTGTTAGTGTCTGACCAGATTAGCGTCTCATTTCCCCTAACCGTAATAAGAGTTTACTAAACATACCTTGTCTCATTTCCCCTAACCGTAATAAGAGTTTACTAAACATATCCTGTCTTATTTCCCCTAACCGTAATAAGAGTTTACAAAACATACCCTGTCTTATTTCCCCTAACCGTAATAAGAGTTTACTAAACATACCCTGTCTCATTTCCCTTAACCGTAATACAAGTTTACTAAACATACCCCGTCTCATTTCCTTTAACCGTAATAAACGTTTACTAAACATACCATGTCTCATTTCTCTTAATCGTAATAAAAGTTTACTTAACATACCCTGTCTTATTTCCTCTAACCGTAATACGAGTTTACTAAACATACCCTGTCTCATTTATTTTCGTATGGTTATCAAGACGACCAAGAAGTTCATCGACCAAGAAGTTCATACGCCTCAGGCAGGTCTTACAGATCTCCTATCATGAGAGCAGCGAGCAGTGGTTAAGTGACACGGCTCACAACCGGCCGTTACCCGGGAGAAGCAAACCCTTAGAAAATGCAGGAGAAAGCAGACCCTTATATAAAATGAATGCTGAAGTCGGATGCACTAGGTCGACAGGCGCAAAACAAAAACAACAGTGCAATGTACACCGCCTTTGGGGATTAGAGAAATAAGGCGAACGCAAAAACATCCAAAACATTAAAAAAACAAAAACTTCGGACTTTCTAACCCCTGATCAGTCTGGATAGAACATGGATATCTAAACATTTCAGTCCGAGGCTCACATCGAACATTATACAGAATCTCGCGGGCCAAAGCACTTACATAAGTCTTATAAATATATTCAAAACCAAGTTTAAATGGGATCTTTATGAGAGGATAATCCGCATAACATTACTCAGAAGAATGGAGAAATGTTAATACTAACTACTTAGAAAAGATATATTTACTCATGGTCATCATCATCATCATGTAGCATGTCCTTTGTAGAACATCGCTCCCATAACAGTCTGTCTGAAAGAAACTCGTTCTCTTGCCAAAACTCCAGCCCACGCCATAGTCATACTCAGGCATTCCTGGATAACTTGGTGCCATCGTCTTCTTTGCCTACCCCTTCCTCTTGTTCCTGGCACCATACCTTCCATCACCGTTCTCTCAAGACCGTTGTGTCTCTTGATGTGACCAAAGTATTTGCATTTTCTAGCCAAAAGAATTGATAAACCAGTTCTCCTCTATGCTCAACTCTTGCCGAATGTCTACATTTCTTTCTTTCTCTGTCCAGTGTATTTTGAGAATCTTTCTGTAACATTTTGATTCGAAGGATTGGATTCTGTGTCTAGAAGTTTTGGTAATCGTTTGTGGTAATGATTAATAATGAATAATAATGATTAATAATGATTAATAATGAATAATAATATTGCAATTTAGCAAAATCTTTGACATAAGAAGCTCTGGCATAATTATATATTAAAATAGCATCCAATTTGAAACAATACTTGTGTACGTAAAGTACCCCATAGCAATACTGCCGCAGCTGTTAGCAATCTCACATTTCAAAGGCTCAGCTGTTGTGGTCTGAAGAACCATCTCCGCCTCGTGGCGGGCCACAGTGAGGATACTCTTGGTAAAGAGGATGAGATAGGTATTCCTTCATTTGTCTTCCACAATACAGGGCGTATGCCACAGAACCTCTTCAAATCGGGGTTTACTTACTAAAATGTCCTACACTATTTTGCTGCGAGCACCATTCATAATTGTTGTCCCTCTTTCCAGTAATAGTATTGTGAGTGGCAGTGAAGATAAGGCGATTGCTATATACTAGGAAGGCACAGGTTCGCTTCTCTGTATCAACACGCTTCAGTGTACACAGCTATATTTAGCGCCCTCACTTACAATTTGAGAAGGCCATGCAATGAGGAAATTTAAAGTGGATTAGCTAAATGACGGAAACTAGTCATCGCTTTTATAGATAAGTCAACAGTTCATTGATTGCACGAATTAGAAATCTCACGTGAATCGATCAATGCAGGTCAGGTTAGGAATGTGTGCAGCCAGCGCAGCGTTTGAGAAGTAAAGGGATAGTTTTGCTGGCTTCTAACTGCGATGGTACCAGTTTCGACCATTGTTATGACATGCTCCAGTCGTAAACAGGGAAAGTGTTAGGTGAGGTAAGACAGCGAGGTACTGACCATATTACCTGACAGAAACGATGTGGCCTCGTACAATAAACTTCAAAAACACTTCATCCCTTACGACAGTGACTGCTATCTTGATTTCTTGTTCATGTTGTATTAGTTGTACAGTATAGTTATCCTTTGCTCGCCACGTATGGCATTCATTGTTATCAATAGTTTGATATCTAGCTATATATTCTTGCTGATGTATCAATATGTTGTTCATAATTGAAAGCAGTGCATTTCAGGTAGAACCACAAGTAATAAGTATCTTACAACAAATAGAAAGGACTACTGACACTGAAGGTTCCTGTATTGTCACAGGCTGTTAAAGCATTGCACTTGGAAACACTGATGTCGGGTATAAAGAGTTAGAGACTATATTTATACCACGCTCTATCCTTTAGTGAAATGCTTTAGTCAGATCCATTATGTGTCCCCATACCAGTAAGTGTCATGCAAGTGTGAGAAATAGTTTGCCAGTTATGAAATAGAGTGGCCCAAACAGAAAATGACCAATACGATTGCAAAAAGACAAAAACAGACAATATTTTAAATTAAAGGAAAATGTAAAAAAGAACGGCAAAAAAACCTACACATTGTTGCAATGACAAACTAATTAGGAAATAAATATATATGTTTATTTTATTATTATTACAGACTGGCGCAACACTATTCCTGAGAGTGTTAAGAGACATGAAGCATCAAGAATAAATGAGGCTATATGTAGACGACTGCTACGCAAGTCTGCTCACATCAACCCTTCTTCAACCTCGCTGAAATTTAAGTCATATTTCCTCGTACTAAGTGCGACAGACAATCCAGGGCTCCGATTGGCTTATTTATCCATCTTTGAACTAATGCGAACAGTGAATGATGACAAAGTGGTCCTCAACCAACACGATGGATGAACAACAATGGGGAACAGAGCCATAAAAGGATGAACTATTCAAATGGAGAATGTGGTATGTGCGGGCAGTATAGAGAACTTTGAATGAGATAATAATCAAGGCGTGGTTGATGTCCGGATGCAATGAGGATAAATCATTGACTGTAGGCTGGAGGTCGCTGCCAAGGAAGTGGGAGAGGAATTTTGCGTGGCAGACACAAGCTGAAACAATATGTCTACTAGGATTGTTAGGATTATGAACTTTGGGGAGCATATCTTCTTATTCTTCTTCTTCGTTCGTTCTCAATCTCCCACTAAGAAACCCTGAAAGGGTAGATAGCAGAATGTAGTCCAGAGAACGGAATGCGTTGTGTTGTAGTTTACAGCTTGGCTGCGAAATTTGCACCTTTCGGTCCAACACATCCGACTTCAGCAAGCTTTTTTTGAGTACCGGGTTAGCATTCCCTCTTCGATCCCTTCTCCTTAGCCAGTCTGCCCTGCTGCAGCATGTTATCCAGGAACACCGCGTGGAGGTGTAGAAGGGTCTTGGCAGCTCTGGTTCGCTGGCCCTGACGCTAGCAGTCAGCTATGGGTCGCTGACCACTGCAGCTCATGCGCTGCTCAGCATCGGGGAGCATATAAAATAAGGGATTGGTCTAAAGAGGAAAGCGATGAAATGTTGAAAAGTGTTATTTAGCAAACTGTATCTCAGGAGCTTGTGTCAATCGATGGAGCAGACACACGGCGGTTGGAATGATAATGGTAGATACGTCATAATATCTCTTAAAATACTTTTTCTGAGGTTGAAAGCTACGTACCTTCGCTCCACCAAATAGGTAAGAAAACATATGACAAACAAAAATGCCACTAAGATTTTTCTGTTTCAATGTCTAAAGGAAACAATTTGTTATCCTTGTTTTCTTTTCGGTTATCATGTTATACATTTCAGTGTCAGATTATGAAAGGATCTATAGAACGAGCCCAGCTGTGTGCCTCATGCACAGTGACATTCACAACCTCAGATATTTCCATAAGCCACATTATTTGTTTTCTGCCTGTGGCCTTGATTCCGTTGTATATAAATAATCCGGCTTTTGGTTCGTAATCCGTTGTACCTAAATAGTTGGGGCAATTGTTCGAAACAAGATATCATCCAATCGCAATAGCTAATTCATCACGGAGATACTAGTTCTTTCCCATTCAATATCAGACATCCACACCAATAACTTAACAAATGTAGCAATCAGCTAGAGGATCTCTAGAATTGCCATGCAGCTTGTCGTTCCGGATTACAAATGAATATTAAGCATGCCTGCGACAGGCGTTTGTCTGAAACTTGAACTCCAAGGGGTCACTGTAGTCAAGAGGTTAAGACACTTGCCTCTCACAGTGATGAATGGGAACGGTGGGCGATCGAACCCCACACGTTTCAAGCAACCCAATGTCTCACAGGTAAGACCAGAGTACCTGCATCCCGAGTTATCTCCAGTCTGCTAACTGATCCGAGGTAACTCGGGATAAGAGTGACATTGATGACCAGCGGATAATGTTCCTCATATAATCCAGATCAGCGCACATTACATTATTTAGACAAGCCCGTCTGATGGTGTGGCCATCGTCCGTTTTTGATGGCAACAACTAACTACTTCAAGAACACATATGTTTAATCAAACTTAACTTTAGAAATACAGTTAGGGCTACAATAAATTGTGTCCAGCACGAGACCTAGTAACTTGCCCACGCATCGAGAGAAGATGATGAACATGACCTTATAATACTGACCTGGATCATCAATGCATGGAGATGGAACGTTAGATGATTATCATTAATTAGGTGCATTCATGACAGCAGGAATGGCAGGAAGATATGTGGCCTATCAAAGACAGATCATTAGGTACTTGATAAATAATAGAACACATTGTTACCAATTGATGTGTTCTTACAATAGTCGTGAATTCATAAATGATATCGAAGATCTTGTTGAATTTATAAACACGGTTCACCAAGTGCAACAATTTACTATTTCTTTTAGAATCGTATAAAGGTTATTTTATTGACAGAGACACAAATTAATGCACTGCCACAGCGAGAACATGGTCATATCAGACAGTTAGCAGTACATTATAACCCCAGTACGTCAGAAACTCATAGAATTCCATTTAGAGCAGTTGATAAAGACCAAAGGTTTTATGAGCGTAGAAAAGCATTATGGTTTGACAAGGAAGATCGATAGAGACGAGCGTGCAGAGGGATGACACCACTACTAAGATACGCCAAGTATTCCCTGCAGAAGAAAAAGGCAGATGATAAGTAACATCTTCATCCAAACCATGTGATATCAGCGCTAGACATGGGCATTGGATAGGGTCCAGGAACGAGAGTTAACCTCCAGCGAAACGTCGTGTCTACAGAAGGTCACTAACAATACCAGAATGGACATAATCACAAATACGAGTATTTGGGAGAATGTTATAACAATTCCCTGCTTACAGTACATCATGCAACAGACAATGGAGTGGTTTGGCCAAATTGTGAGAATGCAACCAGACCACATTGTCCATGCAACCTTCTACAGAAGAACATCAGGAAGATGGACAAGCGGTGATCGAGAAAAAGGTGGATTGACAGCGTAAACGAGACTTAGTAAAATGGGGACAAATGTTACTCGGGTCATGAGGGAGGCGGCAGACAAATACATACCACGACACTGGTAGAAAGCGAGACTATAGAAGAAGAACAACAATGCTATTGAAACAATACACATTTAATGATAAAAGATTAACAGTTTACAACTGGTGTTATTGTGGATCGGAGTAAGAAGTTCATACATACGACTGCAGTTGGAAGAATACGGTGAAACAGGTAACAAAAATATGATAAATATGATGAAGAAGAAGAAGAAAGAACAGACTTAGAAACAGAAAAAGATATGAACAGTTCGAAAGAAGTATTTCTGAGACATTCACAATGAGAGGTATTCACATCAAGTGATTGTGAGTTCCCACATCAAAGTTATCACCATTTGTTAAATGCATCGTCCCATCAAGGGTCCTCGTCAATAATTAATGCACATACTTCAGCGAGCCTTTGAATCACCACGTTTTCTGTTAGAATGTACAAGACTGTTGGCCTCATTAAGCTGTGAGTGGCAGGTCGCACTTGTTTACACAATGCTGCTTCAGTGCCAGACTATTGTACGAGCGAGGTGACGTATCAGGCTCTATTGCCAGCCAGTTTACTCACCGCTCACAGCTGACATGTTTCTCAGCTACAATTAATGAAACGAGGATGGAATGCATTGAGTTGGTAACGATTAACGAATCTATTGTGTATGTGTATGCCCCGGGTGAGGAAGGAGAAGCTGATAAGGGCGTGATGCACACTCCATATAACCAATTCTTCTAGCTCGCCATCTTGTGAACCTCGAGGTAACGAGCTCCATCAATAATTTTTTTTTTCATTTTTTATTTTGCGTTCGCCGTATTTCTCTACCCCCAAGACGGTGTGCGTTGCACTGCGGTTTTTATTTTTCGCCGATCGGCCCAGTGCATCCGACTAAAGCATCTATTTTATGTAAAACTCTGCTTCTTCCTGCATTTTCTAAAGGTTTGCTTCCCCGGGGTAACGGCCGGAGCTGTGATGGAGATCGTACCCAACACCTTCCATCAATCAATGAAAACCGTATCAATTTTTCGTGCAGTACATTTCTATAACAAATTTACGCTGAGACATCATTTCTATAACAAATTTACGCGGAATCATCATTTCTTGAGCCATCCTCTCTTGCTATCATCGTTTTCTTTTTACCTTTACACTATTATCCAGCTCTCTTCTCCGTATGTGTTTTTGTTTCCATCGGAATAATTTCCTCGAAAAATATAAATAAGGTAAATTCTCTAATGATTTCTCTGCAATGCATCATTAGCCATTTTGTTAGAAAACGTTGTTCGACCTTGAATGGTTGAATTGTGTTGTCCTTATTCATTGAATTATTCACATTTGTACAATCACCACAGATGTTGACATATCTCCTGGCGATCGGGGTGAACAACGTCCTGTAGCAAGTCATCACACAATGATAGCTGAACGGCTAGCACCGTCGAAGATGGAGAGCAGGTAGAGGATGTTGGATAGGCAGTATGTGAACAGTTCTGGACACCACAGAGCTGAACCTTTCCGAGACCTTGGTAGCCATAAGAATGAAACCACCCACGAACGTACTACTAATAGTCAAAAACTAGTCCTCCGTAGTTTCAGCACAAGAGATCCAGAAATACTGAACTAAATGATGTAAGATCTATACTCTGTCAAGCGGGCTAGCAGTCCACACACACACACACGAGTGGGGCTACAGTGAGCCCCATTTCACTGTAACATTCAAGGCAACTAGTAAACAGACAGACTGGTTGCAAAAAAAGGTGAAAGGTTACCAAAACCAGATTAAAGTGTGACCTACGAGTCCAAAAGGTTTATTAGGGCCAAATAGATGGACAAATAGGAAACTGATAATGCTGGCTACAGAAAAATACTCTTATTACCAGTTGAACAGGAGAGAGCAGATGGTGGTGACTCCGCACAGGCCACAACAGACTGAGGTACCATATGTTCTATAAACTGAAGATATGTGCTACTGACGAATGAACATGCGATACACGAAAATTATCCTTGAACATCTGCTTCAAAATTGTCTAACATAAGAGAACCATAGAAAGCACATGTGGCCATCACCAGTGCCAACATTATATAAGTTATATGGCAGTGTCGAGAGCCTTCCGGATTTTCGCTGCTTTCTTTGAACACATTGAAGTTGACGTATGACAGCTTACGAAGAAGGAGAAGAAGAGGAAGAAGAAGAAAAAGAAGAAGAAGAAGAAGAAGACGAAGAAGAAGAAGAAGAAGAAGAAGAAGAAAAAGAACAAGAAATACGTTCCGAAAAATAAACACACTAGTGTATGGTATCTCACAAATCCCATCAAATTCACTGACAGAACACAAGGAAAGATGTTGGTTACCTCACACTAGACATGCATCTGCCCGATTGAATACAGTACTTACAAAATCACTCTATGCCAGCAGGAGAGACTTGTTCCAATTGTAGAGCTGAAGCATCGGTTGTTCATGTAGCATCTCAGATTCTTATCAACGTAAACATAACTACAATAAAAAAGTCATTTTAACAGGCTCCAGCAGTGTACTCCAAGCCATCTCACGCCCCAAACAAGATAGACTCCAGCAGTGTACTCCAAGCCATCTCTCGTCCCAAACAAGATAGAATCCAGCAGTGTACTCCAAGCCATCTCTCGCCCCAAACAAGATAGACTCCAGCAGTGTACTCTAAGCCATCTCACGCCCCAAACAAGATAGACCCCAGCAGTGTACTCCAAGCCATCTCTCGCCCCAAACAAGATAGACTCCAGCAGTGTACTCTAAGCCATCTCACGCCCCAAACAAGTTAGACTCCAGCAGTGTACTCTAAGCCATCTCACGCCCCAAACAAGATAGACTCCGGCAGTTTACTCAAAGCCATCTCACGCCCCAAACAAGATACACTCAAACGAAATCAAATATAACATCAGATTGTTTTCTCAAAAAACAGATTTAGTCCTTCAGTGGATTCTGGCCCACTGCGGATCCTTGGAAAAGGGAAAACAGATCAGCTCGCAAAAGCTGGAAATGGCGGTACGCATACTCGTCATCCACAGAGCTATGAAGAAACAAAGACACACATCAAACGACCCATTAGAATAGAATGGAGAGACAAGCAAAAATAATGCAATTCTGAAAATGACGGGAAAGACAAGTTTAAAAGAGATGGACAGACAAAGATCTTCAAAATGGAACAATGCAGACTCAAGGCCTACCTTCACATAATGGGTCTTAGAGGCAGCACCACGTGCGATTGTGGAGCACCCAAGCAAACACCAGAACATTTTCTGCAGGACTGCCCTACCTATGCAGCCCAAAAAGCAGAAGTCTGACCCGGGAGAGCGACCATGCTCGAACAGCTGTCAGTGAGTGGCGAAGACCTGAACCACACAGTCTCCTTAGGAAACCTCACCTAAATAGAAGCATATCATCAGTTGATTGAAAAAGAAAAAAAAGATTACAGTACTCTAGTATCCCAGTATGTTTGATGAAGTTATCGTCGCTCAAAACTGCTCCCATATTCGATTTACCAGCACCATGCAACACCTTCTTTAGCCGTCATTTACATGTTTGGCATGTTACTACTCTATGCTTCCATTTAAGTCTCTGTAACACTCAATCAGATAACGAAATACACATCCCCATAAGCATGTATCATTTAGTTTTCCTCTTCTTCGTGTCTTCTTCTTAATCTTCTTCTTTTTCTTGTTCTGTTTTCTCTTCTTCTACTTCTGCGTTCATTCTCAATCCCCCGCTACCAAGCCCTGATTGTCATCGTACGTGGTACTCACATCATCGAGGGGAAAGAGTGCGAAAAAAGTGAACTGCATGAAATTAGATGCCGTAGGGTGGTTCACATTTCAGACGCTGTCTATGTGTGCCCGACGTGTTCAGTTTAGTCTGCCGCGCTCGTATCAGATTGTCCAGTAACATGCGGTCACATTGGAATACACACGTCTGATCATATCGTAATCTGGCTTACGATGGGCAATTATTAATAATTCTTTCCGTTATTGTCTGCTGTGAGGCTGCATACAAGAAGAACCACTGTAGCATGCAACTAAAGAAAAGTGGTTCATAGTTGAACTAGCTCAGTACTAGTGGCTTCCACAACAACAAATAATTAGTTCACTGTTGCTGCTCAATTCGAGAGTAATCGCTAGTCGCAGACACTTGGTTCACGTGCTTGGCTGATAAGCCAATGGTGCGAGGCTACCATCTGAGGGATTACGGCCGAACGCCTCTAAGCCGGAATCCCGACCAAAATGTCTGCACCACTGCGATGGGAGGCTACTATATGGTTGGAACCTGGGGTTTGCGTCTCAGCCCGACCCGCAGAACGAGGTATATGCCGTCCGTTGATCAAAGCGGGCGGGAAGCTGCTCGATATTCACTCCATACGGCGATGAGGTGTGAAACCACTAGTAGAAGACTTAGTTCTCGGTCGGGGTGTCGTAAGCAGTAGAGCAGCCACCTCACTGCGAACTGTTGAGACTCAACCCTTGATCATGAGATATGTCCGCACACCAGGCGAACAACATCTCCGTGCCATGGCAAGGCTTGTCCCATGGTTAAATGCACTCCTGCCTCGCTCTTTATCTCTGTCTGCTATCAGACATTCCAATGGACGCAGAAGAGATGCAGGCTAGCAGACATTGCACCTATGCCCTATTGTGACAACCTCCAAGGTGGTGGGGAATGCTAGGCGTGCCATCACTGCAGATCAGCCGAGAAAATAAAGGGAGCAACGAGATACCCCATTCACATGCATATGCTACGTTTCTGGCAGGAAGTGACGATCCCGAGACACAGTCACACTGGACTGCCTCTCTTCCGGGATAGTACAAACTAGTACATAGTCCATCATATCATATTATTGCCACATCCTATAGACAGGAGTGGGGAAGACTCGATATTCCTGCAAGACAACTTCCCTAAGAGAGACAACTCTGACCAAAAACAACTGCTGCGACAGCCAAAGGCTAAGTAGGGCATCCCTACAGAAACGCCTGTTGAAAACGCATGCACTGAGCCACAGGCTTAACAAAATAAAACAGTGCAACGTATATCGCTGTAAATAGCGTACGATGAAGAAGAAGAAGTTCACTGTTGAATAGAGCATGGCATGCGCTAATCTACCACAGGTTCTGCTTTCGAACAATCTTCAATTTAGTTTTTTTTTAAATGTTCAGAGAAATTATCCTCAGGTACGTATTGAACTGTCCTGGATTCAGATTAGCAGACTAGCAGAGAAAGGCATTTAACCGTTATTAAACCCCGCCTTAGTCATTATCTTAAAAGTTCAGAGATGACGTACCCCTCAACATGTCTACCTCAATCGTCTTTGAACAGAGAGTTCTCACTGTCGCGTGGTCTTTATTTATGTACAGAGAAAGCAATTGTGTGTCTGTTTTAGGACGGCTGATTCGTTTGCGCGCTCGTTTCTGACGACAAAAGGTAGAAGTTTCGATATGCGATATCGATATGCTTCAGTTGATCCCTCTGTAAATGGGTGCCTGGATTAATGTTAGGAAAGGACAAGCAGACGACGAGAGGAAATGGTCAGTTCACCCCATGAATAGATGCAGCGTTGTACAATATAGTGTCTAACGCTTAATCCGTGACAACAATATCTGCTATGTAGCAGTAGTAGTAGTAATCCGTCTAAGCAGCGAACACCCGTTACGATAAATGGACCCTGTCAGTGAGGAAAAGCCGAGGTCCAGGATGCAAGGAGTTAGGGTAAAGTCATTTCTGTTTGCGGGTCAAGATGCAGCTATCCACAAAAGAATAAACATACTCATTGTAGACATTCAAGAACAAGAAACAAGTTATCTAGTGCACCATTTAACATTAATATATTCAACAGGCATTTTAACAAAAAAGGAAATGGTAGAATCCAATGCAGAAACTGACGAACAGTATTTGTTACTGCACGCTACACCATCGTTATCTGTCCTGTTTCTGGCATGTGGCCCGACTTGCTGAGGATATATCGGTCAACCAGTAACAGAGTAGCTAAACAAAAAAGTAAAGATCCCGTCACGCCGGCCCATAGGAAATATGGTGTTAGGGCCTTTTTATTATGTAACACTCGGCGCTTGTTGGATTATGTGGTCTGCATCACGCCGGCCGCCTTTACTTTCCGGACTGAACCGGTATCCATTTAAGGCTGGGTCAACCCGAGAGCTATAGCCGTCTGAAAAACCCTTTCCGTCTCAACTGGGGTATCAATCCAGGATCATTCAGATGCGAAGCCACTGCGATACGTGGCTCCCTCACTCATACATGCCACACATACAATGTCTGAATGGATGACATTTATTCCTTCGTCGAAGATCGTGTAATTTCTGATGGACTTTGACCATCAAGGTCGCATGCCGTTATCTTAACTGATTTCTTCCTGTGGGGCATGCTGAAAGAAAAAGGGTTTCGCAAAAAGCTAAGGGGTGCTACTGGACTACAAGAAAACATTCGACAGAAAACAGTCTGTAACTCCTGGTGCGTTGGTGAATACTTCTGTAACATGCAGAGGCGTGTGCAGGAATGCTTTGATGCTAATAGTGACCACTTGCAACTTTTAATTTAAGCTGATTATGTTTCTCACATCCCAATGTATGCCCTATCAAATGTAATTGAATTACGGTCTTTGGTTTAAAAGTTGTAAGGGAAAACCAAGGGAAGGTAGCGAGAGGGACACCTTGTATTTATGCAAATATTGACCTTCTTCGCATCGCAAGTGGCTCTGTTTTCCGCCATGCTTTAGATCCATATAATAGAACCGACTTCAAGTTGATGTTGAAGATTTTTAATGTTGTGGTAGTTTAAACTTCTTTTAATTTTCACAAGGTACCTGAAGCAATGAAAGCTGCTTTCTCCCTCTATATTCTCAAATGAACATCATTGCATGTAACTCCTAATATGTCTAAATTGCTGCCACCGGTACATGAAAGAATCCATATTCTGATTGGCTGACTCCCAGCAGAGTTTTATCGTTGTCAGCTGAATTTGTTTTCAAAACCTGTCTTCGGGGGACGGCGTGGGCTAGTGGTTTTAATGACACGGCACACAACCCAGCCGTTACCCCGGGGAAGCAAACCCTTAGGAAATGCAGGAGGAAGGAGATCTTTACATAAAATGCATGCTGAAGTCGGATGGACTGGGCGCAAATTATAAACCACAGTGCAACACACACTGTCTTGGGAATTAGAGAGATAGGCGAACGCGGGCAACAAAAAAAAAACCTGTGTTTTGTTTTCTTATTTTTGTCAGACCCAATTGTAGTACATATGTCAATCATAGTCTTGACCAGCAAACACATGCAAGTAAGATTCCAGAGTTATGAGATGCTATGTGTGAGAAGTTAAGCCGGAAAGACAATTAGTGACTGAATCCACAACACCACACTGAGGCAGACAGTGGGGACAAACCCAATTAGTTCCTACATTGAAGTACAGTAAATCAAGTGGTTTGGTAATTTAGTCAGATTGCATTATGACCAGCCTGCATCAAGAACATATATGCAGGTCTCCGCTCGACGAGCAAGGGGCAGACCTCGACGTCAGTGAATCGATGGTCTTTGACACTATTATGAAGTTACACTATCGACAGCATAAGCCTCCCACTTGGAGATAAGAAATCTACGCATCCCACCTGCCTGTCACGCCGCGTGACAAGGACAGTAGGACCAACAAAAAAAAATATTGTAGTCATTTCTCTTCAAGTATACGTATATTATTTTGCATCTCGCTGTGGGCTGGGACATAACAGCCAAATCAACGGGAAAGTCGAGATCGTCAAATTATCTTGTTTATGTCCTTTAAATTCCCAAAAATGTTGCGTTCAAAATATTTGATTGCTCGAAATGCTAAGAGATGTTGCAGCAAGATTATTTGAATGTTTGAAACACCAGGAAATGTCGCAGGGAAAATAAACAGTTTTTGGAAGAGATCAAGTCATGACAGATCACAGGATTCTGCTGCGGCTATTGCTCGTCCTCCATAGGTTCTCACAAGGGTATGATGTTACACAATAATACAATCACCAGGGTTTCACGGCTGCTGAATTATAAACACAGACATAGTTTCACCTTCGTCTGGCAAGTACTGCACACAGACGCGATGACAGAGCTTGGAGCCTGCGTGCGAACTGTGGGAGTGGATCAGAGACACAAGGTATTTGGTGTCGGTTTTCTAACTCATGTTTTATTGCAGAAAGCGATGAGAGCAGCGAATCGGTACAATGCATTCTGCCAGGCATGTCACAAAAACAACAAAGGAGGTGTTGGCATGGTTCCGACGTGTCCACAATATAAAAGCTATTAGCTATAGGCAAAATATGTCGGTGTTAACCCCGGGGAAGCAAATGTTAGGTTGACATTCATCATCCAAGCATATTGCAAACTTCAGATGCGAGAGTTGTCAGTAAGTAAGTCACAAAATGACATGGTATCGCGAAAAAAATATAATTGGTATTTTCTAATGGTGACATTCAGTAGCAGAAACACCCAGTCTTGTGATTGCTAAAGGCATCAGACGTTAGGTGTCGTTTGCACATGAGCATTTCAGATATGTAATGGCGTCGCTGATAAGGCAACCATTACAAAAACGCAGGAAAAGTGACCCCAATTACTAACACTGTCCAAGAACAAGTTTTCAAGCTACCCCTGGTATCAAGGGAGATGTGACCAGAGTGCCTGCAACCTGAGTTACCTCCAGACAGTTCGACTGATGTCTTGCCACTGGTCCATGATAGATCGGGACCAGACAGTGAGGTCGATGTCAAGCGCAGTGTCTTCCTCACTATCATCCAAGTACATCGCAAGTTACATCATCAAGACACAACCGTCTCATGAAGTCCTCATAGCTTGGGATGGACAACTAACTAACTAGCTAACTAACTTACTGACCGACTGACTGACTCACAGTTAACGTGTGTTAGAGTTTGTCGCGCTTCGCTTGGATAGTTTTCATTTTCGTTAACATCTGAGCAGACATGTTTGACGGTATCGCCATTTTTGTTTGCGAAGGACAATTACCATTATGATTATTATTATTACAATACCATAAATAACCCCATTGTGAGTCGAAGATCAGAGTCGCTGACATAAACAACCCCATTGTGAGTCAAAGATCAGAGTCGCTGACATAAACAACCCCATTGTGAGTCAAAGATCAGAGTCGCTGACATAAACAACCCCATTGTGAGTCGAAGATCAGAATCGCTGACATTAAACAACCCCATTGTGAGTCGAAGATCAGAGTCGCTGACATAAACAAACCCATTGTGAGTTGAAGATCAGAGTCGCTGACATAAACAACCCCATTGTGAGTCGAAGATCAGAGTCGCTGACATAAACAACCCCATTGTGAGTCGAAGATCAGAGTCGCAACAAATCAAAACAAAGTGAACGAAGATATAAAGAATAATTCAACAGTAAGTTAAATTTAAATATTAAAAAAAAGATAGAAGACATACTGACAATCGCTTCATTCCGTGATGCATCTATGTATCTCACAATTTTACAGATTACTGTTTCATTCCATTTGATACATTCATCTTCTTTCAGGGCAAACCTGATCTTGCCCAATCTTTTTTTTTAATCACACAAACACACACTCTCTCTCTCTCTCTCTCTCTCTCTCTCTGATTCTTCACACTATATGTGTAACTGTGTCCTGCTCTTTGTCTCTCTCTCTCATTCCTCACACTAGCTGTGTCTATTTGTCCCTCTCTTTGTCCCTTTCACTCTCTCATTCCTCACATGTTATGTGTTTTTTTCTCCTGCTCTGTGTCTCTTTCTCTCATTCCTCACACTATCTGTGTATCTTTGTCCCTCTCTTTCTCCCCGAAACCTCACAATATATGTGTCTCTGGATCCCTCTGTCAATAAATGTCTTCCTCGTTGAGTCGCATATTTTCATCCCACTCGGTGGGTCCATGTTAACACACAGATAACATCTTCCTAACTATTGCCTCGATCCTCAGTCTTGTCCTTAGATTTCTGTTTTCCACAACCGGTGATAAATATTTTTAATCAAGACATGCCTTTTTGTGCATCTTGCATCGATTCCGCGATTTTTATTTTTTGTTGAAGTGAAAGAAACGAGTATAGACAGCCCGATAAGAGAGGTAGATCTGAGGATGGCATATATCAGAACTTGATGAAAGAGTAGAATGGGAGTATGATTAAAATAAATAAACGCAATAAGAGGTCGGTAAAATTGGACAACAAGAATAGACGGGCTAAAAATCGATGAATGAATAGATGGATTGTTTAATCAAAATCTAGAAGACTTCACAAGCTTTGTCTTGGCGAGTCAGTTTGGAAGTGGAGGTCTTTGTGTTTTTAGATACGATGTTCTGTGGCCATTGAGAGTTAATGGCTACAAGTCAGTGGTCTCGAGGTAAGGTATCCATATCGGTGTCGATGGTCGCGGGTTCAAATCACGGTGAAGACCAGGATTTTGTTTTCAGATGTATATTTAGGTAAAAATTCCCCTGATGTCTGGGTAGTGAGATCGGACTCCCGTGTTCAGGGTCGAGCATGTTCAAAATTCCTTGGCAGTTGGAAATCAAAAAGAGTAAGCTTAACGCCCGCTGCCAGGACACAATTCAAGTTAACAAATCTACCCAAGTTATTTGTACCTTTCTCCAGATGGTTTGTTAAAAGCAGATATAGATGGCGCCTAACTGGCTGCGTGTCTACGTAGCTCTAGTGTTTGAGTCTATTAATATGGACTCGCACATCGTTTAAACTATCTTCCAAAGAAACTGGTTGTATACATATTATGTAGAGTCTTCTAAAGCAGTATAAAGACGTTAAGGTAAGTCGCGAACAACATTGTTTTTATCAGCTTCAGTGTGAATGTCACAACTATCTGACAATAGGCCGGTATGAGATTAGAAAAGGAATAAATTTGTCCCAAAATACAATGACCTAATCGGAACAAGGACACAACTAGACTGACTAACTTGAAATACATTGGTGAGGTTAATAATAAAAATAGATATGCCTTCGTGTGCAATCCCCTGATGGTATAAATAATATATTTGTTGTTACAAGCAATGTTCTCATAACATCAAATGTATTGTCCTTCACTAAGAATGTTCTGATGATACATAGTGTTTTATATGCACTGACACTCAATTTTCAAACATGATTTCAACTGAAGTTCTGAATGTTCTCATTTACATGTATAATGCTCTGATGATGTCCGATCAAGACATAATGCCCTGATAGTATATAAACAAGATATGGGATCTTTCAATTATTATTGTCTGATGGTATAAAATCAAAATATACAAGTCTTTACGTCCACAGCCCAGAATGTTTCAAAACTAGATTTAAATACCCTTCACTTTCAATATTCCGATTATATAAATCAAGATTTAAGTGTCTTCACTTCCAATGCTCTAATAATATTGCATCACAATCTAAGTGTCGTTGTTTAAAATGGCACATATATAAATATATGCCATCACTTTTAATGTTCTCATTATATAAAAATTAAGATGTAGATGCTTTCACTTTCAATGCCCCAATGATATTACATCAATATCTAGGTGCCCTAACTTATAATATTTTGATGGCATAAAATTAAGATCTAGAAGCCCTTACTTCCAATGCCATAAAGATATTATATTAAGATCTAGACGCCCTTACTTCAAATACCCCAATGATATTGCATCAACATCTAAGTGCCCTCATTTATACCGTTCTGATGTCATCAAATTAAGATCTAGATGCCCTTACTTCCAATGCCATTAATACATTACATCAAGATCTAGATGCCCTTAGTTCCAATATCCTATGATATTTAGATCAATATCTAGATGCCCTTACTTCCAATGTCCCAATGATATAACAGTATTATCTAGGAGCCCTCATTTATAATGTTCTGATGACATCAAATGAAGATATAGATGACCTCACTTAAAATGTCCTGATGAAATTACATAAATATCTAGCTGACCTCACATCCAAAATCCTGACGATATTACATGGAGATCTAGCCGCTCTCTTTTCCAATATTCTGACCACATTACGAACATGTCAACATACTCACTTACAAACCCCTTATCTTATCCAGAATGAAAACCCAGATTACCTCACCCTGAGTGTCAAACTCCCAAAACCTATGATGACCCCAGCACTCACGAACCGCGATGGATTATATGATGTTGACTCTCGCAAAACGGTAAATATCGCGATTCGTTTCTTTCTGACTAGTTTCAAGAAATCGATTCCGCCTTCAATCAGTGTCCCGGTGTGAATGTTTGTTTCCGATCTTCATGATAAACGATTTTTGTTTCGTATTCGTCCAAAAATTCGGCTCTTACCCAGTTACCTCCACGACAATCAACTCAAGTATCGGATCTAGTGTTTATTCAGTTCTACTTTGTCCTGGGTATAATCGAGTTGGAAAATTTGCTTTTACGAAATTAGACAGAATAGAAGACAGGAAGACGTGAATTTAGAATTGAGAGAGTGAAAAAGAGAGAGAGAGAGAGAGAGAGAGAGACTGAGTGAGAGACAGAGAGAGAAGGACAGTGTGAGGTAGAGAGAGTGGCATGTATTTAAATGGTAGGATCCATAGATAAATAAAAGAGATAATAATATCACTAATCTTCTTCTCTATAACTTTATATGTTCTTTGGATATAATTTTATTGTTTTATCAAATATGTCTGATCCCACTTATGTATGCCCATTGCCAGGGTGTTTGCCGCTCTAAAGCAAATCTTCTTCTGTTGATAAATATTCAGTAGTCATATTTTTCTCGTTCACTGGACTGTTGTTGTTTTTTTTTTTGTTTTTTTTTTTGTGGTTTTTTTTTTTTTTTTGGGGGGGGGGGGGGGAATGTTGATCAGAATATTTGAAATTGGCACTGCAATTACATTTTGGTGTTTTCAATTGCAATTAAGTCTTTAAACGATCTCTTGTGAAATGACAGAGATGTATGTCTGCTAAAAAAAAGGACAAAAATAACTACAGTTGCCGATACCAAGAAAACATTGCGGCAGCCTCAGACGCGTTCATGGAGATGTGATCTCAAATGATTGTAAAGTCAATCTTGGTAGATCAGATTCTGTCACACTTGAAACACGCGTGTGATGAGTCAGTTGTGGGTCGTTGTACCTTCTGGTGGTTCGATTTCTTGTATTTAGCCTCAGCGATGAAATTCCGTTCTGCGATCTGATCACCTCGCGTGATTCCATCGTGCTAGGCAGAGCGATTCAATGCAATCATCTCTCTAGACATGTCATCAATTGTGCGACTTTACAGAAACATTTTTAATGGATTGTCTGCAGTTTCTTCTGTCCCGTGAAGAAGGTCTGCTTGTTCTGAGTTCGCCGCACAACAGCTGCTAGGGAAGAGGTTGCATGGACATGCCAACAACATGTTCCAGAGTAGTTAGAACTACATCACGATACACTTTCACGTTGGTGGCGACAGTAATGTCTTGTTGGTTCTAGAAGTTCACTTGTAGCCTTCCAAAAGTTGAGCTTGTCTTTGTAATCTGTTGTTGACCTCAAAGTCGCTTTTTGCTTCGTTGGTGAGGGTACTGCCCAAGAAAGGAAAGCTATCGACTATCGATGTTGGCTTTCTATGTTGATTTCTGGTTCTCTGTACGGCTTCTTATGAACAGCTTGGAAGAGGGCTGTAGCTTTCATAGTGTTGATTGTGAGACAAAGTTAACCAAAGGTGCTGGGTTCGCTTCCCATCACAGCACCGGCCGTTATGCCGGGGCAGAAAACCCTTAGAAAAGGGACGAAGCAGACCTTTACATAAAATGCATGCCGAAGTCAGATGCACAGGTCCGACAGGCGCAATATAAAAATATAGTGCAACTCACACTGCCTTGGAAAAAAGAGAAATAAGGCGAGCGCAGAACACTAACACAAATAAATATATGGTGGACTGCATTATCCACAGAAAGTATCTGTGAACTGACCTTCAGCACGATATCTAGGTTCCACCGTGTCAGTTTCTTGGCTACCATTGATGTCGTGACTAAGATCAGTGGACCACAGCATTATCTTGTAACGTGAGGAATGTTCCATGTGCCGAGACTTCATATGTATCCTTTATGATTGATGTACGAACATACGCGTGCTCGTTCGGCCAGTGTATCTGAGGTAGTGACTGTATTTTGATTTACATGAAGAAGAGTTGCGCTTGTCGTCAACCTTGGTCGACCTGAACCTTCTCTGTCCAGCTGCAAGACTACGTAAAGATGATGGCAACAGAACAAGATGCAGTGAATGATGGTGGCGTTCTGATTTGCCATGCGCTCCACGCGACTTTGCTGGAATTCATTGCTCTATCCGTTGAACCGGCGCATGGTTTCCTCAGCATACTATAGCGATGAAAGGCACGCCTAGACTTTCTTAGGGACACCAGTTTTGAAGTTCTCCTCTAAGTTTGGATCCGGAGTCGTTTCGTGAACACGTTGTCCAATCTAGCATTGGGGGTTGTCATGGTAATGACAGGGTCAGGTCGAGATAACAATGTCAAATATATATATGTATCCACAAATATTTACATATAAATACACACACACGCCCACATACTAACAAACATACAGAATCACTCCCACGTACTCACACATACACACACACACATATATATATATATATATATATATATAGATACTGACACACACACACACACATGCACACACACATGCGCACACACACATGCACACACACACACACATGCACACACACACGCACGCCCACACACACACACACGCACGCCCACACACACACACACACAGGCTGAGGCCGGAACATTCATTTCTTTGAAATATTTATATTTTTTCAACTTGGCCCGATATAATATAATTGTTATGAAATGTTTACCTAGGTTCTGCATCCTTCAGTTTGTGCACAAGATGCCCGCCTCTATCTACAAAACATGAGCGAAATCCGGTGCGCCACTTATTTGTTTATCTGACTGGTAAATTGTTGGCTGTTTGAGCTCATTCATTGCTTTCTTTATCTTCTAATCATTTTTCAAAAACAAATCTTTAAGGGTCCAGGATTTATCGGTGTCCCGCTGAATAAACCTCAGATGGCTTGATTAGCATAACATGATATATCCACAAACTGAAACGAGATTTGCTTATTAAATAGATATATTGTTAGACACAGTACAGTTTGGCCTGACGATAGCACTGCATCTCCCATGTAACGGCCCTACCACTTTGACGTTGTTCTACGTTAGAAATAATGTATCCCAAATTTACTTCTTCTTACTCGATAGTTCTGAAACTCCCACTACCAAGTCCTGAAGAGGGTTTTGAAGACATTGCTAGACATGCGCTGTTCTGGAATCAAAAGCGTAAGAGAAATATTAGGGAAAACTTCTACTCCTTCGACTTTCGCTCTCAAACTCCCGCTGAAAAGGGCTCTGCAAGTAGCAGGGTGTTGTCCGGAGAACGGAATAGGGTGTGTCGCAAGTTATAGTTAAATGCGATATTTGCACTTATCGGACCAACACATCCGACTTCAGCGTGACATTTTTTGGTACCGAGCTATCCTTCCCTCTTCGATCTCTGCTTCTTATCCAGACTGCTTTGTTGCTGCCTGTTATCCAGGATCATCCCGTACAGGTGGAGAAGGTTCAAAGCAGCTCTGGGCTGCTTGATCAGGCGGTATCAACCAGCTGTAGCTCATGCACCGCTCTGCATCTTGATCCCACGAATATACGTTGAAACATAGTCTCAAGACATGGTCACACTGTGTCCTTCTAGTTTAAAAGTTGAGCGACATATGCATCAATTTTATATTTACCTGAAATTGCTAGTCTTCATTCATATTTTCAGCTTCTCCTTCCATTTCATCTTCCCAAATGGATCTGACATTAAAATTGGAGTTTTTTCACAGAATGTCCATATCTATTTTCCCACAGTATGTCTATCCATGTGTTTCCCCAAAGTATGTCCATCTTTGCTTACCTACATTATGTTGGGGTCTGTTTTCCTACTGTATGTTCATCTTTGCTTACCTACATTATGTTGGGGTCTGTCTTCCTACTGTATGTTCATCTTTGCTTACCTACCTACATTATGTTGGGGTCTGTTTTCCTACTGTATGTCCATCTTTGCTTACTTACATTATGTTGGGGTCTGTTTTCCTACTGTATGTCCATCTTTGCTTACCTACATTATGTTGGGGTCTGTTTTCCTACTGTATGTCCATCTTTGCTTACCTACATTATGTTGGGGTCTGTTTTCCAACTGTATGTTCATCTTTGTACTCCCACATTATGTCCATTCCTATTTTCTAAAAGTATGTCCATCTTTCTTTACCTACATCATGTTCGTGACTGTTTTGCCACAGTATGTTCATCTGTTGTTCTCCAACAGTATGTTCATTCCGGTTTTCCCCCAATATGTTCATATTTGTTTTCCAACATAATGTTCATATCTATTTTCCCACAGTATGTTCTTTCATGTATTCCCACTGCATGCCCATAAAAGCACATCTATTTAGTATTTCGTTACTTTTCCACAATATGTCTATAACCTTTCGCATGTCTTCATTCCACACCATGTCTTGTCTGTCTATAGCCGTTCTCATGTCTTCATTCTACATCATGTCGTGTCTGTCTAGTATTTCTCATGTCTTCATTCCACATCATGTCTTGTCTGTCTATAGCCTTTCTCGTGTCTTCATTCCACACCATGTCTTGTCTGTCTATAGCCTTTCTCATGTCTTCATTCTACATCATGTCTTGTCTGTCTATAGCCGTTCTCATGTCTTCATTCTACATCATGTCGTGTCTGTCTATAGCCTTTCTCATGTCTTCATTCTACATCATGTCTTGTCTGTCTATAGCCTTTCTCATGTCTTCATTCTACATCATGTCTTGTCTGTCTATAGCCTTTCTCATGTCTTCATTCCACACCATGTCTTGTCTGTCTATAGCCTTTCTCATGTCTTCATTCTACATCATGTCGTGTCTGTTTATAGCCGTTCTCATGTCATCATTCCACATCATGTCTTGTCTGTCTATAGCCTTTCTCATGTCTTCATTCTACATAATGTCGTGTCTGTCTATAGCCGTTCTCATGTCTTCATTCTACATCATGTCGTGTCTGTCTATAGCCGTTCTCATGTCTTCATTCTACATCATGTCGTGTCTGTCTATAGCCGTTCTCATGTCTTCATTCTACATTATGTCGTGTCTGTCTATAGCCTTTCTCATATCATCATTCTACATCATGTCGTGTCTGTCTATAGCCTTTCTCATGTCTTCATTCTGCATCATGTCGTGTCTGTCTATAGCCTCTCTCATGTCATCATTCCACACCATGTCTTTACTTTCTATACCCATTAGCATTGTCGCACTGAAAGATGGCACGAAATGATACAATACCCATGAATCGATCTCCAGGAGAAACCTGCCTCTGAACATCACTTACCCTACTCAATTTGGAAGACAGTAATTAGACTTAAGTAGTTGTTTGACTGTTCTTGGTGTGTATTGTTCTTTATTGACTTGATTCCTTCTTAGCCAATCCGTCTGCGTTGTCATTGTCAGTTGTATTTGAATGACCAGGGATCCATCACATAACTATTCTGACTTCATGGGATGTGATAAGTTGGTTGAATCCATTGGGTATTTTGGTAAGCTCATGATTAAAATGACCACCATCTTCCAGAACATGAATGGCAGACAATGAGTCTGTAAAGATTACGATGTGTTGGGATTTTTTGGGGAAAGCATAAAATACTTTCCGTAAAGGTGAACAGAGCTGCTTCCAGCGCTGTTATTTCTGCCACATAGTTTGAATATATCTTTAAACAGGCTTTTAACCGCTCATCAGATGTTCTGCCTGGACATTTTATGTAAACTTCAAATCCCTAAGATAAACTGTGATTAGACTCACAAGAGTCACAAAGCAGCAGAGCAAAGTATCAGTCTGAGATTAAACAAACAGAAATTGCACAGAAAGAAAACGCTTACGTATCTTGGAGTCACTCTCGAACGACAATCCCAGTCTCAAGAAACATGTTCAAAATGTTTTTCTTTTCAAAATGGGATTTAGGTGGATACAGTTATTGAAGAGGGTCGCTTGTGCAGTATAGGGATCAGACAAGGACTGTCTGAGATGGCCTGTATCTTGAATTTGTAAGCTCTAGGTTAGAATACAACAGTGCATTACTGACAACAAGCTCACGGACTAATGTAGAGTCCCTAGACAGAGTGCAGAACAATGTCATGCGCCTTATTAGTGAAGCAATGAGGTCAACACCCACTGCTGCATGTGAAACTCACGTGAATGTGGAACCTCTTGAGATGCGAAGAGAAGTGGCCGCTATGTAAGTGTATGAGATAAGTAAAAGAAAAACCAAAGAACACCCCAATAGACATCTTGCAGATAAATTGCAACAAAATCAGAGAATAAAACAAGTCAGTCCTTTACCATATCAGCGAGATTAAAGATATATATTACCTCCCAGAAAAAAGACAAGAAATGCTGAGACTGACAATAAATTGGCCACTGCATTCAAGAGAAGCATCTTCATTTAACTGAAGAGCAAAAAATCAATTACCGAAACATGAAATAGCACTCCTATAAAATAAAAACATTAAACTAGATATGTGAACAGGTCCAAGATAATACATGCGTCACAGGTGTGAATATCAAATTCGAATGTTATCAGCGTTGTGAAAGGTTATTCTTACAACCAGAAGACGGGGTAAAACAACGTATCACTTCATTGTCCTTGAACTTATTCTTTCCTTTCGTCTAAGCTTCCGTAAACATTTTTTTATATTTTGCATGACGCTGACTAACATAAATGATAAGTGTATTTTACCTGACCGTGACTAACATGTATGTTCAGTATATTTTACCTGATCCTGACTAACATGTTTGATCAGTATCTTTTTTCTGACCAGTCATTAATCTCCTCTTCCCTTATCATTATTATTAGTTGCGTGTTTTTGTTTTTAATTGTAGTACTATTATTATTAGTTTTAACATTACCGTTACTAAGTGTGCTGTTATTATTAGTTGCAGTGTAGCAGATCTCATTGTTTGCCCTAGGGTTATTCTAACTTAGAACATTATCACATTCATCGACACCATTGCTGACCACACACTGCAAATAATATAGCCCACATCAGGTGGCATATTTATTATATTATACTCATACCAGACAAATGAGTAGTGAAATTATAAACACAATACAATACATATCATCTTGACTAAATATTCCTATATTATATATATATGTTAATATAAATATTAACTAAAGCGGAAATTTTAAGCATTAGCTTTTGATGGAATTCCCAACTATCCTTACCCAGTTCTATTGCCTACACACATCACACACACACACACACACACATCTCGTTAGCTGCATCCTCAACACACCTTATCAAAAACTCTTCCTCACTCAAATCCCCTCAGGCGGGCGATCTGGACATATCTCGTTCACAATGTGTCCTGCTTACAATATACGTTCAGAATATTTATTAATACAAAACTCACACACCTATTTGAGCGATCCTGTTCTATCACTAACATTCGTACAACAGTCTATCAATCGCTCCTCTCTCAAATTGGTGAGTTAAATAGACTCTTATCTACAATCTTTCTCTCGCTCTCCTCTCCACTCCATCCAGCTCCTCTCATCCAGTCTCTCTCATCCAGCCTCCTGAGCTCAACTTTGACTAGTCCTATATACACTCAAGCAGTATCAAATCTGACTAATGGATCTCAGGGGGATGGCTTTATTCAGTCGTTATTGGAACGAAATACTTTGCATACCTGTCACTCATTTATAACAGCAAGCTCCGCTGCCATCCCGTCTGTCACTCATTCTCCCACTACCCAAGTCGGAACGCCAGTGGTCAGCTCCTACCTGTCCACATTCTTTGCCCCAACTCTGTTTTCCTTTGTTGAGACGGTGAGTGACCTTGACACGCATTCAGGTACCTTTGTTATCAACAACCACACCACCCCTGCCCTAAACGCTCTTGCTCCGGCGGAAACTGTTACAGCAGTATTAATATTACATGTAATTTGGTATTATTATTAGTTCTAATATTATTATCATTCGTATTATTTTTAGCATTACAATTATTATTATAAGTTATATCATTATATGTATTGCAATTATTATTATTATTACTTTTCATTATTGTAAGTCCTTTTACTGTTAGCATTACCTTTCATTAGTATTAGTTTAACGTATAAGTATTAGCATTGCCATCATTATTATTATAAGACGTAATATGATTATTTGTATCATTGTTATTTTGATTGTTGTTATTGTAAGTCGTATTTATAGCATTGCATTGTATTATTATAAGTTGCACTATTTTTTAGCATTACTTTCCATTATTATAAGTCGTATTATTATTATTTTACCAGACCCTGACTAACAAGTCTGATCAGTATATTTAATATCACCCTGACTGAATAGATGGACAAAACGGAATATTTGGAAAGGAATGTGCAAACATATGGCCATTCCAAATCCTTAAGACAACATCAACCTCCTGAAAAGAGAAGATCAAATCACAATTTTCCGACTACACACTCAGCACATACAACTAAACTGTCACTTGAACAGAATTCAACAAGAACATACTCCAGAGTGCCTGCTTTACACACATCCCTGTGATACTGTTGAGCACCATCTTTTTGAATGTTCGACGCTTGCCAGTGTTAGGAAAGAGTTTCTTCCTATGAGGACAGAGAAATTGAACACTTTTTGTACGCAACTAAATAACAGCTCACAAACACTTTGGCATTGGGCCAAAGGGCAGGAGCCAACACGCCCATGGATCAATAAAAAAAACATAACCAACCAACCAATGCTTTTCTTTTATGGGCCAAAGCATCGCGATGCCAAATGGGTACACGGACCAGCGGTTTCCTCAAAATACCGTGTGAATATTGATCAGAATATTATAAATGATGGTACAACGATAACCCATAGAACGTTATCAAGATGTGCATTCTATAAAAACGTTCTGGTCCCCAGGGTCTCTCACAGCTATTCTGATCCAACGCCGATTTGATTTCTGACGTTCTCAATGTGTTCATTTAGTAGACAGTTCGTCTCAGCTGTCTCTTTGTTACTTTAGTTAATCATCATTTCACTTGTACTTCTTATTTGGTCTTATGTTATCTTTTGCAGAATGGTTATCATGGCACTAAAGATAGACCCCTAAGTGCACATCTACTTTCAGTAGAGCGTGAAATATATGCATACTGATTGTTCGTGTAGCTCATTATGTGTACACACTATTGATCTGGCTTAGCATTGTTCTGTTTCTTCGAGCATGTAATGAAATATCCGGTCGCAATATTGTTGGTCTATCTGTCTGTCTCTGTATGTATCTATCCGTCTCTTTATGTGTCTGTCTACGAATATGTCCGTTATTACGTTTGTGTGTATGTCAGCCTGTATGTATGTATGTCTAAATAATTATCTATCCCTTCATCCATCCGTCCATTAGTTCGTCCGTCCGTCCATCCATCCATTCGTTTCTAAGAGTCCACGTCACTGCACTCCTGACATACCCATAGGTACTTGCCTTCCCTCCCTCCCTCCCTCCCTCCCTCTCTCTCTCTATCTCTCTCTCTGTAAATATCTCAAGGTCTAGATGCATATGAGCCATGTAGCTTGCTGGTTGTACACTCGTCTGCTCCGTTCTCATCATACGCCCCGCTTCGCTAGAACCTCGTTTGACATCTAAACTTTGCATCCTCTGGATTGGTGATTCATCTCCTGCGATGTCTTCATCCAACAGGCGATCATTGACTGATTTCAGAATGTCACTCCAATTCATCACTAACGTGCATGTGATGGGAACTTGTAAGACCAACATGTCAGCTCGTTCGTTGCTCTGAACCCCGGCATGACCAGAACATAAAATCCATGTCAACCCCTAGAGGTTTGAAGACTCAACAGCTGCTATCCACTCGTACCTCATCCATCCCTTCTGCACCTTCTGAAGTAAGTCTGCGCGTCTGTCATGATGACTGTTAAAGATGTCTCAGATATCCTTCTCAGCGCTGTGTTCATTGCTTCTATCATCATTCCCATACTGGATGTTGACGTGTATGCCCCACTGTGCTTATGAAGAACCAGTCCTCTCATTCTAGCTGAGAAGCCCCAGCCTAAAACCCTACTGCATAGCACCGATCCGTCGATGTACATGACGGCATCACTATCATGTGTTTTCGTAGTTATCAGCTGGTTTACCTCTACCTCTGCTCTCCTGTTGTCCTATTCTCTGTATTCCTTGTCTACGGTCATGATGACACTGATACTCTGTCATTATATATCCAGTGTAGACCCACTCTTCCCCCCTTTGCTATCGCCACAGCTGGAGTGACTTGACCGATTGTTTTCTCTGCCTGTGCCATCCAATGCTCCTCTCTTCTGAAACGTGATACCTTGATTTCTGAAATAGTATTGTACAGAGAGTGTCGTGATGTCTGTGGTGACACGCATATAGACTTTGGCTTGTGCCAGTTTATGTCCATCCATCCATCCAAATATATTTCTATCTATCAGATGTCTACCTCTCTTGTGTAAAACAAGATATAATTTAATGAAACATCTCATCCAAAATTTAGACACGAGATAGCAGAGGCGGACCCTGGTAACGCAAAAGCCCCGTATCCTCGGGGTACACTTTCGTGTGGGAAAACGTTATCTCTTTATCAAAATAGCTGGCGTGAAGCGGGCCTTACTGAATATCCCATAATTTCCCCCACATAATTCAAGAAGTCTAGCTTGCATTCAGGCTATGCAGATAGTTTTACGACGTGTTCAAGTGCGAAAGTGGAATAGCGCTAATGGTGTAAACAGTTAACGTTCTTATGCATGGACCCTCACACTTGATCAGTACTCGATGTCTGCGTCGTTATTTCTTCCATTAGTGTGCCTATTTCGCAATCTCTCTCTCTCTCTCTCTCTCTCTCTCGCTTTCTATGTATATATGTGTGTGTGTGTGTGTGTGTGTGTATGTGTATGTGTGAGTGTGTTTGTATGTATGTATGGGGAGTAAGATCAGAGTGCCTACATCTCGAGTTACCTCCAGTCGTCTCGACCAATAGTCTTGCCACTGATCCAAGGTAACTCGGGATAAGAGTGAAATTGATGACCATCGCATTAGCTCTCTCACTATAATCCAAACACAGCGCACATCACATTATTAAGACTAAACCGTATGTTGTTGTGGACATCATCGCTTAGCGGTGAGTAATGACTTTATGTATGTGTTTAAGTGTCTATGTATGTGTGTATGTATGTCTTTATGTCTGTCTCCATCTCTCTGGTAGTCTACCGTGCCACTCTGATCTTCCTTTTTTTTTCCTCTTTCAGTTTCTTTAACTCTCCCTCTATCTTACCATCTATACTTCCTTTTTAATTCTGTTGATCTCTTCTTCTCCATCTATCATTCTGTTAAAACTTTACCTCTGTTTTTCCTTCCCTCCTTCTCTCTCAAATCCTCATCCTGTTTTCTTTTTCTCTTGCTCTCATTTTCTCTCATTTAAAAAAAAATCTAATCAACGTTTATAACGTTCTACGATGAAATCTGAAGAAAAGAGAACCACTTTTAGAATTATCTAACTTGAACTAGTGCCGTTGTTGCAGTCAGATTCTATTTTAGGCTGTTTTCATATTCACAGACTGCGACTATTCAAACCAAAATATCGACAGTCAAAAACGTTAAGTCTGTTCCACTAACTATCTTGGCAAATAAAATGAACAAGTGACCGGTGGCAGTCCCGGGGCTTATAACACTCAGGTCGGCCCAGCAGTAGGGCGCCCTGTAACCGTTACATGAGTAACATGATTATTTTGTTAATCAATTGAAAGGACCTACCATAACTATATAACGATAGATTGAAGTAATATTATGAACAATAGTATGAGTTATAATAAACATAAAATGGTAACGGGGATTACCGAACAGAGTTGGTATACCTAGCATGAATACTTTTTCTGATTTAGTGGGGAGAAGAGTCTAATACTTTTTTTGATTTAGTGGGGAGAGGAGTAATACTTTTTCTGATTTAGTGGGGAGAGGAGTAATACTTTTTATGATTTAGTGGGGAGAGGAGTAATACTTTTTTCTGATTTAGTGGGGAGAGGAGACTAATCCTTTTTCTGATTTAGTAGGGAGAGGACACTAATGTCTGGTCTGGTCAAACATACTGGCCAAGACGGACACCTCACGCAGTTCTCATTAGAAATTTGCTGTTTCAAGGAAGCCTGGTTAGCGAAGTGAGAGGTAAGTGGGTTTTTTTGTTCTATTTTTTATTTTTAAGTTCACTCATATCTCTATTCCACAAGGCGATGTGTGTTGCACTATATTTTTATTTTGCGCCTATCGGTCCAATACCTCTGACTTCGGCATTCATTTGATGTAAGGGTCTTCTTCCTCCTGCATTTTCTAAGGGCGTGTGTCCCCAGGGTAATGGCCGGTGCTGTGATGGGAAACGAACTAAGCACCTTCGAGTTGTGATCTGTGTCATTACACCATTGGCCCACGCCGTTACCTGGAGGTCGATGTGATACCGGTAGGAGTAAGAGAAGCACAGATGAAGCTAAGCATAACACAACCGAATAGAAGACCTAGATACACCTTCAATAGCACGATCGTGATGCGAGGAACGATTCTGCAACTCGTTATCTAACGCCCCTTTCACGTATAACCTGTTTTAGTGAATCCCAAAGTCCCAAGTATTCCATGTACAACGCGTAATTCCCATACAGGCTAGCGAACTCACAACCAGATTTACCTTCTTCTTCTTCTTTTGTCTTCTCACTTTCTACCGGGTTGTAGTTGCAGTGTCGTGGTTGATATGTGTTTGCCGCTCTCTCGTGGCCCCCGTAATAATTTTCTCCATTTAACGGCAGGTCTCGTTTACGTTGTCTATCCACCTTTTCCTTGGTCTACCTCTCACCCTTTTTCCTGATGTTCTCATGTAGAAGGTTGCATGCACAATATTGTTTGGTTGTTGTTGTTGTTGAACTCCATAATGGATAGTATTACTCTTTTATATTCCCTGAAAAAGACGTTTAGTGGTGGGCTGTTATAGCTTTCCCCACATCCCGAGAGGGCTGATGAAGGTGAACTCGGGTCGTCCAAGCCGTTTTATTTTAGTGACTTCTTCTGAGTGTCGCTCATTACTACGGTGATCACGTCGATTCCACCCCCCCCCCCTGGATTTCACAACCCCCTCCCATGTTAGCCCGGATGTCGTAAGAACAGCCAGTTTTCAGTGAGGACTGCGGGTTAGTCTACCTAAGGGTTTTGTCCAGCATATTTTGCCTGACCCTGACTAACATGTCTGATCAGTATGTTGTGCCTGACCCTGACTAATATGTCTGATCAGTATGGTGTGCCTGACCAGACGTTACTCTTCCTCCCGATGTGACTTCATTATGTAACAGTTCCAGCTAGAGCATGTGCGTTAAGGGCAGGGGTAATGGGGCCGGTGACTCTGGGAACAAAGGTTACCTGAATATGTGCCAAGGTCAATCACCGTCTTGACATTAAGTCAATAAAGGAAATGATGGATTAGGTGAAAAATATGTCTGGTACAGGTGGGGGCTAGGAGCTGATCACTCTGGCGTATCAATTTAGGTAGTTGAGGGGGGAGTGGGAGGGGGGGGGGGGGGGGTTGGTGACAGTCAGAGTCCGTAACTTTCTTCTGTGACATTTAGAGCGACAGAAATTATGAGTGATTCGTCCAATAACAACTAGTTGGAGGTAGATCCAATCTAAGGTGATGGCTAAGTCAGACAACCAACAGAATACCATTGGACAGCCATGAAGTTGCTTGAGACTATATAATACTCGGCAATGATGAACTCAGCATACTGGCCTGGAAAGAGATAGAATGATAGATTTTAGCTAACAGGCTGTCTAGGAGAGCGAGTTATAGCCTGCTACTAGCAGGCTGACTACGAGTTTGTGAAGATTAGAATGAATTGCAGGGTGACTGAATCAGCATACGCCTTCCGAATCTTGGCCAGTCGCTCTATAAGTGTGTGAAGAAGATATCTGAATAGGTGTGGTCCGTGCAGGACACCAAGTGTATTCTGAAGTAGGTGTATGCACAGATCGACGGAGTGTGTAACCAAAGTGCATACATGATTCCTACTAAAAGGATGTGATCGAAGTATTTGTAGATGCACAGATCGCCAGATCGTAAATGATCTGATAGGAAATATGAATGGGAAGTAATTGTAAATGTACAGATCACCTGTCTGAAAGGGTCTGAGTGTGTGTGAGTGCACAAAACGGCAGAGTAAGAATACGATCGTGAAGACGAGTTTATGAGAGTGTGTTGAGTGTGCAGATAAGGCGAGCGTAGCGGCACGAATACTGGGTATATTAGCTGGGGGAAATATTCAAAACCGAGTGCTTACAAGTTCCAAGATTATTTAGTAGTACAAATATATACTATTAGGATTATTTAGTTCGAATGTATTTTGTTCTTGAAGCTAATATTGTTTCTGTTGATTTTCAATAAAATTTTTCTGTTAATTTTAGTCATTAAATATGCTTCATTGTTAGAGAGTGTTTACTGTGTTATTTACTGTGTGTAATCTTTTCATAGGATAGATACGTGTTGCAACACATTAGATAAACTAGCTACTCAGTGAAACCTGGTCTCTGCCACGGTTGCAATCAGTAAATATATTTTGTAATCATCTACTTTGTTGCTTGAAGGGTAATCTTGGAGTGCCGTAGTAATAGAGACAGCTGGTAGTTGACCGCGTACGCTTTCTGCACTATCTTCTCTATCTCTCTATCGAGTCTGCCGTACTCAGTAAAACCCAGACTTACCGACAGCAGAATAAACAGACAACTACGTCATCACCTAGAAGACAATCTCTATAATTAATGAGTTCTCTCACTGAACGAGAAATATGATTTTTATTTTTATCAGCGGTAAAATTTTACTTCAAAATTAATATTTTACATTTGTGTTTTTACTCTGTTAACATTCAACTCGGAATATTTGAACTGGAAACGAGCAAACTCTCTGTATATTAAACCTTGATTATGCGCACCTGGGTACAGCTGCAGAGGTAATGAGTTTTACTTCAAGCACAGAATTAAAATGAAAAAAACGGAGGATTTCAGGTTGTTATACTATGACGTGGTGTGTTATGCTGTGTTGTGCTGTGTTGTGATGTGTTGTGATGTGTTGTGCAGTGTTGTAATGTGTTGTGATGTGTTGCACTTGTTGTGCTGTGATGTGATATGCTGTGCTTGTTGTGATGTGTTGTGATGTGTTGTACTGTGTTGTGATGTGCTGTGCTTGGTGTGCTGTGTTGTGAGGTGATGTGCTGTGCTTTTTGTGCTGTGTTGTGATGTGATGTGCTGTGTTTGTTGTGCTGTGTTGGGATGTGATGTGATGTACTTGTTGTGATGTAGTGTGATATGATGTGATATGCTTGTTGTGATGTGCTTGTTGTGCTTTGTTGTGATGTGATGTGCTGTGTTGTGATGTGATGTGATGTGCTTGTTGTGCTGTGTTGTGATATGATGTGATATTTTGTGATGTGCTGTGCTGTGCTTGTTGTGCTGTGTTGTGATATGATGTGATGTACGTGTTGTGCTTTGTTGTGATGTGCTTGTTGTGCTTTGTTGTGATGTGATGTGCTGTGTTGTGATTGTTGTGCTATTTTGTGATGTGCTGTGATGTGATATAATGTGCTTGTTGTGCTGTGCTGTGATGTGATATGCTGTGCTCGTTGTGATGTGCTGTGCTTGTTGTGATGTGCTGTGATGTGATGTGCTGTGCATGTTGTGATGTGATGTGCATGTTGTGATGTGATGTGATGTGCTGTGATGTGCTGTGATGTGTTTGTTGTGATGTACATGTTGTGATGTGATGTGATGTGCTGTGATGTGCTGTGATGTGTTTGTTGTGATGTGCATGTTGTGATGTTATGTGCTGTGCTTGTTGTGCTGTGCTTGTTTTGCTGTGTTGTTCTATGCTGTGCTGGCTGTGTTGTTCTATGCTGTGCTGGCTGTGTTGTTCTATGCTGTGCTGGCTGTGCTGTTCTGTGCTGTGCTGTGCTATATTATGTAATGTTACGTTGTGTTGAAGGAAATGTGTCCTAGCTTCCGTCGGTAATTGTGCCGACATCATCATCATCATCATGTAGCATGTCCTTTAAAGAACGTCGCTACCATCACAGTCTGTCTGAAAGAAACTTGTTCTCTTGCCAAAACTCCAGCCTCCACCACAGTCATATTCATGCATTCCTGGATATCTTGGTGCCATCGTCTTCTTGGTCTACCACTTTTTCTTTTGCATGGCACCATACCTTCTATCACTAATTCTCTCGAGACTGTTGTGTCTCTTGATGTAGCCAAAGTATTTGCATTTTCTAGCCAACATTGAATTAGTCAACCAGTTCTCCTCTATGCTCAACTCCTACCGATTGTCTACATTTTCTTTTTCTCCGTCCAGGGTATTCTGAGGATCTTTCTCATTGCACGTTGATTTAAATCGACCTAGATGAAAATCGGTTCTTGACTTCTTTGAATAGAAGGAAAGGCAACGAAATGGCGACTGACAATCTCTTTCATAATAAGATGAGGCCTAGTACACTGGGATCTCTAGACAGCAGTGTCTGGTAAAGATCTACTTTTACTTTATTATTGCAAGGAGAAACGGAATCACGTTACTACAGTCAGATCGTAGGTACTTAGTCTCCTTCAAAAGATAGTAAAGGGATTCTTCTTCGACAATTCCATTGAAGAGTACGTTGTGTCGTAGTTTACAGCGAGGCTATGACATATGCGCAATTAGAACGATACATTATATTTCAGTTGACGTGTTTTGAGGTACCGTGTTTATATTCCTATTGCGATTCTTATTCTATTAGCCAGACTATACTAGTGCTAACTGTAAATGCAGGGGCGTCACTTTGAGTAAGAATTGGTCTCGGTTATTTCTGCGTCGCTGAACATGTTGCAAGTAGCTAGCTATGAATTAGATCATTCATCTTTCGTCCCGTTAACATATTTATAGTGATGGATTATGTCAACTCTCCAAGGGTGGATAACTCTCAACTTCACGGGTGTAAACATCCCGTCATTAGCACATGTTAAATATAGGCGGACTGAGAAGTAACCTTGTGGATGGGAAAGAAATGTATCAAAACTATACCTTGTTAATTATTTCGGAATACAGAAAAGAAACATTACTTTCTCAAAAACAATCATTATTACTAATATTAGTGTTAACCAACACTGCCGAAGACGGATGTGTTGGATCGAAAGGTTCGAACATACTGGTTACACCAAAAACGATGCCTATTACCAGTTGAACCGAAGAGAGCAGGTCGTCGTCTTCAGACTTCGCACTGGCCACAATAGACTGAGGTACCACCTATTCAACAAATTGAAGATAGGGTGTACCGACGAATGCCCGTGCGGTACTGGTAAAATGACCGCTGAACATCTGCTGCAGAACTGCCCGACATACGAGGATCAGAGAGAGCAGATGTGGCCATCACCAGTGGAACTGCAAGACAAGCTCTATGGCAGTGGCGACAGCCTCAGGATGACCGCCGCTTTTTTCGAAAAAATAATGGTTACTGTCTGACTGCGTACGCAGAAGAAGAAGAAGAAGGATCGAAAGGTTCACATATCGCAGTCAAGATGTAAACTAAGGACACAACGCATTTCCTTCTCCGTAATACATCCGGCTACTTGCAAAGCCCCGTTCAGGATTTGGTAGCGGGAGATTAAGAATGATCGCAGAAGAAGAAATGCTAACCAGCGACCATTAGGTGACACCGTGGTCACGACCAGCCTGAACATCCTGCATACGTTCACTTCGGAATGTATGGAGAGCCAGGCTACCTATTATTAAAGAAACGACATCAAAAGTAGAATGAACTCAGGACGAATGCCTTCGATTAACAAGAACAAAACCAATATTCTTTTGGCTGAACAGAAGCTCATAATCAGCTTAGTAAAATATAAATGCAACTTAAATATCAAATACATTATGCCACGTTGAGTATAAGCCATCTTATGCCACGTTGAGTTGCAAACCCCTTATGTCACGGAAAGTATCACACACATTGTGTCACGAAAAATATCCGACACATTGTGTCACGTTACGTATTAAACACATTGTGTCACGTTAAGTATTAAACACATTGTATCACGTTAAGTGTCAAATACCTTATGTTGCGTTAAGTATCAAATACCTTATGTCCCGTTAATTATTAAATACATTATGTCATGTTAAGTAATAAATACCTTATGCCACGTATGTTTATATGTTATATCATCATCATGGAGCTAAGGCTTGCGTCAGGCCAGGTCAAGACGTTATATCTCTTCCACTCCATGTACCTGGACACATGATGTGTTACAGCAGCCTGGACTAAAAACGAAGGTATAACACCGTGATCCCCGTAGAGGTGAGCCTACTGAGAAGCCGGGCATGACATCACAGCTAGAAGGGCCCATTAACGTCCACGTTCTACAGTATGTCACTGGACGGAAGAAGAGCCATTGTAACCCTGCTACCAGATTAAAATCGCTAAAAGAGAAGGCATCTGCACGTTCAGCTTTGAAACAAAGACTATCATCATGATCGAGCATATAGAGGTCGGTGCTTTCTTTCACCTTTCTGGGCAGAACAGCTGACACATCATGTGGGTGGAAGAGAAAGGGGGGGGGGGGTGTACAGATGCAGACGTGAAGATCGGAATAAGAGAAGCATAAATGACATTCCCGACACTAAACAGCGTGGAGAAATCTAGAGAAATCAAGAGTCACAGTAAAGTTTGAATATTCAACGACAAAGTCAAGTCGGTGATGTTGGGGGAAGTGGAGAAAGGGAGAGAACGACCAGTGCAATACAACCGGAGTTATAGTTCTTCGTTAACAGATGCCTTTGTTGGACAATGGACATTCATTAGCAGGACATGAGGAAGGAAAGACATCATCGGCCACAATCTTGATCGTGATCTTATTGACCCGCTCCACAGCTTAGTTGGGGGTTCTAACTTGGTCTCCAGCGAACCCAGCCTAGGGCTACGGCAGTCCAGTGCATGGTTAGCCTTCCTCCAGAGGCGTCTCGAATGGTGTTTTTCACAGCAAGGGAGTCTAACCAACGCATTGAAAGTCTTTCCCGCAGTCTTTGTTTTTACCTCGAGGGTACCAGATTGCTGTCGCGTACTCCATCGACCATCGTTTCGTCGCAACATGTGACCTGCACACATATGTGTTGCCTTTTCTGCATAGATTACCGCATCATTCACCAAGGACAATCTTCGTATGTCAGAATTGGTTTTGCAAACGTTGGTTCCGGATAGTGATTCAAACGAAGCATCTCGTGACGGCCACGACTAAGAGATGAAAATGGAGTGGTTTAGGACATTCGCTTATGATGAAATCGTCCAGCATAGCTAAGCAGGCTCTCCCGTGCCGTAGAGGAGAATAAGAGAAGTGAACCCAGAAGTGCATAGGGAGGAGGGTTTGAGAAGGAACTTCGATTTATATATGAAGACAGAGAGAGTGAGTGTAGACCAGGACCGCGCATGCTGACGAATGTAGGTTAATGTCCTATTCGCCGAGAGGAAAGATGGACTTTGATTGATAATCGAACATATTGTCAATGATTATATAATCTCCTCCTCCCTTGCCTTTCCAAACACAATGTCCACACCGTGAGCGCCATCAGAGACAGCATAGCAACTCTGTCATTACCATATACCCCAGCATGACAGGATCACTAAATCCACATAACCCATTAAAGTTCAGAGACTTCTACGTCTCCTAAAACAAGAACACAAGTTATATCGATAGATAAACAATTCACAGGCTGCAGAGACTTAAAAGCAAACGTAGCGAAATTGGTGAAGTCCACAAATGTGTCCAACCAGTGAGCTGCAGGACTCATCTTCCTCGTGTCCATAAAGAGCCATGGTCGTTCCCCAGCAAGTTTGAGCTTCGATCCTTCCGTCGTTCCTGTTTCCGGTAGGAGCACGTGGAAGTGATGTGTGGGTCATGACTCTTGACCTGACCTTGATGTTATTCTGTTTTCTTAATTGAACGATTAGCATAATCTACTCTTCCTGTACTATGAACGGGTTATCTAATTTAGTCACTTTGCATTTCAGCTAACCCAGCTGCTACTGGTACCTATTTACGTTAATGAAGACGAAACAGGGGTGAAAATGTAATATATCATCTAAACTCGTTAGAACTAAAAGCTAGCAGTTCTACTTTTTTTCCTTCTAATTCGGTCCACATAATTTATTCTTTCTACGTCACGAAAGTGACAGATTTATATATTCTACATCCAAGTCTGGTGTGGGCTATATAGTCGCTTTGCTTTTCATTGAGTTGATATGCCTGGATGATTTTTATAACACTTCATCCTAGAAGGCAGTATCGACATCAGATGATATTTACTACTCTTTTTGAACTCTATCAAAGTTTATAAATATAGATTTCCTTAGCAGAGATCAAAATAAGGAAGTAAGTCAAACCATGGTCCTCTGTAGTTTAGATAGTAGGTTATGGTCAAACTTTCTGAAGCTCCGATTTCGTTGGAAAAGATTAGGAGTATTCATTTTATAATTAAAAATAACTAATAAATGCAATGTCAACCCAGATGTGACATTTCCAGTGACATCTAATACCGGCAGTTAATTACAATTGTTTATCGGTAAATTATATAGTAGCCTGCCGATTAAAGTGAGCTCACATGCCAACCTCACCTCCTCGGGGTACACACTGGGCAACTAGAACCGTGAGGCTCTAGGCTAACGAGGCAATGGCTCGCCTTGGGGGACGGGCTCCTTCAGGTTACTTGCAGATGTTGGCCCACCACAGCTTGGAGAGGAGATGGGCGCCGCCATGTGATTTCAAGCCTAAGAATCACACATGAGGACAAAATCGAAATCTATTATACCGGATTGGTCGCAGCCCGGGTCAGAGAGGGTTGGCGTGGGATTTGCATGTCTTAATGTGTGCCCCGACGACCTGATGGGTTACGGGATGAACTGAACTGAACTGAAATTATATGGTTTCCTTTTTTACTGGAAAAAATGATTTTCAAAGGCATTTACAAAGAATAATGATACAACGAATTAAAATGAGTAATTCATATTAGGTAGCTTATTGTTTAAAGTCATTCTATAGAGAAGTAATATGTGCCTGAGGACTGGCTTCATAGATACATGTATCCACTGCCTTAACCTGGTAATGACTCAACGCTTCTCAGCAGCTATCGAATAATCACCATATAGGATATATACGGCAAATTGCTGGAGAAGATAGTGGCCAAGAAAATAATAGCCTACCTCGAACGGGTGCACATCCTACCAGATACGCTGGGCAGCTATAGAACAGCGAAGGAGACCTGGGGTAACACGGGAACTTTCGTGTATGATGTGAATGAGTGTTTTCAGTCAAAGCAAGAAACAGTCGCGTGGCACTCGACCTGGAAGACATATACAACCGTGTCGATTTTAGAACTTTAATTACATGTCTGAAGCAGTGTGGTTTAAACCCGTGGCTGGTTAGTTGAATTTCAGCTGCCCTGATGGAAAGAACAGTTGCGCTACGCTTGGGATCGTGGACATCAGAACCGAGGCGAATATGTCCAGGACTGCCTCAAGGGTCTCCGCTCTCGCCGGTGTTGTTCAACATCTACTCAGTAAAAGTGACCAATATTCAACACACAGGGACAGGGCGAACGTTGACATTTGCCGATGACATTCTAACGTACAGGACTGCCTCAGACAGGCAAGAGTTGGTCAAAGACATCCAGGAAACCTTGCAAGCAATTTCACAGTGGTGCAGCGACTCATGCTCCAAGATCAATTTCACAGTGGTGCAGCGACTCATGCTCCAAGATCAATCTCACAGTGGTGCAGCGACTCATGCTCCAAGATCAATCTCACAGTGGTGCAGCGACTCATGCTCCAAGATCAATCTCACAGTGGTGCAGCGACTCATGCTCCAAGATCAATCTCACAGTGGTGCAGCGACTCATGCTCCAAGATCAATCTCACAGTGGTGCAGCGACTCATGCTCCAAGATCAATCTCACAGTGGTGCAGCGACTCATGCTCCAAGATCAATCTCACAGTGGTGCAGCGACTCATGCTCCAAGATCAATCTCACAGTGGTGCAGCGACTCATGCTCCAAGATCAATCTCACAGTGGTGCAGCGACTCATGCTCCAAGATCAATCTCACAGTGGTGCAGCGACTCATGCTCCAAGATCAATCCGAACAAGGCCTGCATGATGTTGTTGTCGTTGAATAATTTCATAGTAAACGTTGAACTATTGGGCATCACTGTTGATGGTTGCAAAATTGACAGGTGTGACATGTCTCGTCTATGATTGCCATATTGAACAGACCGTACAAAGATGTAAGCGAGGGTTAGGAGCACTCAAGACTATGGCTGCTGCAGACTTGGAACAACGCCTCCTGTTCATCCTATTTCGCCAGGTCGTGTTGTGTGTTATCTATTTCGGACTGGGCATCCTCGCACTATCAAGAATCCAATATGAAAGGTTGGAACGCATCCAGAATAAAAGTATGCGACTGCTTCTGGATTGCACTAGAGATACCCCGATTGTGATGATGAGGCACATGTCGGGACTGTTATTGGTGACATCCAGACATAAACTGGCATAAGTCAAAGCAGATATGCGTGTCACCACAGACACGCGGCACCTTCTGTAAGGTAGTATCTCAGACACCAATGGATTGAGAATCAAGAGAAGGTCATCATGGATGGCACAGGCAGAGAAAACAATATAGCACGTCACTCCAGCTAAGACGACAGCCAAAGGGGAAGAATTGGTCCACACTGGTGATAGAATGATAGAGTACCAGAGTGTAACCTTAGGCAAGGAATGCAGAGAATGGAACAACGGGAGAGCAGAGCACAAGGTGAATCAGCTGATAATAGAAAACACGCAGGAGATTGATGCCGTCATATACACCGACTAATCAGTGCTGCGCAGTGGGACATCAGGGTGGGATTTCTCGGCTAGAGTGAGAGGACATGTCGTTGCTGGGCGCAGTAGGGCATACATTTCAAAAACCTATAGTTTTAGAATAAATAACTTATAGTGAGATCTTATAGTGAGAAGCCACCAGAAATCGTATAGTGAGAAGCCACCAAAGATGATGTAATGAGAAATCACAACTGTCTTATAGTGATAAGCCACCAGAGATTTTATAGTGAGAAGCCACCAGAGACCCTCTAGTGAGTAGCCACAGGGAAACTTATAGTAAGAAGCCACCAAACACCGTATAATGAGAAGTCACCAGAAACCAGTTAATGAAAAGCGAATTCAGACCTTAAGATGAGAAGTCACCTGAAACTATTGTGAAAAGCCACGTTTGTGGTGCTGAAAATAAGGCCACTCAAGTTTCCACCAATGTCGAGAAAGCAGTTAAAGAATGTTGTGCATAGAACAAGCAACCTTGTCATGGTGTAGTTGTTTCTCGAAGTTCCTCGTGTTGAGTTGAGTTAGCTCTTGACAACGTTTCCTTAGTAGCGGGTTACAGGGGTTCTTCTTAATATTCCCAATCGTACTTGAGAATGTGGGCTTGTGTCCTACTGACATCACAACTATGGGAACTATGGTGTCGATTCCCACCTAGCAGTCCAGTCTACTAGGACACAAGTTCACAGGATCACTACGAATAAGTGACCATATTAATCAATATGTTTCATCAGGCCCTGATTATTTTTCGTGCCCTAACAAAAAGGAGGATAGGTTAAAGAAAATAGACCAGGAAATTAGTAAAATAAGGAGAGAAAGATTGTGATGAAGTAAAAAGACGAAGAAGCAGAAGAACAAAAATGAATACAGATAATAATAAGATGACGAAAGGAAAGGCGATGAATATCTTCAGATGAAATGTCACCAGAATTGTACATAATGAATTTTTTTCATTACCAGTTTTGAAAGATGTAATTCCAGCTTGTCTCGTGAAACTAAGTAATAAAGACAGTGCTTGCAGAGAATACATTGCCCAGCGGATGAAGGTGTGAATGCCACATCGATGTCATGAAAACAGAAGTGACAGTTTTGAATAATCACGTTGCATTATCTCGTGTGTGTTCGTCAGCAATCTATTTGTTCTTTCGATAATCTTCACAAAATTATTTTTTGTTTTGGAATTTCTATTTCTTTACATCTCTCTCTCTCTCTCTCTCTCTCTCTCTCTGTCTCTCTCTCTCTCTCTCTCTCTCTCTCATTCTCGTGTATTTCTAACTTCGCTTTCTGACGCCTACGTGTTTTTAATGATTAATTAATTTACAAAATAGTGTTTGTTGCTTACTCCTGAGTGATACTAGGATTGATAAACATAGGACCACTGTAACCTTCCCAGCATAACGAAAGAGACAAGTGATGTGTGTGCATTGGGTCAGCAACATTATAATGTAAAATCAAAACCTTTGAAATCACCACTGCAAAATGATTGAATCCCATTGAATACAGGAATCATCAACGCTTGTTTAAGAGTATGTAAAAAGACACGTCGTTAGGGGGCTTGATTCGTACACCAAATGATCTGGGTTCAAAACCCAGTCGTATCATTCTCCCAGCACATGGATTTCATGCTGTAGTGGCATAGCAGACGGAAAGGTATTGGTCACATTCTCCATCCTCTAACATTATATCGTCGACAACAATGTCGGCTACGGAAGCTCATGTCATCATCACCACCATCATCATCATAATCGACATAGTCATCATTATCATATAGCTCTTCTCACATCCCGGGAGAACTTTAGACGTTTAAATGCTATACTCCTAGCTGTAGTGCAATGCGAGGCTCCTCAGTAAACTAACGGTTATGGTGATTACAGTTCCGATCCACACATCGTTAGCCTGACTGCTGTGAGTGACATAGTCTGTTTCCGGTAGCCTTACGAGGAACTAACGTTGGGTCTTGATCATTACCTATCATCTGACCCTGATGTTACTCTTTGCTCCCTGTTTTCTCGGTAAACCAGACATCCATGTGAAATCTGACATCTCGCAGCACAATACCGTGAAAGACTTGCTTCTTTAATTATTTGTTTCTCCATTTCAGCCAATTATGTTAGTTTTTCTTTTTTTTTTTTTTTTTTTTTTTGGGAATATTCAAAGTTGCCTGAACTAGCGCCTTGTTAACCGACACTGTTGAACCGCTGTTAATTTAGTTTTGTTCGTTTGCATTTTGATAAGGTCTGTTTCATATGTTCGTATGTACTCTCTGACACAGCTCTCAGCAGAACACCCAAGGTTGGCCATACAGTAATCCCTTTCCACTACAATATTGAAGCTGCAGGACAAACTAGCAAAGTGTAGAGGAGCATCCCCACAAACAGAACTGAGGATCACATATAATGAGGCGACCATAATTAAAGCCAACTTCAGGGGGAAATGGGCTGATCAACACTTTGACTTCCGACAAGAAAACAACTACTTAACTAGAGATGAACAAGCCATCATAGTCAGTCTGAGAACTGGACATAACAGACTCAAGGGTCATCTTTACAACAAAATGAGGATTGAGGCAGATGACAGGTGCCCACATGGGGAGCATACCCTGACCGTGGAACACATCATACAAAGCTGCTTGCTCGTGCAGGAAAAGAGAGAACAGTACTAGCCTCGCGAGACAGAAATGATACAAAAGCTGTATGTATATAACGCAGCCTTACAAACAATGGTGTCTTGTGTAAGATAAACCAGGACCTTGATCTCAGGATAAACGAAGCAGATCTGCTCTTTTCAGTTTTAATAAAATTGCAAATATCGGTACTGACTCTGTGTGTGCGACTTTTGTTTGGGTCGAGAATGAACATCTATGTGGGGGATTACATGAATGAAGCTTGTGTTTCTCTTTGGGAAGTGTCTGGCATTAAATATGTCAGTGATTGTTTTCCGCTACCTGTGTGAGTGCGTGTAGTTGAGAGAGAGAGAGAGAGAGAGACAGAGAGAGAGAGAGAGAGAGATAAGAGAGTGTGTGTGTGTGTGTGTGTGTCTTTAAAAGAGAGATAGAGAGAAAGTTGGAGCGTACTGTTGCATTGGGCGAGAAATCTGATCTTTTAGTTTTAATGGTACGCGTGTGTCGTTATCTATTTGCGTTCCTGTTTATCATTGCCTAAGTGGGTGTGTGTGTGTGCGTATATGTGTGCATTACTGTATGGTATTAAATATCTAAACTCTTTGCATAGTTATTTTCGGAATTCAGTCCTTCCCATTTTTCTTCCTATTATTGCTCTTCGTTTTCCAATTGTTCTCATCAATGTTCTACTGTCTCATTGATCCTAATAAAACCATCAATTATGTTATGTTTTTTCTTTTGGCCAGTAACCCGATTTCAACAGACGTTTATGTTAGGTGTGCCTTCATTATTTCTAGGCTGTTGTTAGCTTGCCTGCAGATCATCGTGTTTATAAACCACATTGCCTGGTCTCTATCCTATGAGACTATCCTGAAACGTATGCAAACGTTTCATTTAGCTCTTGAATCAATACTCAGGTCAGGTCAGGTCATCCCGTTATCAGTGAGGTCGTTGGGGCACACATGAAGACATCCTCACAACCCCACACCACCCTTCTCTGTCAGCGGCCACTGCCTGTGTCTCTTCTGGTCGAAGATTGGTCCATTCTTATATGTTCTCCTCCCAGCTCTTTTTGGGCCGGCCTCTTCGTCGTCTGCCTTGCAACTTTCCGTGGAAGATCGTATTTGCAATACCATTTGATCTCGATATGTGACCGTACCAAGCGAGTTTCCTTCTGTTGACAGTTACCAAGAGGTCTTCAAAAGGCCCTATTGCTGTTGTAATTCTATCTCGTATTTCCTCATTTGTAACTCGATCTTTTACGTACGTGACGTTTAAAAGTATTCGGAACATTTCATATCCAAGGCATGTATCCTTCGCTGGAGGTCACCTGTAACTGGCTGTGTCTCACAAGCATAGCGGAATAATGACAGGACTAGTGTACGCATTAATCTGATTTTCGTGCACAGTGCTAACCGTTTATCTTGCCAGATTGTGTTAAGCCGTGCAAGCGCCGCTATTGTTTGTGCTATTCTGGCCAACACCTCACATTTTGATCCTTCATCACTGACAATCGAACCCACTACTAACAAACATTAACTAAGACGCCATGATGATGTTAGCAAGAATGGGTTTCGGTCTTCAGTATGAGTTTTTTTTCAAAGTTCAAACTGAGCAAAAATAAAGAAATTTAAGTTCATGTTCACCTTTTCAAGATTGTTCCGAATCCGCCATACTAATCCTGGCCAAACTTCCTCTGTTTATGCCAGCCATTTTATGGCATTTACCACCAGGCAACCCTTCCATTAGCGTCATTAGCAAGGCCAGACAAAATACCGGATACCAGATCAAGAAAGGTGGCCAAACCTAGCGTGATAGAATCCCCGGGCGGGATGGAGAAATGCCCCCAGAAGTGAACTGAAAACCCACTCCACGCTCAGAAACGCGCCGCTTGTAATCCTTAATGTACTTATCCGCGACCGGCAGAGCGAAAGCCACAAAGGAAATGAAAATGGCGACATCGCTCGGGGAACTAGTCTCACGGTAGAGTGGTCAGAAATAGTTCCCAGACTAAAATGAGATTGATATTCAAGACGACGTGGCGATTTGTCTGACGGGAAGGTATGAACCACTCCTGGCATAACTAATACACGTCAGCTGGTTCAATTTCTGGACGTGTATGCGAGTGTACGTGTGTGCACGCAAGTATTACTGTGTGTATGTTTGTTTGTGTGTGCTGTGTGTGTGTGTAGACGTTTCTGTGGGTAGCAGTGTTTGGGCGGAAGGGGCGGGGGGAGAGAGCTGTAAGCTAGTAAGATTATGTGCGTATGTTTGTGTGTAGACGTATTTGTGTGTGGAAGCGCCCATTTGTCTGTGTTAACTTTGTTGGCCTGTTATTTATTTGTCAGTACATTTGGCCGACGAACTTAAACTGAACTTAACGTCTTTATACGAGTGTCTGACCAACTGAAAGTTCAATAATTGTCCTTGTTTTTAAACATCCTCTTAATGGGTTCCGCGCCTCTGACAAATTTTCACTAATTTAAAATATATTTTTAAAACATTAGCAGGTTTTCAATGGCTTTTCGTGTACAATTAAAGGTACTGAAATTCGTCCAAATCGCTCATTCTGACAGACTCCAGGAGCGTACTCCAAGCAATCTCACGCCACAAACAAGATATACTCCATGGGGAGCATACTTCAAGCAATCTCAGTCAATTGATCTCCCGCCTTCCACTATAGCTGTACTAGCCAACCTATCAGCTCTCTCGTCCCCTTCGACACCTGCATGTCCCGGAACGAGTATGAAGGTGACTCTCTGTAACATTGACCGCCCAACCGGCTCTAACCACTGGCGCCGCGGGCAACCTGTTTCCAACTTCCTGAGCATCCTCACTGAATCACTGAGCATGCACACATGTGTGCCACTCATTGTTTCAAGAAATGTATGGTAATGACGCACATGACCAATACTGGGGTTAACACTTTTACAGGAAGGTTGTTTTCTCGGAATTACAAACTATTTTGTGGTAGTGGTACTGTATCAATTTACTAGCGCTTTACAACACCTTCATTAGTCTCCATTGTATGAAATATTTGAAATTTTAAAGTGTACATGTTCTGTTTTCTGTATTAGTTAGTTGGCTTACAAAAATGTCCTCAACTGTAATTAAAAGTGGTACAGACTCTGCAGAGTCTTCTAAGCCAGTGTAAAGACGTTAAGCTAGCTAGTGTTACAAGATTATCACTCACCTGAATACTGATCATGCCTCACGTTGACTTTCTGTGATAAAACTAGAACGGATGTTCGTATTCAAATGGGATATTTTCTTAAATGGGAAATTCTCTTATATGGGAAAGACTACGTATGCAAAGAGGCCCATTCTGCTCTAATGTAGCCTGTGAAGTAATTATTTATGAATAATTTAACGAAACTGTTATTCAAGTTATTAAATTTATCTTGAGATTCAAATACAAATTCAGCTAAAAAATCAGTTTATCTAAGAACCTAACAAACATTAACTGACAGCTTGACCTAAACAGTTCTCATCTGAGACTAGACAATTAAGAAAAACAACACCATTACACAATTTCCCATTGCTATTAATTTTGCAAAAATACGCTCTTCAAATAATCAAGATAAATTTAGTAGGTAAGTAATGTACTACAACGTTTTTTTCTCAGAAGCTGTCTATTCAAGAAAGATTACATTTCTACACAATATACATGGATATATGATGTAAACATATTTATAATGCAAAATAATCCCCATCAACTTCTACAGCTTTATGCCAGCTCGAAACAAATGCATATATTCCTAGCTCGTACCCGATTTTGTCTTGATCATGTAGCCATTTCTTGGCTGCATGAATCACTTCTTCATCATCTTCAAGCCTTATCCCACGGAGTGCACCTTTGAGTGGACCAAACAGATGAAAACCATAGGGTGCCAAATCAGGACTATAAGGGTGGATGGGGTAGTACAGTCCAACCATATTTGGTGATTGCTTCCCTTGTTGCCAGACTTGTGTAAGGGCTCGCATTGTCGTGAAGGAGAAGCAGGTCTGCTGGATTCTTGTGTAGCCGAAATCTGCGGAAACGTCGACTGAATTTTTTCAATGTCTTACTGTAAGTTTGCGAATTAATTGTCGCTCCTCTTGGCGTCACATCCACAAGAATCACAATGTGTATGTGACAAAAGTGTGTCAAAGACAATCGTGAAAAACTGGACTACGATGTTTAAAGAAGGACGCGAGTTAACGAAAGATCTTCCGAGACCAGGTCCGGCGCATAGTGTTGCGTCAGAAGATGCCATCGCTAAAATTGATGAAACAATTCAGTAGACCGTCGCCAGAGCTTATGTTCTCCACACTTTTGTCACCATACACTGTCTGCATTCTGCAATGAATGTCAACTGGTCGACATCCTTCAGCTGTTAGAAACCGAATTCCCGCTCACTGATCAACTGGTCGACATCCTTCAGCTGTTAGAAACCGAATCCCCGCTCACTGATCAACTGGTCGACATCCTTCAGCTGTTAGAAACCGAATCCCCGCTCGCTGATCAACCGGTCGACATCCTTCAGCTGTTAGAAACCGAATCTCCGCTAGCTGATCAACTCTGGACGGATACCGTAGCACACTCTCTATGATTTCAACGGTCTGCTTAGGAAACTATGAGTCGGAGAATAATGAGATTTTGCAAACTTAACGGTTGGTATGTGTTGTTTACACAAGGAGTGACGTTGTCATTCGCATCGTACGTATGTTCACTTGTTACAGTTTAGTCCGGTTTCATTTGAACACGCCTCGTATTTAAAAAAAATAACTATATTATATGCCAATTATTTTGAATCCACAATATGAGGCGTGTGCGATGCAGGTTGGGCATTGGGCTAAAAAAGTGGAAGATTCCTGGATAAGAACAGCAAATTCCATCATGAAATACCTTCGCAGTGTGTGGAAACTAATAATTACATTTTACGTTGCGAGGTAATCAACCTCTTGGAAATCTCTCATTTCGCGTTTTTCCATACTTGCCTAGTAGAGAAGTAAGATTATATTCCTCACTTAGTGCAGGACGGGTTATTAACACAGATTACTAGATCAGTATTAGTTTCCTTTTTTCTTTTTTCTTTTCGTGCTGAATTAGTTGTTTGTAGTTAGATTTTCGTCTACGCTGCTTACACTTCTCTTAATTTTATAAATTTTTTCCTGCTTTGTTTCCTCTTTTTCCTCATCTTTTTCTTCACCATCTCGTTCACCTATTTCTTTACCTTCATCATTTCCTTTCACCTTCTACACAACTTTCTCCTTTTTTTATCTACTCACTTTTTCCTATACTTACATTTTTATCTTCATTTTCTTCTACTACATTCCATCCACCCAACCACCGTCTGTTTTTCTTTACTTATCACGTTAATGTTTTTCTTCGTCGTGGATTTTCATCCAGTTTTGCCTAATTCGACGTTCTGAAATGCTTGGTTTCATATGCATGCAGCTCGCTACTGCGATGATCAGGTCGATCCCCAACTCGTTACGGATTGCCACAGAACACCCTGCTACCAGCGAGGACTGCGTGGAAGAGTGGGGGGGGGGGGGGAGTATCTTGGTCAGCAAACATCGATCGACCCTGACTAACATTGTCCAATCCGTATGTTGTGCTTGACCCTGACTAACATTGTCCAATCCGTATGTTGTGCTTGACCCTGACTAGCATTATCCAATCAGTATGTGTTTCCTTTTATTTACGATGCTGTCGTATCGCGTCGCTCTGCCACATGAGCTTCCCAGATAGACTGAGGTCTGTGTTATAGACTGAGGTAGAAAATAGACTACGGTAGAAGTTATACTGGAAAAGGATGACATTTGAAAGTTCGTTGAAACGACTTATCTGATTAAAAACACAGCTAGATATAAAATAGACCGTTCGCTTATCTCACGTGAATGCATCCTAATGACCTCGCCGTGGGGTCTATGGTAAGATCATATCTGGTTACATGCCATAAAAATAAGCATACCGACATTGAACACAGGATATTACACACTTGAGAGGAGACTAGTGTATCATTTGCAGAATGTCGCTCTCATGACAGCATGTCTTTAGGAAACTGTCTTCCGTCAGTCTTCCGGCCAGCTCCACGGTCAAAACCAGATTATTCTTGATGCCCTAAGTCCAACGTCTTCTCGGTCGGCCGCTGCCTCTCTGTCCAATTAATCATGCCCCGTATAATCACTCTCTCGAGTCCCAGTTCGTTGTGTCGTTTGACGTGTCCAAAAAAACTCAGTTTTCGTGTCATTACGGTGGACTCCCCTTCTTGTCATTTCACCCACGTAGTTTAGCCGGCCAGCCAAAGCCGTTGCTCGGGGGGTGGCGCTGCCGTACACAGGCAGACTACATTACTTATGTGTTAATTCTCCTCCCCATTCCGGTTTTGCCGGATGTGGATTTGTTTGTTTTTTCTATGTCCACGGGATTTTCAGGAATCTTCTGTAGCACTGGGTTTCAAAAACACCGATTGTTATTCTTATTGCTTTTGTAATCGTCCATGTTTTACATCCGTTGGTTTCCACAGGAAAAATGCATGTTTTTAGGACCTTTAGTGTTAGTTCCTTATTTGTATTATGCCATATGTTCTGCATTCTCATTATCTTCTGAATTTTCATAGTCAGGTCGACGTCTGGACAGACAAAACATACTGATCAGACATGTTAGTTGGGGTCAGACAAAACCTACAGATCAGACACGTTAGTCAGGGTCAGGCAAACATATTGATCGGACATGTTAGTTAGGATGATGCAAACATACTAATCGGACATGTTAGTCAGGGCCAGGCAAACATACTAATCGGACATGTTAGTCAGGGCCAGGCAAACATATTGATCGGACATGTTAGTTAGGATGATGCAAACATACTAATCGGACATGTTAGTCAGGGCCAGGCAAACATATTGATCGGACATGTTAGTTAGGATGATGCAAACATACTAATCGGACATGTTAGTCAGGGCCAGGCAAACATACTAATCGGACATGTTAGTCAGGGCCAGACAAAAATATACTGGCATAGACGCCAACCTTTCTTCCAGACAAGTCCTCCATGAAACAAGCTGTTTATATGGCAGCTTCGTTAACGTTTTGGGAAGATTAATGTGATCCTCGCTGTAGCGAGCAACACGCACACGAAACAAGAATAATATAACAGCTTTGGAGGACACCAGTACTCCATCAGAAAGCTCTGAATGTGAGAAAAGCTACAGCAGCCTGTCAGATAATCGTCTTTTTAGGGCGCACATAGAAGTAATCTTGTTCACTGTAGCCAACCACCACCAACAACAAAATATTAATCAAATTCTGCAACCATTATAGATTTCAACAACGATTGTAATTCAACATAGCCTACGATGGAAAGCTGTAGCTCATGGCGACACCTCTCTATAAATCTGGACGGAACAAATGAAGAAGAAAGTATGTAAAGCACTAAAACATAAATAGGTAAACGTTCACAGACCGCACGGAGAAAACAGAGAAACGACCCCGACCAACATATCGATCAACTCATTGACCAACAAATCGATCAACTCATTGACCAACATATCGATCAACTCATTGACCAACATATCGATCAACTCATTGACCAACATATCGATCAACTCATTGACCACATATCGATCAACTCATTGACCACATATCGATCAACTCTTTGACCAACATATTGAGACAGAGACGCCAAGCAGTGCAAGAGCTTTATTGATCTACGACCAAAAGTTGACTGCTAGCGTCAGCACCAACGACCCAGAGCTGATGGCAGACCCTTCTCAGCCTCCGAGTGGTGATCCCTGATAACAGGCTGCAACAGGGCAGACTGGCTAAGGACTAAATATCGAAAAAGAAAGGTTAACCCGGTACCCAAAAATTGCATTACGAAACCGGATGTGTCGGTCCGAAAGGTGTAAATATCACAGGCATGCTGTTAACTACAACACAACGCATTTTGTTCTCTGCACATCATCCTGCAAAACCATTTCGGGGCTTAGTGGCGCAAGTTTGAGGTCGAATGACGAAGAATAACAAGGACAACATGTTAACAAACATATCGACCAACACATAGACCAATATGTTGAAAAACACATTAACCATTACATTAACTAACATAGCGACAGACATATTGACCAACAAATTAACTAACAAACATATCGAACAACATATCGACCAACACATCTACCAACATATCGACCAATATATTGACCAATATATCGACCAAAATGTTGACCAACAAATTAACTAACAAACATATCGACTAACATATTGACCAACATATCGACTAACATATCGACCAACATATCGACTAACATATTGACCAACGTACTGATCAACATATCGACTAACATATTGACCAACATATCGACTAACATATCGATCAACATATCGACCAACATATCGATCAACAAACTGATCAACATATCGACCAACATATCGATCAACATACTGATCAACATTCATGTTCATAGGCTTCTCAGTCATTGCAGACCATGCGCGGGGCACCTTGTGGGTAGTCTCTCAAAGCACAAGCCTGGGCGTTAAATATGGAGACCTCTATGCGTGTGAGACATGGACAGTTACAGCTGACCTTCAACGAAGGATACAGGCCTTGGAGATGAGATGTTTCCGAAGACTTTTAAACGTCACGTACAAAGATCGAGTTACAAACGAGGAAATCGGAAATAGGATTACGACGGCAATAGGGCCTTTCGAAGATCTCTTGGCAACTGTCAAAAGAAGGAAACTCACTTGGAACGGTCACATATCGAGATCAAATGGTCTTGCAAACACAATCCTCCACGGGAAGGTGCATGGCAGACGACGAAGAGGCCGGCCCAAAAAGAGATGGGAAGACAACATAAAAGAATGGACCAGTCTCCGACCAGAAGAGTCACAGGCAGCGGCTTCTGACGGAGAGGGATGGCGTGGAGTTGTGAGGATGTCTTCATGTGTGCCCCAACGACCTCACGGGTTACAGGATGACCTGATCTGACAAGCTGCAGGATCCCCCTCTTGACCTCGCTGGTGTAATCCAAAGGAATGCAAAGCATCACAATTTGGCTCCAGCTCAGCTGCGGAAGCTGCCGGAATGAGTTCGCAATTTTAAAACCATCTGCCTTAGGTGCTACCACTCCGGATTTTCTGTCTGAGTTTACTCCCGTAGCCCTACCCTATCTCGAGGTTTCCATAATGCCATGGAGTCGTTGTCCACAGATGCTAGTTACTCCAGATATCCGATGAAACTCTTATTTTCCTAAGACTAGCCAGCAATCTCTGGGACTTGTGGGTTTAAAATCAGAGTTCCTCCTCTCCTAGGCGAACTGCCTGAACAGGCTAACGAGCTTCGTCTACTAGGGTTTATAGTCAGAGTTTACCGTCTCTTAGATTGGTTGCCAACCAAGGCTAATGAGCCCAATCTGCCGGCTCAGTTATACCGCCGGGTACTCGGTCGCGTCCCATAGCAGGCTTTGTAAAAACATGGGCCTCCTCATGAAAGTGCTGCTGTGGACACAATAACATAGGAGAGGCCATTGGCATAGAAACTCCTGAACAGTAAGCCGAAGAGTGAATCCAGCGGCAATCTCTACACCTGGAAAAGAGAGAGACGTCCAGTCCAGTCTTGGCTACCCGTCTGACGAACATAACAACCAACATATTTAGAAACATATTGACCATCATAACGACTAAGATATTAACAAACATATTGACCAACCTAACGACTTATATATTGACCAACATAACGACTAAGATATTAACAAATATATTAACCAACATATCGACCACCATATTGATCAACATATCGATCAACATGTTGACAAACATTTTGATCAACACATTGACCAACATATTAACCAAAATTTTAACTTAACATATTGACCAACATATTAACCAACATATTAACTTAATATATTGACCAACAAATTAGCTAACCCAAACATATTGACCAACCTATTAACAAACATTCACCAACATAATCACTTATATATTGACCAGCAGAACGACTTATAGATTGACGAACATAACGACTAAGATATTAACAAATTTATTAACCAACAATCGACCACCATATTGATCAACATATCGATCAACATGTTGACAAAAATATTGATCAACACATTGACCAACATATTAACTTAACATATCAACCAACATATTGACCAACAAATTAACTAACACGAACATATCGACCAACATACAGCTTGACAAACTCCCTTCTTTACTTGAATATGTTGATCAGTATATTGGTCGATTTATTCAACATTTTCAAGTAAAGAAGGGGTTATTTCAAGCACTATAGGCATATATAGGTAAAAGTTCACAAAACGCACCGTGACACAAGTAAAACGAGTAATACGATACTCACCTTACAATCACAAGACCATCACAAAGGCTAACAGATTAACGAATGTACCTGACAATTCAGTGAACCATTGGCAGTTCTGATATCGAAAAGAGTAGGCCTAACGGCCGCTGCTCTAACGATATTTAACATTTTAGTTACAAATCTATCGACTTTATTTGTATTTTCTCCAGGCCTAGTAAGCCACAGGAATTTTAAAATACCTTTTACAGATAGCCCTCTGCTACCTGGCAACAGACACTTGAATACCAGGATTCATAGTATCCCAATAAGTAGTAAACAAGATTTCGTGTAAGTAACGTAGCAGCATTCAAGTGGAATATATGCAAATAAATAAATAGTTTTTGAAGGTCAATGGTGAGTTGAAACACATACAGTAACTATTCAATGAAAGCATGAATTATTTATTTAAAATAATTTGAAGGTGTTCCGTAATCCCTTATCTCTGGCGAAGACCCTGTGACAGTAACATGGGTTTTGTATTGTTTCGTTAACGCTCGCCATTACTTTCACATATTTTATTAGACTATTTGCGTCCAAATAAAACCCCAATTTCGAGTTATTTACTGTTATGCAGGATACAATGGTTCCTCCTTGGAATTAAATACATTATGTTTAGCAAAGATATTAAAGAGCGCACAAGTGACAGAATGGTATGAGCGACTGCCTTTCTCCGAACATTCGAACCATATTCGTCTCTAAACCATGCTTAGGTCCTTTTGACCATGTAGTAAATAATACACACTTTATAAGGATGATTGAAATTCGGGCGGTTATTGATATTTGGCCTTCTGACAACAAAGGCATGCGTCCGAAACCTCGTTAGGGCATATGTTTTGTTTCTCTTTTGTAGCTAAAATAAAAACCTATCAGGCAGAGCTTGTGAAGATTACTGAGGCATGCATTCTTTATTCTCCAGCTAAATTAATTTTCATAGTGGACCTTTACAAGGAAACAAACACCGGTATGGTAGTTTCTTTCTTTAAAATGATTTTAGTACAACTAGGAAGGCATCTCATTACAGAAACCTTACAACAGTGGATTACAGAAACCTCAAAATAGTGGATTACAGAAACCTTACAACAGTGGATTACAGAAACCTTAGAACAGTGGATTACAGAAACCTTACAACAGTGGATTACAGAAACCTTACAACAGTTAATTACAGAATCCTTTCAACAGTGGATTACAGAAACCTCAAAACAGTGGATTACAGAAACCTCACATCAGTGGATTACAGCAAATACACACAAGAGCAGAGATCTACTACCCAGTTTAACAAAATCATTAAATCATTAACTACAACAGCTGTATCAGCTGTGTTACTTAACGTAACTTGTCCTTATGAAAATGTATATGTAAGGAATACATATATTATGTACTCATAGCTTCAAAATGTATAAACGTTTCAAAGACCATTTTCAAAGACACTTTTATGGCAAGATTATTTTTTAAGAGCCATTTTCAAAGACGCTTTTTAAAGACCTTTGACAATAACCATTTTCGAAGATCATTTTCAAACTATATTGAAAGACCGTTTTCAAAGACGCTTTTCAAGATAATTTTCAAAAACCGTCGATGTTTAATGTAAAAGTAAGGATGTTCCATGGCAGACACTGCTGTCGGGGATGAAGTGTTAATGAGAATTCGTTGTACTCATAGGTGAGATGGCCAGTTCCATTCCACGCTGATATTCCTTCCCTAACGGTCAGCACCGACGCATTAACCATTACGTTGACTGTAGCACGTCGATAACAAGAATTTAACCCGATATCTTTCCGGTGAGAAACGAGTGCTCTACAATTCCACCACTAAAACTAGAGTGAAATGTTAAACACGTGCAACTGATCAAATCACTAAAGGGAAGCAATACACGTTATTTTAAATATTTAAAATTTAGTAAAACGTTATGTCCCTTTTCATGAATCATTTCAGATTTAAAGAACATAACTTAGAAGCAATAATCCTGCTACTTGCAGAGCCCTGTTCAGGACTTGGTAGCGGGAGATTGAGAACGAACGCAGAAGAAGAAGAAGAAGCAGCAATAAGAGCACTGACAAGTGAGTTCCGTCCGGTTCCGCATGTCATAAATGACAAAGAGGATAACACATTAACAGAAACTAAAGACATACTGAACAGATATAGACAGTACTGCAGAACCATGTATGAAGATGGCACACAGAGCTCAGTTACAATCCTACCAAAGGAAGAGAAAGAATCTGAACAAATATTGGAAGAAGTACGCTATGCATTTAAAAGCCTGATAAAAGGAAAGTCCCCAGGATGCGATGATATCCAAGCAGAGCTAATACAAACAGGAGGGGAGGTATGGGCTCGAGTCTATCACAAGCTGTGTAAACAGATATGGCACAGTGCAGAGTGACCAGAAGCATGGAAGAAATCAATTTATTTTCCCCTCCCCCAAAAAAGGCAATCTAAAGCTGTGCACGAGCTACCGAACTATCGCGTTGATCAGCCACGCTAGCAAGATACTTTTGCGAATCCTGTTAAGAAGGATAGAGAAAAAGTTTGAATCTGAAATTCACGTAGTTTCACATGTTTCATTGATTACACTAAGGCCTTCGACACGGTAAAACATAAAAATCTGTGGAGAATCATGAAGGAAATGGGGTTTCCGTTGCACATAGTCCATCTCATTGAATCATGATACCAAGATCAACAAGCCGCTCTCCGAGTATCTGCGTTAACATCGGATTGGTTTGCAGTACAAAAGGGAGTCCGAAAGGGATGTATCCTCTCACCTTATCTGTACACCATATATGCGGAATGTATAATGAGAAATGTTCGAGAAGATGTGAACATTGAAAGTTTCGACCCATTTAAGATTGGGGGGGGGGGGGGGGGGGGGGGTACGAGATTCCAGAGGTACGATACGCAGATAACACAGTGATACTATCAAGAAGTGCAGAAGGGCTAGAGCAGCTACTTTCAACCGTTAATATACGTAGTAAAGATCAAAACCTGTTCATAAACATAAATAAAACTAAGATAATGACCACCGACAAACACAATGTCAACATAAATTTACAGTGGGTAGTGAGGAAATTGGTCAGGTCACCCATTTTGAATATCTGGGCTCCAGAATTGAAAAAAATGGCGACTGCTCGTAAGAAATCAGAAGAAGACTAGCTATGGCAATGCAGAGACTGAACAGCCAGAAGAAATTATGGCAGGGCACCAACAAAATGATAAAAGTAAAAGTCTTGAGAGCCTGTGTTTTTCTAGTGGCAACTTATGGCTGTGAATCATGAATGATTACCAAAACGTCTAGACAAAGAATCGAATCCTTTGAGTCAAAATTTTACAGAAAGATCCTCAGAATACCCTGGGCAGAGAAAAAAACAAAATGCAGACATTCGGCAAGAGTTGAGCATAGAGGAGAACTGGTTTATCAATTCCATTTTGGCTAGAAAATGCAAGTACTTTGGTCACATCAAGAGACACAATGGTCTTGAGAAAACGGTGATGGAAGTTATGGTGCCAGGCAAAAGAGGAAGGGGTAGACCAAAAAGACGATGGCACCAAGATATCCAGGAATGCCTGAGTATGACTGTGGCGGAGGTTGGTGTTTTGGCAAGGGAACGAGTTTCTTTCAGACAGACTGTGATGGGAGCGACGTTCTACAAAGGACATGCCACATGATGATGATGAACTTAAAAGAGCATGAGTTGATACATCTGATTTTAACATTCATGTGATATTGTCTTTGTATGAGCTCATACATTTGGTTTTAACATTAATATGATATTGTCTTTGTATGAGCTCATACATTTGGTTTTAACATTCATGTGATATTGTCTTTGTATGAGCTCATACATTTGGTTTTAATATTCATGTGATATTGTCTTTGTATGAGTTCATACATTTGGTTTTAACATTGATGTGATATTGTCTTTGTATGAGCTCATACAATTGGTTTTAACATTCAAGTGATATTGTCTTTGTATCATACATCTGGTTTTAACATTCATGTGATATTGTCTTTGAATGAGTTCATACATATGGTTTTAATATTCATGTGATATTGTTTTTGTATGAATTCATATATATGATTTTAACATTCATGTGATATTGTCTTTGTTTGAGTTCATACATCTGGTTTTAACACTGTGGTGATATTGTCTTTCAAGACGTTATATATAGATTGCACACAAAAAAAAGTTGGCAAATAAACTAATGCGTGTTATGAATCCCTTTTTAGAAGGAATGTCTAAAATTCCTTGGTACTAAACTACATACGAGTATGATATCAAACAGTCACTGTTCAAAGCTTGCTGTTGCAACTGCCTTGATCTTTACTTTCGATTAGAATACCCAAAACCACATTATGTTCTCGCAACAAATTATTTGTGCAGCAATAACGTTTACGTGTTCAGGTTAGTAACATCATACACAATTCTCTGTCATCGGCATGTACCACAAGTAGCGAAGCGATAGAATAGACAAGACAAGCTAAGCTATATCAAACGGTTTTGAAGAATTAGAGAACACATCTCTTTGGATAAAACAGACATGAAATAAATTAGAAATTAAAAGAGTAATGGTCATTTTTGTTTGAATGTAGAGACATGAAAGTAAACGCGTTAATCGGAAAAGCGAATTTAATAGTTGCTATTGCGAAGGTAAGCTGATTACGTTCAGCCTAACACTGCCTAGGGATTTTGTTGTTGTTGCTTAGATGTTTGCCTCACTAGTTTCTACTGGCGGAGGCGCGCCATTTTCCACCCCAGACCGTAGTCCATTGGGCAATATCAGGACGCATAAACCAGTGCTTGGATGAATGTGTGCGTCTGTATGTACCTATGCTAGGTTTGTGCGCCCTCAGAAGCTAGCCCAACCAAGGTGCAATGGAAGGGCCTCACAATGAGGGCGCGTGTGAAAGTTGTGCAAGAGTATGACTGTAGGACAAAGTCAAATGAAACAGAGATAAGGTTAATTGGTAGGTAGGAGACGGTCATTATGTCGCTATTAGTTTTTCACAGCCAGCTAATCACAAATTCGACCGAGTTTCACTGACGGAGAGTGTTACATTCCAATCTCGCAAAGATTTTTAAATGTTATTTCAGTGCAGTTTTGTTTAGTTCTGTCATTATGGTTTGACATTTTGTATTTCATTGAGATGATTGACGTTGTGTCAAATTTCGTGTTTTAAAATCAGTAATGTTTAAGGATTTAGTGAAATTATCATAGTAAAACAAATGGGAGTTACTGGAGACATCAACAATGATTATTTCAGTTCAGTTAACCTTTCGTTAAACAATTACATTAATGCTTCTTTTGAACAAAAAGTGCATGTGAAAAGAAAAAATTGCAAGACCAAAAATGTGATATTTCACCAAAGAATGCCAAATATACAAGAACTGTTGAAGAAAAGCGGTGTTTGAAATACAGATTGCCAACAGGAATCAAACTATAACAAACGTCCTGCATCTTTGCTATTATTGTCTAATGTTCGGCAGGAATGAATCTTGGAGTACAAATGGTGATTTCGAGGTGATTTCGAGGTGATTTCGAACCTAAGATGTTGGAATTTCAAAACATATTTGCGTTCGATTTACACCTCTACACTCCGTGCTCCCTCATTGTACAACAAAGAAGAGGCCAGAGCAGGTGGTTGTTTTGGGGTCAATTCAAAAAGTTTATTTGGTGTATTCTTTCAATGGTGGAACATTAAGATCTTCCAACTGTGTAACATTTAACAATTGTAAATTGTGCTTAGCTAAAAATATAAGAGTTGTCTGGCTTGGCTTGGCTTCGTTCGTTCTTAATCTGCCGCTACCAAACTCTAAAAGAGCTTAAGTAGCAGAATGTAGTCCAGAGAACGGAATGCGTTGTGTCGTAGTTTACAGCTTGACTGCGATATGTGCACCTTTCTGTCCAACACATCCGACTTCAGCAAGCATTTTTTAGTACCGGGTTATCATTCCCTCTTCGATCCCTTCTCCTTAGGCAGTCTGCACTGCTGCAGCCTGTTATCCAGGATCACGGCATGGAGGTGTAGAAGGGTCTTGGCAGCTCTGGTTCGCTGGCCCTGACACTAGCAGTCAGATATGGGTCGCTGACCAGTGCAGCTCATGCGCTGATCAGCATCTTGATCCCTAAGAGTTATCTGATACAATGTGTTTTTTAAAGCAAATGTAGACAATGATAAAGTATGTGCAAGCTTTAACTTGGGCCAAAGGACAAAAACAAAAATTCAAATGGTACCGGCACTTTTTTTTTTTTTTTTTACAATTCTGTCAATCAATGCGTTGTGGACTTCCATTGTTACACAGGTACCACACTACCAGTCATCCCATCTCACTCATGATGTGTAAATGCATTCTATTTTCTGTCACACATCTATCTTTCATGTGTTACTTGATCCAACCTACAATACTACCAATTCAATCGCTAGCCTTCAGTATAGGCAAATTGGAACAACTCCTTCACAGGTTGTTGCCAGCTACAAGAAAGCTTGGTTTCAGACTATCCTGGACAAAGTGTGACTGTCAGCCAGCTAATCAGGGAACATTATAAGCCCGATAATAACTGTAATCATAACCAGCGTCTAAGTATGAGTCATCGTCTGCTGCAATGGTTGACAATGAATCGTCATAATATGAGTAATATGAATCTTTTCTTAAAGGGTAGATTTGACCATAACCCTCATCATATGATGAATCAAAGCCTGAGTCCTAACCAGATATATAACTGAAATCGTTATGACGTTGATGGCGCAGCAGAGAGCAAACACTTCACGAAGAGACACTACCAGCTGAAGGCGCACTACGCCCAGATGGGGCTCCCCCGGGCACACATCTTGAACCTCTAGTTAGTGAGCTCCTATTCCTCCTGGTGGAACCACTGGTCCATCCCCACGTCCCCAGTAGCCACCACGACCACCTCTCTCTAGGAGAGCTTGTCTGAAACCTCTGCTTCCTGGAAGTACATCGCAATTTACGGCCCATTCCCCTGGGCCAACAGGTCCATCAAACCAGACCATCAGCTAGTTCAGGACTAATAATAGTTTTGAGTTCGGCCAAAGCACAAGCAAGCCTGTAGTAGTCATCAGTGATCTATGTATAGCACTCCACCAAGACTTGAAGATCCTCATTTAGATGTGCATACTTTCCTCACAAAGACCACCATTGGCATACAGAGAGCATGTCGTAAGAGACGACTAACTGTGTGAGATGGCATAACACCGGAAATGGTTAGGCGGTTTGTTTAGAGCAGCATAGATGTCGCCTAATAGAACTCGCACATCGGTTAACCACCCAATGCAGCAAAGTATTAAGCTGCTCAAGCCTAGCCTACTAAGCAGGAAATCCTTCTCCCGGCTATTTCCAGCTCATTCCAGAGCTGGGAGCTTAAAAGGGGCATTTGCTCATTAAGAAGTACAGGTCAAGTAAGAACAAAGAACTTTCCCCCTTCCTCTGTCAGCTCATCCTCCTTTTCTTTTTCTCTTATTGATCATTTGCCCAAGTCATTTTACAACCAGTCTTTCACTGGAATTCTGACTATTAGAGAATATTTATGGGGTCGATCTTTGTGTAGATCTAACAATAAAACTGGTTGACGATCATTTTTGTCATCTTCGCCATTAGTCAGTCTGTTAATATTTTGGACAACTAGTCTGCTCAAATGAGAGTTAGGGTCAGTCTGTTTAATCTAATTTTCCAATTCCTCGAGGTATGTAGTCATCTGCGCAATTTTCTTAAGCGATATAATTGGGTCAATTCAAGAAGCCGGCCAAAGAAGGCAAAGTGGATGGAGCCCGGTGCAGCCATTCGTTTCAAGGGGAAACAAGAATTATTAGGCCAGGTAAATATATTGGGTTATCTCCCTCTGCATTGCTCGATCCATGTGTAATTAATGGATGTGTAATCAATCAATGAATGTGTATTCAAACAATGAATGTGCAATCAACCAATAAGTGTGTAATCAGTCAATCAATCAATGTGTAATCAATCAATGTGTGATCAATCAATGAATGTGTTATCAATCAATGAATGTATAATCAATGAATGTGTAGTCAATCAATGTATAATCAATGAATGTGTAATGTGCTTGGTAGTAACAGTTTACCAAATAATATGTTTTCTGTAAACGATATTTAAGCAAAACTACTATGGATGTTTGTATTTCCCTTTCCTTCCATCAGAACCTTTTCTGCTCCATGTGTAGAGAAGGTCTTCCAACAAATACACGCTGCGTCTTGGAATGGTAACATGTGCATATATGTTGAATTGTTTGCGACATAGAGTTTCTATAGTATGGTGATAGCCAGTCCCATGCTTCTGTAGAGCAAATTACAGTGTTACTATTATGTGATCCTGTTCTGACCTCAAATAACTCGGGTGATTTGTGTATTCAAAATCATCGTTCCCCGCCCGACCCCCATCGGAGCACTGGACTGCAACTGATGCTCAACACGTGTGTCTATTCAGTCTCGTCCTCTTCAGTCTTGGACACCTGAGATCTTCGACTGAACTGACTTTCTCCTCAACTGTTCATCACCAGGTATATCTTGACCTATCCATTTGCCTCTTTCTCTGTGTGCTTCCATACCAGTGCATGTGTGGTTATACTGTTCATCTTGTTTATGAGAGTGTGTCATATCCATCTCAAATTTCCTGAATGCTGCCAGAATTGCATATTGAACTTACAAAAGTGAAATCAAATCTGGCGTTAATATCTTGCTTTGTTTACTGGTATGTGTCCTTGTTCGTCCAAAAAAGGTAAACATAGATTCAATCGCTGGTGCTGCAGAGTTCGTGTATTGTGCCTAGATTCTCCAAATATTTGGAGACGAACAGAGCACTTATGTGCAATAACGTTGATTTTTCGACTAAAACTAAAACTTTTAAAATTGTCCGACTATTAAATATGAACAAGATTTAAATGCGTGTTATTGATTCTCATCTCGCTGGTTTTGTTCACACTGATATGTAATCCCGTCTGTCTGCTTTCGATGTTGGGTTGTCTATTCTTTTTTGTATGTCTCATTGCTTGTAACAGAGAATACAAAGTGAGATAAAAAAACATCCGTATTGATGTTAATTCTGGAACAGCAAACACAGCCTGAAGTTGCTTGGAACAGGTTGATCCATGAGCTCAACGTGAATACACTAAGCTTGAATCAAGCTGGCCTGCTCGTCTGGTTTATTAACAGTAGTGCTTGGTCATTTCATATGTGAACCGCATTCGTAGCACTTTTAGAGCGGAACAATTCCAACAACGGCTTAGAGTCAAATTTCTTCACAATTGTGGTGAAACATGCAAGGGTGAATACTTAAAGTTACAAACAGTAAAGGTTAAAGGTTTGTCCCATAGTAGTTACACTACTGTCGGGGAATGAAGTTGTTAGAGACTTCCGACTGGGTTGTGACACTCGGGGGAGTTGAATCCAGTGCCTTTGCCGTGAAAAGCGTGTGCTCTACCCTACACTAATCACACATCATCACATCCAGTCTACATGGTGAATGATCGAGCTATCATGTGGCGCTTCGTAAAAAAAACATATGTTTCACCAGTTGCACTGCAAGGGCAGACGCCTTATAATGATGAAGTTGTTATACGTCACTCTCTTGCAACGCTGGCCTTCGACAGCAAAATTGATCCCTTAGATATTGCACAGAAGATGCTGAAGACGGATGCACTGGACCGACAGGCGCAAAATAAAAACTACAGGGCAACACACACCGTGACACCGTGTGTTCAGGAAATAAGGCCAAAAAACAAAACAAAAACACAAAAAAAGCATGCCTCAATTGAACCGTAACTATTGTGTACATCTTCAAAAGCTCGTGAATTGTGAGTTAGCGATTTCTAGCAAAACTGAGTGCACACGTATTACATTGTTTTCCCATTTAATAACCTGCCAGGCCGTTCATCCACTTTAAAGATCGTTTTCAAAACGGTACAACTATGAACGACTCGTACTAACCTTCCTGTGGATGTTCTATAACTTGGAGAAATGTGTATTTACATGTTTAAACACGTATTATGATACAATTGCGTTGATTAGATTATTTTTTTTCCCCGCCATGATAGTGCGACAAATGCGGTTCACAGACTTAAGGACATGACACTACTGCAAATAATAAACCAGACACGCAGGGATGACGTGGCTCAAATTACATGTACATTAAGAGCACAACTCAACTTGTGCCTAGCAACGTCTGGATATATCCCACAGTTCGAGTTTTTCATGATAAGTCGTAATTTGTTTTTTATCACACTTCACATATCATCTGAGCCTTTTTTTAGATATCCATTGTATTTCCATTTTTCTACCTTTTATTCTTTACCGAATCACCTTGGAGATTATAGGCTTCGCTTAAATCAGTAGAGAAGATTTAAAGTGCGTGCACCTGCAGTAACCGCAAAGAGTTCACGATAAGGTTTGATAAGCAGTGGACGAATAAATCTAGTCCTTACTAAAGTATTGAACCTGCGCCTCCTTGATCAAGTGATCAACATTAGAACCAATGGATCACTCAGTCATAGAAATAATGACGTACAAAATACATCATTGGTTTCCTAAGTGTCCCTTATATGGCTGTTTAATTCCGTCCTAGTGGTGTTGGTCAACTACTTCTTCTGTTTTAGAAAATGACGAAGAATTATGCTCATCGATTTCGCCATCAGGTGTCATATATTGTGCCTTATAAAAGTGAAGTTTTGTGCTTTCTGAAGATGATGTTATGTGCCTTCCAAAACTTCAAATGCACGTTCTAAAAGTGGTATTTTGTGACTTCTAATGTGGTGTTTTGCGCATTCTAAATGTCGTGTTTTGTGTGTTATAAAAATTGTGTTTTGTGCGTTCTAAATGTGGTAATTTTTGTCTTCTAAAAGTGGTGATTTGTGCATTCTAAAAGTGGTGATCGTGCCTTCTAAAAGTGATGTAAGTGCCTTCTAAAAGGGCTGTTTCATGCCTTCTGATAGTGTGTTTGCCTTTTAAAGTGGTGTGGTGTGCCTTCTAAATGTCGTAATTTTGTGTTTTCCAAATATTGTATTTGCATTCTAAAAGTGGTGTTTCATGCCTTTTAAAACGACCACAACAGCAACGACATGAGCAGCAACGACAACAACAACAACGGCATGAGCAGCAACGACAACAACAACAACGGCATGAGCAGCAACGACAACAACAACAACGGCATGAGCAGCAACGACAACAACAACAACGGCATGAGCAGCAACGACAACAACAACAACGGCATGAGCAGCAACGACAAGAACAGCAACGAAAACAACTGTAGTGACAATAACTATAACAATAACAATGATAACAACTATAACAATAATAGTAACAACAACAACAGCAACGCAAACAACAGTAGTGACAACAAGTATACAATTAACAACAACTATAACAATAACAACGACAGCAACTATAACAACAACAGCAGCGACAATAACAGCAACAACAATAACGACAACAACGACAAGAACAGCAACGACAACAACAGCAACGACAGACACAGCAACAGCAAAGACAGCCACGACAACAAAAGCAACAACAACAACGAAATGAACATCAAGGACAACAACAACAACAATAGCAACGACAACAACAGCACTAACAGCCTCAACAACAACAACGACAGCCACGACAACAAAACCAAAGACAGCAACGACATGAAAAGCAGCGACAACAACAACAGCAACGACAACAACAGCAAAGACAGCAACAACAACAACATCAATGATAACAACATCAACGACAACAACAGCAACAACGACAATAATAACAGCAATGACAACTACAATTACAACAGCAACGATAACAACAACAGCATGGACATAAACAGCATCGACAACAATAGCAACGACAACAACAGCAACGACAACAACAGCAACGACAAGTATTATAAGCAAAACATGCAGACGAAACAGTGGGCAACAATCTGATGTAGTGGGACATCTGGAATTGAACCTAATCCCTCAAGGTGATGTAAGCGCTTCGCTTCAATTGTCTATACATATGTAGCCAGCTGGGTACCAGACAAATGTTACCAAAGGCATATCTTCTCCTGACGCTCAACTTACAATTTTGGAATAGAGCTTGAACAAACCAGAAATTGTATATACTATTTTAAATAACTGGAAAAGATGTTCATTGAATCCTGCATTGATGGACCAATAGTCAGAATGTACCCGACAATAACTCCGGTAAGAACCTAGGTTTGAATCTCTCTGTCGTGAATAAAACACATGGCTTGCGCACTATGCTCGAAATGATATGGCTTGTCACCTGTGCTTCTTAGTCTGATAAATCGTTACAGTGGATCGGAGCAAGGGAAACAACTAATATTTTGCTTAAAGAAAAAGGTTCCATCACTCCCCATCTTGATTTTACTTCTTAGCTGCCCATATGACTCTTAACACTGTTGCCTTTTTCTAAAATGCGATCACTCGATTAAATGAAGAAATAAAACAAATACAACAGATACCAGAATCTTAAGATTCTTACGTTCCTGATCAATGTATGACAAGGCGGTCGGTGACAATTAAAGCAATATGGGTAATTATATGACGGCAAGTCTCTGGCGACATAATCCGCTACGTTCTTTTCTGGTCTGTTCCTAATAATCGACTGTACTGCACTCCGAGCATATCCACAGGTGCTCAGTCTCTCTCAGTACATGGCGAAGTGTGTGGACTGATGTTTGCTTCGGCTCTTTGGATGTACACACTTCTGCTCTGTCCTCTCTTGCGCCCTTAACGGCTGAAACCTCTGTCGATATCAAAGATCAGCAAACTGTGAATTGTTGATTCGTACCAATTTCAGAGGTGAAGCAAGAGCTATTCCTGTAGCAACTCAGATTCTTAACAGCCAAAACATAAATACAAGGAAAACTGTCATTATAACATACTCCAGGAGTGTACTTCAAGCGATCTCAAGCTACAAACAAGATAGACACTCACATAAAATAAAATACAACATGTGATTGCTGTCCAAAAAACCAATTTAGTCCTACAATGGATTCCGGCCCACTGTGGGATCCCTGAAACGAGAAAGCAGATGCGCTAGCAAAAGTCGGAAGTGGAGGAACACACATAGCTATAAAGAAGCTAAGACGCTCATCAAACGATCAATACGATCAGCACAAAGAATTCAAGCCAGAAAATGATAGATGAGATGGGCAGACAAAGATTGTCATACTTGGAAAGGGACATTGTAGATTCATGTCCTACCTCTACAGAGTGGGTCCCAGATACACTGGGACGTGCAATTGTGGAGCACCCAAGCAAACAATAGAACATATCCCCTAGGATTGCCCTACTTACACAGATCAAAGAGACACAGTCTGGCCTAGGAAAGCGACTATGCTTGAAAAGCTGTGGGGAACCGGCGAAGACATGACACGCACAGTCTCCATGAACCTCACCGGACTATCAGCACAGAATCAGTTGATCGATGAAGAAGAAGAACAAGAAGGCTTGTCTACTGCGGTACAATTATCTAATAGACGGTCATTCACAGAAATCAAAATATCACAGCGATCCATATCTACTGCACTTCCAATATGTGCATGTGAAGTCATATGTCAGTTTTTTTGTTTCCATGAACACCAGACTGACCAATTAAGTAGACCCACACCAGTCCCTGCATATTTGATGCCGCAACAGCTCGTATCCACTTACGCTTTAATTATCCCTTCTGTACCTTCAAGAGCAAGAATTCGAAGTCTTACATCATGACAACCCCTCAACAGCTGGTATCCACTTACGCTTTAATTATCCCTTCTGTACCTTCAAAAGCAAGAATTCGAAGTCTTACATCATGACAAACCCTCAACAGCTGCTATCCACTTACGCCTTAATTATCCCTTCTGTACCTTCAAGAGCAAGGATTCGAAGTCTTACATCATGACAACCCCTCAACAGCTGCTATCCACTAACGCCTTTAATTATCCCTTCTGTACCTTCAAAAGCAAGAATTCGAATTCTTACATCATGACAACCCCTGAACAGCTGCTATCCACTAACGCCTTTAATTATCCCTTCTGTACCTTCAAAAGTAAGAATTCGAAGTTTTACAGCATGACAACCCCTGCTTAAAAGATATCACATAACTCGATTCAAGTGTGATCTTCGAAGAGTCCAAACGGTTTATTAGGACCAGATACATGGACACATGAGCAACAAAGCATACTGGATACACACAATAATGGTGGTTTTTACCAGTTGAGCAGACGAGAGTAGGTGGTGGTCTTCAGACGACGCACAGGTCAAATCAAACTGAGGTACCATATATTAAATAAATTGAAGATAGGTTCTACTGACGAATGCACTTGTAGTTCTAAGAAAATGACCGCTCAACATCTGCTGCAAAATTGTCGGACATACAAGGACCAGAGAAAGCACATGTGGCCATCACGACTGCCAACACTAGACAAGCTCTGGCAGTGTCGACAGTCTCAGGGTGACCGCTGCTGTCTTTAAACAAATTCAAGATGACGTCCAACGGCGTATAAAGAGGAAAATATAACCCGACCTGTAGGCATCCTTCGTACTGCTCATCAGCATTGACCCATGCTTCTTAGCTTCTTTAACATAGTGGTGTCGGTCAGCCCTCGTGTGCGCTGTCCCTCTGTAAAGTCCAGACGAGAAACGCAAATTATGAATAGATTTATCAGTCTTATCAGTCTACTCTCAGGTTCAGAGATTACCTTCTTTGACATCCAGGACTAATCTGACGGAGAGCGTATAGACATGCGTGTACTCTACCTTCCGCGTACCAGAACTCTCACTCACAATCTGTCTTCCCCATCCTTATCTACCCACCCTCTCCCATTTGCTCCCCAGCGCGTGCAGTAAGTGTATTCCCTTATCGCGAGAGCAGATCGAGGGCACATTGTCTTGCCAGGACGAGGCGACTCACGTACTTCCGTGATAGTATCACGGGATCTGGTCCAAAGTCTAGTGCTCTAAGGAAAATAGGTATAACCAGAATACACTGTTTAATAAAACGAGAAGGAAATATTTTTTCAAGACATGAAAATGTTCGGAGATTAATTGAGCAGGAACTTCAATGCGGAAATTGCAATAGTATTCAATAACAATATGTGGTTTTATTGTGCACGGATTAAATACATATAATATTGATTTACATCTTAGATCGATCAAATGGATTACGATATTCCTTCAATCAAATGTGTTATACCTTTGTGATTTTGACATAAATGATCAAAAGCTCGATAGTATCGATGATATCTTTAATTAATACACAATATTTTTGTGTGCATCAAATTGCAATTTTTGTGACTTTATTATATTTTCAGGATAAAATAGCCTGATTTTTCATTCAAACTGTTTGCAAATAAACTTGAGATTTTTTTAATTTTTTTTTTTATTTTGAAATAATAATAAAACAGTGTGATTGAAGTCTTCTAAACTTTGAGACTATTTAGTGAAACGATTATGAATGCCACGGCTTTAAAATTGTGTAAGCTTAATTACTGTATATTTGACAAGTGAGTGGGTCACTGAAAATACAGGATAACTTTCATAGATGTGCAGAGAATTAATCAGTGGGTGATTCGTGCAACAGAGCGGCACAAAGAATGGAGGATTATAGTTCAGCTCCATTTGGTTTTCACTGTGTTATATCAGGTAAGTGAACTCTTAACCGATGATTACTATAGCTCTACTCTTGAGTGGGTGAGTAGATCAGTGGTAGTACGCTTGCTACCCACGGCTAATGAACCACGTTCGATCATCGTTACATATACGCTTCAGTTGATTCACCTGTAAATAGCAGCCTGTTTTACTGTTTGGAAATGAGCGATGGAGAGAAATTAAAATGACAAACCCACCTCATAAAAGTCGTGGTACAATAACGTCTATAACACTTTATCTCAAACAGCATTGTCTGTTAAGGGTCTGCCCTATTATTCTTGTCAGTGCAGATAGAGTAACATGTTCTGGTGGTAAATAGCCCTAGTTTGCGATCAATCATTCCTCGTCACATTTGAGTTCGCGCGATATAAAACGTGTACCGGACTTGCTCATTGAAAACAAAATAGTGGAGAAGAGTTCCTCTCAAAATCGAATTGCATTATTTCACTCGAATATATATATATATATATATATATATATATATATATATATATATATATATATATATATATATATATATATATATATATACACGAGTCATTTCAAATAATCTCAACATATATAATATCAGAAAAACAAACTTATGAACAAGTTTTACCTGAGAACAATAACAAAGCTTATTCGATGTTTCGAAATATGATCTTCATCAAGGACTGGACAACACAATATCATTGAAGACTAAACACAGTGAAATATGACTAAAATCATAAAGCAGCCAAAGAGGACCTTCACGACCTACTAACAATACTTGGTAAAATTCAACGAGGTCTAAAATCTATCAATGCTAACATTTCACACTAACTGCAGTTCCTGCAAGGGAAGTAACTTGGTGATTGTTGCTCTATAGAGAAACTAATCAAAAATGTACCCCCCCCTCCTTCCCTCCCCCTCCTCTTCCCATCCCACAGTAAAAAAATGCATTTGAATAACCAAATCAGACTATCCAGTTAACCCAGCTATAAAAATGTATACACCATCATGATGCTTTGCTTGGGAAGTCAAACCAATGACGACATATGTGCATTCATTTGTGTTTTCAGAAATAAATGTATGTCAACATTCACCTCACAAAGTGTACCTCCCACCCTCTCACGTTTCATCTCATGAGAATGTGTACCTTCCACCCTCTCACGTTTCATCTCATGAGAATGTTCACCTCACTTCACCTCACAAAGTGTAACTGCCACCATCTCACGTTTCATCTCATGAGAATTTTCACCTCACTTCACCTCACATCACACACAATTTTGTTTTATAATTGAGCTATAAAGAAATTTCAACACAAAAAAAAGACAAATGCATCCTTTACAGAAGTTATTTCTGAATACCTGCAATGAGTAGGTTTACTCTTTTGTGGGCCCTAAAAGGACGTTAAGCTTAGGGTTGCAGTAGCTTTTTATCATATACTGAGCGAGGTGTTGAAGGTAGACCGGGATCCTCCAGGTAGATGTGCTATGATTTGCTTCATCTGCGTTTCGCTCAGTACTACAGGGATCACGTCAATCTCTCACCTCGTTAACCAGGCTGCCATAAAAACAGCCTGTTTCCAGGGAAGGCTACGAAGAAGCCGAGGTTAGGTTCTTAGTCAGTATATTTTGCCAGACTCTGACTAACATGTCTGATCAGGACTAACATGTCTGATCAGGACTAACATGTCTGATCAGGACTAACATGTCTGATCAGGACTAACATGTCTGATCAGGACTAACATGTCTGATCAGGACTAACATGTCTGATCAGGACTAACATGTCTGATCAGGACTAACATATCTGATCAGGACTAACATGTCTGATCAGGACTAACATGTCTGATCAGGACTAACATGTATGATCAGGACTAACATGTCTGATCAGGACTAACATGTCTGATCAGGACTAACATGTCTGATCAGGACTAACATATCTGATCAGGACTAACATGTCTGATCAGGACTAACATGTCTGATCAGGACTAACATGTCTGATCAGGACTAACATGTCTGATCAGGACTAACATGTCTGATCAGGACTAACATGTCTGATCAGTATTCCTGGCCAGACGTTAGTCTTCCGCCGCTCCTTTACAGCAGTAACACAAAATTCACATCGGTTTATAACCCTTTCACACACCAAGACGCAACCTCAGAAAAAGGCCCTTCCATTGCACTTTGGTTGGGGGTGACCACAGAGACCGCCCTAACTAAAGTTAAATTCATTGCCCATTGCATGCGATGATGGTCAGAACATCAGCCTGTTGTGTCTTAATAAAATGATGTGCGCTGTATTTAGATTATAGCGAGGAACAGAATGCGCTGGTCATCAATCTCAGTATCATAGGTACACACATACGCACACGCGGATCCAATCACTGATTAATACGTCCTCAAATCGCCTAGAAGATAACTATATGGGATTGAAAGTGGCGTGCCTTCGGAAATTCAGAAAGGTAAACCTTTAACGGAAAAAAAAATCGAAAAAAAACACATATTAAATGAAGAAGCCAAGTAACATCAAAAGACAGTTCTCTGTTTATTGGCTTAACGAACAAGACAGTAAGAAATACTGCTGGTATCAGGAACTTGTCTGTATTGATGTCTGAGTTAGACAAGAATAGAAAACCTCACTGGAACGCAAAAAAGTGAAGCGGTAATCATATCTCATGTATAAACAAAATGAGGAAACAGATTATCTCACTTGTATACAGTTTATGAAATGCCCCACAGTTCCAAGACGAATTGTTTGGAGATGCATAGACAGATAGTCATATACTTATCAAACAGTGCGTGATGCCAAATAAACCACTCATATCAAACGATTATGCAGTCTATGTTATGTAATATCAACAGTTCATGTAAAAATATGTAAAGCAGCCTGGAGGAACTTAATAAATGTCTGATCTCAAAGAAACTATGCACAAAAGACATTAAATATGCAGTGCACAGCTCGTTAGAGTAAAAAGTGATTAATTGTGAATAGAATAATGGGATATCTTGTAGTCTTGTTTTCGTTCGTTCTCAATCTCCCGCTACCAAACCATGAAAGGGCAGAATGTAGTCCAGAGAACACAATGCGTTGTGTTGTAGTTTACAGCTAGACTGCCACATTTGTATCTTTCGGTCCAACACATCCGACTTCAGCAAACATTTGTTAGTACCCATTTAGCATTCCCTCTTCGATCCCTTCTCCTTAGCCAGTCTGTCCTGCTGCAGCCTGTTATCCAGGATCACCGCGTGGAGGTGTAGAAGGGTCTTGGCAGCTCTGGTTCGCTGGCCCTGACGCTAGCAGTCAGCAATGAGTGCCTGATCACTGCAGCTCATGCGTCTTGATCCCGAATAATGGGATAATAGTTGTCTGTGACTTTTAATTGATTAACATGTTATTATGTCATAGTCTTAGTCGACCTGTACTTCTACAGGGGCGGTTACCCGTGTGCATGTCCCAGCTATGGCAAGAGCTTGATGTAGTCGGGACGAGGATTTTCTACTTAGCGGCCTAGGATCGAGCAGCTTATTACTCCGCTCTACTGGGACAAGTGCCACAGATGGTGGTTAACTGATGTGCGAGTCTATCTTAATTAACATTAGCGTAAAGTAGAACCGCAACCTGTTAGGCGAATCTATTCTGCTCTAAACAATCCACCTATCCATGGCCGGTGTTATGCCATGTCACACAGTTAGTCACCTCTTACAACATACTCGATGTAGGGCAGTGGTGCTATTCTTGTCCTTGCCATACATAAAGACTCCGGCGAACCAGTCGGGATTATGTGTACAACATTTCAATTTGATGGTAGTGTTGAATGGTAAAGCTACTACAAATCATGTTTCACATTAGTAGGACAAGATAAATATAGCCGTTTACTTGTAATTGCGTATTGATGTGTATTCCTGTTAACATCTCTGCCCATACTTGTAAGCTAATTTGTGTATTTTCAAACTTTCATTAAACTTGATATGACCGTTATCCGTTTGCGTTGACTTCTATTTCTCCTATTTTAATCAACTTCGCCATAACCTAAAGATCTGACACTGTGTATACAATAGCTCGTATTATATTTTAACGGAGACTGGACAACTTTCCTCACACCTGTATTACTTAACTGGCAAATAATACTTTCCTCACACTTATATTACCTATCTGGCCTATAATACTTTCCTCGCACATCTATTACATATCTTTCCTCACACCTGTGTTACATTCCGGGCACACACAACTTTCCCCACACCGTTTTTACATCACTGGAACATAATACTTTCCTCACATCTCAATTAGCTAACTGGCACATACAACTTTCCCCACACCTATATTACCTATCTGGCAGATAAAACTTTTCATCACACCTGTATTACCTATCTGGCACATAAACCTTTTATCACACCTGTATTACCTAACTGGAAATTAATAACCATATTTCTCACACCTGTATTACCTTATTGACACAAATACCTTTTTTCAAACAGTTTCTATCATAATCCACATGTTCACGACGTTCAAGCTGCCGGCCAGATAACATTGTTTTTTTATGGACCTCGTGTCTATGCCCCCAGGTCCCACCAACGCCCACAACTGGGTGTCCACAAACGTAAACAGCAAAGGTAAAATTAGTCGAAATTTTAACATCGCTGTAGAGGATGGAGTGTATGAGACTGCGTTGTAGGGGGTCTCACTTTTTCTAAGGTGGGCTGATTAGTCCTCCTTCTCTTGTCTTTCCTTCATGTACTGGTCATACGTTTGTGTTCACCTGAAATATGAAAGTGAGACGACGGTTGGTATTTTAACGCCCACAAAGAGTATTCTTACCCTTGTGTGCGCCCTGGAAAGTGCCTTAAGTGGCGGGTTGTAGTACCTTTCTTTGCATCCCGAGTGTGCTGATGAAGGTAGAAAATTATCTCTGTATCCCGACATGATTATGGTAATAGTGATTGACACTGAGAACGGTTAATTCATTCTATAAAACTATCAGCTTCACGAAATGAACAATAAGATCTCTAGACTCCACAAATCGGCGATGAACGGCAAAGACTTGTCAGCCAGGTACTATTTTACAGTTGCGTAGAATGGAGCGTATTGAGACCATATCTCTTTGCAACGAGAGACAAACATTTAAACTAACTTGCCACTTAAACTCTCATAAACTTTTCTGCCAGATCTCAAAATAACACAACATCTCAATCCGTTTCTCACATTTCCTTTTTAGCTCATTGTATTACGCCTGTAGTCAGCAACGAGCTGACACAATATGAGCTCATAGGGACAAATTGTTTGTTTTCTTTCAACCAAACGGCGTTGATCACCCACGTTTATTTGCTCGGCTGATCCTCTAAAGCAAGGTCACAGGTGTGGTAGAACCCGAAAGATTCCAGACCAGCGTGTGTCTCCCTAGTGATGACATTTCCCCAGTTTTTCTTTCCGCATCATCGCATTGTTGCAGCGGCTTTGTCCCGCGACACACCACATAATTTCTGCAGATTCTTCTGAAGCGTTATTTGGTGCGCATGCTTCAGAAACGAGATCACAGAAATGGATGCAATATACAACCAAAAGGACATCTTGTGAATACAAATTATAGAGCAGGAATTACTTTGCTTTATAGATGTTCGTCTGACATTCCTTGTCGTATTGTCAGCAAAGTCGTGTGCGGGCATACACTAGATTCTTTGTCATTTTAAGTAATACGTGAGATGTAGTTTTTTTTTTTTTTGTTGTAGTTTACTTTGTGTTTGTTGTACAAATATTCTTATGTGTTCTTCATGCAAAATGAAATGTATTAGAGTGGTAAGAACTTATCCTATGTAGTGTTGTCTTTTGAGTTTTCACGACCGTTTGTCTTTCAGATTTCAACACAAATATAAGTCTACCTTTTATAGAGCTCCAAATATAAATAATAAAATGAAATGACTTACTTAATTACCTAAAAGTAATTACAAGTATTTACTTACTGTATTACCTATTTACTTACTTTATAACCTTGCTTACTTACTTGCTTGCTTAATCACTTATTTATTGGCTCCTCTCATGCCAGGGGGTGTGAAGACATTGTTTTTCGCGTGCAATTTTGTTTCCAGAGATCAAAGGTTTTCAAACTTGTTTGGTCTATGACTCCCTTGAACTGTGCATAAATTACAGCGGCTCCTCTCTATACTATATATAAGAAAACTATAAGCTCATAACATCGAGCTCAACACTTGTCCCATGCCACCGCGACGCACAGTTTGAACACCTCTGCCGTAGATGACAAAACCAAGTTCTTGTCTACATCTTCTGATAACAAGTTACAGTACGCCTAATCAGTGTTCCTTTTTTATACCCCTCAGTAGCACACGGAAAATTTACAGACGAGAATATGAAGTGAGATCTCAATACGTATCTGTCACCTGACCTCGGTTACCCCTCGATCCCATACTGCGTATAATGTGGCCAGGTGTACAAACAAGACAAACATTGCACGTACGAGCACCAGCACGACAACAAGCACATCTGAAGAGTTAGGAGAAGAAGTGAAGATGAATAGTAATACCCTCATAAAGATATGTATAAATATAATAAAACATGCGTTGTATTGAAAACCACGCGAAATAGAAGAATGGGGATAACAAGGAAAGGGTAACTCTTGCAAACTCTATATACTGACATCGATACGGACAAGTAAATATGTAATGCAAAGACTTGTGGTAAGCTGTTTACTAACAAATGTCGTTTCTAAGTACGGAACTTGGCCATTTGAAAAAAATATACTTGAGTGGTATCTTTGATGTCAAGTTACAAAATACTAATGCTTAAAAATTAAAAATCATGTATGTCATGTTGAGCGTATTGCATTTTATCGATTTATGTCAAGTTTAGTTTATGTTGTAGTTCGTTCATCACGACTGATGAAGACATTTGTTTTCGTTTAGCTTATCCTTTCAGTCGAGTATTCTGTGAGTCTGGGTTATGTATGGGTGCGGATGGGGCTGACGAGTCCGATTTGGAATATGCATCCTCGCAGGCAGTGAGGGCAGGAAAAGTTCGCTTCGCGAGACGGCGATATTTCAGGGGCTTCTGTTGCCGGTGTCCGTTGTTCTGCTGCAGTACTTTTAGAAGCCTCGCATGACACTGCTCCTCTGCGTGTAGCTGTACGCCAGGTTGTACGGGTCTTTTGCAGCATCTTCCCATGTTTCAAGGTTTATGCTGAAGGTTTTTAAAGACGACTTTAGTGTGTTTTTTCGTTCTACCGAGGACGGATCTGTCGATTTGAAAGGTGCAAATATCGCAGTCCAACCTGTAAACTAGCGACACAGCGCAATCCGTTCTCCGGACTACATCCTGCTTTTTGCAAAGCCCTGTTCAGGACTTGGTAGCGGGAAATTCAGAACGAACGCAGAAGAAGAAGAGTGTCATTAAAGAGCTTTTTTTTCTTCCTTTGCAGCGTTTGCCCTTTTGCATCTGACCACAGAAGATTATATTTGGCAACCGATAGTCTGACATGCGAACCACACGACCCGCCCAGAGAATCTGTGATTACGTCATGATGGTATCAATGCTAGGGATACGAGCTCTCTGAAGAGCAAGTTCTCTTAGTTTACGTAAGACATGGTCGCTAACATAACTCGCTATTGCCTCGCTAAATCGTAGGCGTTCAATAATATGATGGTTAATTAAATGCTTGAGAGCCAAAAAACTAAACTATGGAATGAAGAATGTATGTGTATGTGTGTATGTGTGTATGTATGTATATATGTGTGTGTGTGTGTGTATCCGTGTATATGTGTATATGCGCGTGCGCGTGTGTGTGTGTATGTGTGTGTATGTTCGTGTGGGTGTGTGTTCGTGTGTGTGTGTGTGTGTGTGCGTGTGTGTGTTCGTGTGTGTGTGTGTATGTTCGTGTGTGTGTTCGTGTATGTGTGTGTATGTTCGTGTGTGTGTGTGTTCATGTGTGTGTGTGTGTTCGTGTGTGTGTGTTCGTGTGTGTGTGTGTGTGTGTGTGTATTTATTTGTTTTTTGTTGTTGTTGTATAATTATAAGCAATTATGAGGTCAAGAGTGAAAGATACACGAATAGTGCGTGGACAGACGAGTAAAAGATACACTAATTGTGCGTGGACAGACGAGATTTTAAAGCCAGCACAGTATGTCCTAAGTTTTCATCTATCGAGGGACGAAATATAATGTCAGCCTATTCACTGTGCAGGGAATACAAATATATGTGTTTTTTGCTCACGCCTCTAATCCCTTACTTCCGGCTCTGCTGAACGAGGAAGTAGAACAAATACCTAATCATAGTAATCCCATACATTGGTACCGTTTATCGAACGTTTGCGGGGGAGTTTTGATTGACTGATATATTGATGATGTAATCTTAATTAAGAGATGTACCCGTGGATGTGTTAATGAAAGCAAATACTGCAACAGTTCATTTTCATAAAAATCTGAAACAAGCAAGAACAAGGGGGTTGGGGGGGGGTTGTGTTAAGGAGATATGTGGGTTAAGGGGGAAGGGAGATTTTGAACTGGTTGAATGGGGAAGTGTTGAAGATTGGTGGGGTAATAGGACATTAAAGAGAGACTTAATCTGTGGCTTGAGAGGGGTGAGGATGGGAGGTGGAGAAAGGGAAGTTAGAGAGAGACTTAATCTGTGGCTTGAGAGGGGTGAGGATGGGAGGTGGAGAAAGGGAAGTTAGAGAGAGACTTAATCTGTGGCTTGAGAGGGGTGAGGATGGGAGGTGGAGAAAGGGAAGTTAGAGAGAGACTTAATCTGTGGCTTGAGAGGGGTGAGGATGGGAGGTGGAGAAAGGGAAGTTAGAGAGAGACTTAATCTGTGGCTTGAGAGGGGTGAGGATGGGAGGTGGAGAAAGGGAAGTTAGAGAGAGACTTAATCTGTGGCTTGAGAGGGGTGAGGATGGAAGGTGGAGAAAGGGAAGTTAGAGAGAGACTTAATCTGTGGCTTGAGAGGGGTGAGGATGGGAGGTGGAGAAAGGGAAGTTAGAGAGAGACTTAATCTGTGGCTTGAGAGGGGTGAGGATGGGAGGTGGAGAAAGGGAAGTTAGAGAGAGACTTAATCTGTGGCTTGAGAGGGGTGAGGATGGGAGGTGGAGAAAGGGAAGTTATAGAGAGACTTAATCTGTGGCTTGAGAGGGGTGAGGATGGGAGGTGGAGAAAGGGAAGTTAGAGAGAGACTTAATCTGTGGCTTGAGAGGGGTGAGGATGGGAGGTGGAGAAAGGGAAGTTAGAGAGAGACTTAATCTGTGGCTTGAGAGGGGTGAGGATGGGAGGTGGAGAAAGGGAAGTTAGAGAGAGACTTAATCTGTGGCTTGAGAGGGGTGAGGATGGGAGGTGGAGAAAGGGAAGTTAGAGAGAGACTTAATCTGTGGCTTGAGAGGGGTGAGGATGGGAGGTGGAGAAAGGGAAGTTAGAGAGAGACTTAATCTGTGGCTTGAGAGGGGTGAGGATGGGAGGTGGAGAAAGGGAAGTTAGAGAGGAGTGTTGAAGGGTGAATGGCTGATCGGTGTGGATATGGTGTGATGGCGTATTGAGATGGGAAGAGGTGAGCTGGTTTGAGGGGAGGGAGATAAGCAATTTCATGTTATGTGTGTCCAGTTGTGACATTGAGAACTTAGCGGCGGGACGAAAATTGTTTTGTATGTAGCTCTGTGGGTAGCTATTTGCACGTGCTTGAATTGTTAGTATTGGAGTTAATTGCTCAATGATATGATTTGTCGTATCGTACAGTTGTTGGGAGCCGCGTAGAGCAGTGGTTAGCGCGCTGGCTTCGCATCTGAGTGATTCTGGGTTCATTCCCCAGTTGAGATGGTAATGTTTTTTTCAGACCGCAATGGCTCCCGGGTCGACCCATCCTTAAATGGGTACCGGTTCAGTCCGAGAAGTAAAAGCGACGAGGGAAAGGAGAGGGCTACTGCCCTCATATAGCCGAGCCTTTGAAATGTGAGATCGCTAACACCTCACACCCCTTCGGCAGTAATGCTATGGGATACTTTACTTACAGTTGTTGTATTTTCCCTGAAATTCTTCAGTCGTATCGCACCTTTCTTGTATTTCCCATGTAATTCTTTTGTCTGCTGTTAACGGGCTCCCTAAGTGTGTGAAATCTTTTAACTGATTGATTTGCTTACTGATTTTCATGGAAAATATTGATGTCTCCGACTATTTCAGAAGAGTGGTCTACAAATGTAATGAACAACAAAGGGATATCATACATCCTTGTCGCTCTCCAGATTTGATATGAACTTTTACTGAAAATCCGGTTATTGCTTCAACAGAGAAATAGTTATCAATGTAAAGACTTTTGAATATGTTAATTAGGTGATCGTTCATTCCATAGTGTGACAATATTTTTCGAAGATGTTGTCTATCTACTCGACCAAAAGATTTTACTTGATCTACAACGCAACATGGTGTTCTTGGTCGTGTTCAATTGCTTTCTTCACCAATATATAAGCGATAGTGGAAATTGTGATCGTAAATACGACACTGATCTTGAAATTGTAGGCACAACAGCAATATCTCCAGAGGCAATGGCAAACTGACGCATAATGTTTCTCGTGCATTGAATTAGGTTACCTCTCGAGCGATTCCTGCAAGTGTAGCGGTGTAATGACCGTTGTGAAACAAGAAGAAATCTGCTCACTGTCTGCTCTGACATTTCAACTGGTACAATAGTTTGCGCCTCTCCTTTGATTTTCCTATGGGATTTACCGAGATGTCCAACGCAAACTTGTCCAAGCTGTATCACTGGTTCGACGGATCACACCGGTAAACACAATCCAGGTTCCGAGCAAATGTTAACTGTTTCTCGACTCGTAAGGTGTAAAATACGGAAGCCATCTGTTAATGCCAGACTTGACATATGGAAGTTTTCAGGACGTAACAAATGGCAGCGCGAGAGCGTAGCCTTCTATGTTGCACTGTTCATACAAGCATTGTGGGAAAGGCCGTCACATACCTATGAAGTCTAACTTCCTATCATATACTGGTTATCGTTTTTCTCTATTCATTGTATTCATTAATTGAGTCATTGAAATGCCAGCTCCCTTTTGTTGTCGCGGTTCAAGAAGATGCAAATGCGTTCCATATGTTGTGATAGACGTACAATAGCATTTATAATCCGTTTATGTTGGATGTAAATACATTTGTTTACTAACAATAAGTGACATTACAATCAGTATGAATAATTGGGTTAGAAATAATGTCGCCGGAGATGAAGTGATTCAGGCTTTAACGTTCAAGATGTTGATTATCAGCATCAGGTGCCTTGCCGGTTGGCATTGGCGAACAGGGACCTCCATCCGCTTCTATCACGTGTTTCGCTTACCAACTATGTTGTTGATTGTCGCCAGTGCCATTTTCTCAGGCTATCCAACATCTCACACTGCCATTCGCTGTCTCTCTTTCCTGCTCTCTTTCCCGTTGTCACAACGTGGTACAAGCCGACTCTTCTCATAACATGCTCGAAAAAGAATGACTGCCTTGTTCTGATCCTTGCAATGGGTTGTCTTTGTGTGTGTGTGTGCTTCTTCGTGTACTGTATCTATAGTCTTCCTTGCAGTTCATGGAATCAGCATCATTATTCTGTACAATCACATCTCTGTTATTTCGAAAGATCTATGCGCCTGCTAACGGATTGTCCATGATTTCCTGCCATATGTCAGTACTGGTTACACGTAGCATCAAGATACCAGCCATTTAATTTCGTTTCTAACTTTTTCGTAACTGTAGATCAGGTACAATGTTTTAGGTAAGTAGACTAGAGCATGTCTAGAATTGGGATCGAACATTTTTTTTTGTATCGCTAGAGAAAAGTACTCCACCGCTCTGCAACTCCTTAATGCGTAAGGCACGTAGTAGCTCCTTTTGCCGTATCACTATCAACATGTGTTGTATCTAGTGGCGCTAACGATAATCGAATTCCAACAAGCCATCGATATCTGTGATAGATTGACTAGATCTTCAAAAGCGCCCCTACTATTGCGGCCAGAACCAAGTTGAGGAATGAGTATTTCGTAGTCAACGTATCGAGCTGTAGACTTACATGTCTGTCTTAGGTGTCTTTCGTCGCTAAAGTGTTTGTCGGATATACGGTTAGGTAAGGTCAAGTTGTCCCCGTGCTCGTCTCGCAGAGGGAACACACATGGAGAACACATTCTAGATGTATTTGTTCTTCCCATATGGGCACATGTCTTAACATCCGTTTCTTTTTTTTTATTATTTTAAATAGCAGATGTGTGTACGTTGAATTGAAATACACCTGACAAGCAACAATTCAACTTAACACTTGCTTGGGCACCAGTTCCAGCCACATGTGGCCATTGAGTGGAGGCACGCCTTAACCTCAGTTCCCGACGTGTTCAAGTGCTGTGTCGACTGACGTTAGGATTATCTGTTCGCAACCTCAGATCTCTGGTGTTTCCTTTCACATTTGGCGATGTCCTCCCACGCACCACAGTTGTAATGTGTGAAAGCTTCTCTCTTTGGGTTCTTCCGACTCTTTTTCTGCAGAAAGCGGTATTTCTTGTCTTCTATTTGTTCCAGGTGAAGCATATCTTCGACACAGTAGCTGTTCTGTTTGAAGGAAGCATCTTTGACATCCCTAACGGGTGTTCTTTTCTGTGGTAGTTACTGCAACAATTCGTTTTCATGAGGTCACTAGGCCTAGATAAAAGCATCTCTCGCCGTCCTTTATGTCGTTCTGAGACAGTCTTAGATAAACTGTATTGAGACAGTCTTAGATAAACTATATTGAGGCAATCTTAGATAAAATGTATTGAGACAGTCTTAGATAAAATGTATTGAGACAGTCTTAGATAAAATGTATTGGCTTGGCTTCGTCCGTTCTCAATCTCCAACTACCAAACCCTCAAAGGGCTTAAGTAGCAGAATGTAGTCCAGAGAACGGAATGCGTTTGTGTCGTAGCTTACAGCTTGACTGCGATATTTGCACCTTTCGGTCCAACACATCCGACTTTAGCAATAATTTGTTTAGTACCAGGTTAGCATTTCTTCTTCGATCCCTTCTCCTTAGCCAGTCTGCCCTGCTGCAGCCTGTTGTCCAGGATCACCGCGTGGAGGTGTAGAAGGGTCTTGGCAGCTCTGGTGCGCTGGCTTTGACGCTAGCAGTCAGCCATGGGTCGCTGAACACTGCAGCTCATGCGTTGCTCAGCATCTTGATCCCAGATAATATTTATTGAGACAGTTTTAGATAAAGTGTATTGAGACAGTCTTAGATAAAGTGTAATGAGACATCTTTAAATAAAGAATAATGAGACATTTTGAGAGAAAAGGGTATTAAGACATCTTTAGATAAAGCGTATTGGGATATTTTTAGATAAAGAGTAATAAGACATATTTAGATAAATAGTAATTAGACATCTTTAGATAAAGAGTAAAGTAAAGTAAAGTATCCCATAGCATTTCTGCCGTAGGGGTGTGAGGTGTTAGCGATCTCACATTTCAAAGGCTCGGCTATATGAGGGCGGTAGCCATCTCCTCTCCCTCGCCGCTTTTACTTCCGGGACTGAACCGGTACCCATTTAAGGCTGGGTCGACCCGGGAGCCATTGCGGTATAAAAAAAGACATTACCGCCTCAACTGGAGAATGAACCAAGGACCACGCAGATGCGAAGCCAGAGCGCTAACCACTGCGCTACGCGGCTCCACAGATAAAGAGTAATGAGACATATTTAGATAAAGAGTAATGAGACATATTTAGATAAAGAGTAATGAGACATATTTCGATAAAGAGTAATGAGACATATTTCGATAAAGAGTAATGAGACATATTTAAATAAATAGTAATGAGACATAGTTAGACAAAGAGTAATGAGACATGTTTCGATAAAGAGTAATGAGACATATTTAGATAAATAGTAATGAGACATATTTAGATAAAGAGTAATGAGACATATTTAGATAAAGAGTAATGAGACATATTTAGATAAATAGTAATGAGACATGTTTCGATAAAGAGTAATGAGACATATTTAGATAAATAGTAATGAGACCTATTTAGATAAAGAGTAATGAGACATGTTTAGATAAAGAGTAATGAGACATAGTTAGATACAGAGTAATGAGACATATTTAGATACAGAGTATTTGGATATCGTTAGATAAAAAGTAATGAGACAGCTTAAGCTAACGAATTCTGAGAGAGCCTTAAATAAATAGTTTTTAGACATCTTTAGATAAAGAGCTTTGAGAGATTGCTTTAAATAAAGTGATTTGAAAAAAAAAGCCTTAGATACAGAGAATTTAGCCTTATATACATTGCCTTGAGAGCCTTAGATAAAAAGTATTTAGACAGCCTTAGATGCCAAGACTTGAGGCATACTTACATAAAGAGTTTTGCGACATACTTATAAACAGCCTTGAGACAGCCTTAGATAATGAGCATTGAGAGAGCATTAGATACAAAGCCGTGTCAGCCTTAGATATTTAGCCTTGAGACAGTCTTAGATGATCAGCCTTGAGACAGCCTTTGATGCATAACCTTAAGATAGCTTTGGATATTTAGCCTTGAAACAGTCTTAGATGATCAACCTTAAGACAGACTTGGATATTTAGCTTTGAGACACTTACATGCATAACCTTGAGACAGACTTGGATATTTAGCTTCAAGACACTTAGATGCATAACATTGAGACAGACTTGGATATTTAGCTTTGAGACACTTAGATACGTAACGTTGAGACAGACTTGGATATTTAGCTTTGAGATACTTAGATATTTCTTCTTCTTCTTCTTCTTCTTCTTCTTCTTCTTCTTCTTCTTCTACCGACGCTGTCAAACGTCAACCTGTGTTTTGTCAAAGAGTCTTTGGTGATGGCCACATGTGCTTTCTCTGGTCCTCGTATATCAGGCAGTTTTGCAGCAGATGTTCAGCGGTCATTTTCTCGGTACCACAAGTGCATTCGTCAGTGCCACATATCTTCAGTTTATTGAATAGGTGGTACCTCAGTCTGTTGTGGCCTGTGCGGAGTCTGAAGACCACGACATGCTCTCTTCTGTTCAACTGGTAATAGGCATCGTTTTTTGTGTAGCCAGTATGTTCTGTTTCCCATTTGGTCATGTATCTGGCCCTAAGAAGCCTTTTTGGACTTTTCGTAGGTCACACTAGAGTTTGGTTGTGGTAGTCTTGCACCGTCTTTTGCCAGTCTGTCTGCCTTCTCGTTGCCTTGGATGTTACAGTGCGGTGGAACCCACTGTACCATTACTCTTTTTTCTGCGGACTGCTCACATAGATGACAGAGTACTGCTCTTAAATCATTAAGTTCAGTATTTTTCTGGCTTTTTACTGCTGTGACTACGGACAGGGCATCTGTAAACAGGACTATCTGGCTTTCATTGTTTTCGCCTGTCAGCATTGCTTCTACCGCAGCCCTCAGTGCCTCTGCCTCCGCTCTGAAATTGCTTGAGAATTTTCCAGAATTTTCTACCATTTGGTAGGCTCAGGAATAACCCTCCCCCTCCATTCTGTGTTGTGTTTGTTACAGAACCGTCGGTGTATGCGTGGGTCCATTCCATGCTTGGGTAGTTTTCCGTTATGTACCTCATGGTTATGTCTCTTCTTTCTTTTCCAGTCTGGCTATTCTTGTTTCCAATACCTGGTATATTTTCTACCACCTCCGGAATGATATATTGATTTCAGGTAGGTCTGCGTACAGTAGGAATGGGCTTTGGTATTGTTACGGTGTCCATATGATCTTCTCTCATCTTTGCTTTTGCTATTTCTGAATAGATGGAGAGAGTACTGCAGAACCATTTATGGAAATAGCACAAAGTGCTCAGTTACAATCCTACCAAAGGATGAGAAAGAACCTGAACCAACATTGGAATTAAACATCTGCAATTAAAAGCCTGAAAAAGGGAAAGTCCCCAGGATGCGATGATATCCCAGCAGAGCTAATACAAGCAGGAGGAGAGGCATGTGCTCGAGTCTATCACAAGCTGTGTAAACAGATATGGCACAGTGCAGAGTGGCCAGAAGCATGGAAGAAATCAATTTATATTCCCCTAAACAAAAAAGGCAACCTGAAGCTGTGCACGAACTACCGAACTATCGCACTGATCAGCCATGCTAGCAAGATACTCTTGCGAATCCTATTAAGAAGGATAGAGGAAAGGTTTGAATCTGAAATTCACGTAGTCCAGGCAGGTTTTAGGAAAGACAGAGGGACCCTGGAACACATATTCAATTTAAGGAATATCTATGAAAAATAAAGAGAGTTTAATGTTGACCTGTACACATGTTTCATTGATTACACTAAGGCCTTCGACACGGTAAAACATCAAAATCTGTGGAGAATCATGAAGGAAATGGGGTTTCCGTTGAATATAGTCCATCTCATTGAAACATACAAAGATCAACAAGCCGCTGTCCGAGTATCTGGGCAAACATCAGATTGGTTTGCAGTACAAAAGGGAGTCTGACAAGAATGTATCCTCTCACCTTATCTGTACAAGGTATATGCAGAATGTATAATGAGAAATGTACGAGAAGATGAAAACATTGAAAGTTTCGACCCATTTACGATTGGGGGGTACGAGATTCAAGAGTTACGATACGCCGATGACCCAGTGATACTATCAAGAAGTTCGGAAGGGCTAGAGCAGCTACTTTCAGCCGTTAATGGACATAGTAAAGATCAAAATCTGTTCATAAACATTAAAAAAACAAAGATAATGAACACCGATAAAACACAATGTCAGAATTAATTTATAGTGGGTGGTGAGGAAAAAGATCAGGTTACACATTTTGAATATCTGGGCTCCAGAATTGACAAAAATGGTGACTGCTCCAAAGAAATCAGAAGAAGACTAGCTATGGCAATGCAGAGACTGAACAGCCTGAAGAAATTATGGCACGGCACCAACAAAACGATAAAAGTAAAAGTCTTGAGAGCCTGTGTTTTTCCTGTGGCAGCGTATGACTGTGAAGCATGGACGATTACCAAAACTTCTAGACAAAGAATCTTCTTCTTCTTCTTCTTCTGCGTACACAGTCAGACAGTAACCATTATTTTTTCGAAAAAAGTGGCGGTCATCCTGAGACTCTCGCCACTACCATAGAGCTTGTCTTAAAGTTCCACTGGCAATGGCCACATCTGCTCTCTCTGATCCTCGTATGTCGGGCAGTTCTGCAGCAGATGTTCAGTGGTCATTTTACCAGTACCGCACGGGCATTCGTCGGTACACCCTATCTTCAATTTGTTGAATAGGTGGTACCTCAGTCTGTTGTGGCCAGTGCGAAGTCTGAAGACAACGACCTGCTCTCTTCGGTTCAACTGGTAATAGGCATCGTTTTTGGTGTAACCAGTATGTTCGGTTTCCCATTTTGTCATGTACCTGGTTTTGAAAAGCCGTTTTCACTCTTCGTACGTCATACTAGTATATGTTTGTGGTAGCCTTGCACCTTCTTTTGCCAGTCTGTCTGCCTCCTCGTTGCCTTGGATGTTGCAGTGTGACGGAACCCACTGTACCACTACCCTTTTTGGTGCGGACTGCTGGCACAGTTTGCAGAGTGCTGCTCTTAGGTCATTAAGCTCAGTGTTTTTCTGGCTTTTTAGCGCTGTGACTACGGCGAGAGCATCTGTCAGCAGGACTATATGGCTCTCATTTTCACTGTGCGTTACCATTTCTTCCACTGCCGCCCTCAGTGCCTCTGCCTCCGCTCTGAAATTGCTTGTGTACTTACCAGTAGCGAATGACAGTGTTATTTTTCTGCCATTTGGTAGGTTCAGGAATGCTCCTGCCCCTCCGTTCTGTGTAGTGTTTGTTACAGAACCGTCGGTGTATGCATGGGTCCAGTCCATGCTTGGGTAGCTTTTCGTTATGAAGCTTAGGGTAGTGTCTCTCCTTTCTTTTTCAGTCTGGCAGTTTTTGTTTGCAATACCTGGTATATTTTCTACCACCTCTGGAAATATATCCTGCCTCCAAGTAGGTTTTCGTACAGTAGTGATGGGTTTTGGTGTTGTTAGTGCGTTTATGGGATCTTCGTGCATCTTTGCTTTGGCTATTTCTGCAAAGTTTCTCCGCTTTAGTTTCCGAGTTCCCAAATTGTTTAGTCTCTGGTACATTGGGTGGTCCGTCAGTCTTCGGAGTTTCTCTGACTGCAGCTGGGCTCTGCAGTCTCTTCTGTCGGTCATGGATTGCAGTTTTGTAATCTTTTCAAGTTCTACAATTGGCGTTGACTTCATGCCACCTGTTATAATTCTCATGGCTTGGTTTTGAAGTTTGTTAACTTTATCGAAGTTCGCCTTCGCTGCTGTTGTCCATGCCGCAATGCCATACTCGAGAACTGGTCTCACTCTTCCAGTGTACAGTTTCTTTAGTATGCCTTCGTCTGCTCCCCAGCTTATGCCAGCAAGTTTCCTCATGATCGCCATTCTTTCTCTGGCTTTCATTCGGTTTCTCTCAATCTGACTTTTCCATGTCATGCGCCGATCAAATGTGACTCCCAGATAGGTTGGGTTGTCGTTTGGCTGCAGGATTTTGCCATTTAGGCTTAATTTGGTACTTTGGGGTTTTAATGAGAGCGAGAATATTGTGCACGTGGTTTTCTCCTCGTTTATTTTGACCAGCCATGAGTTCGCCCACTCTTCCAGCGATGTTAGGGCCGTCTGCATCCGATTTCTTGCTATGGTGAGATTCTTTTCAGAGGTCCACATAGCCAGATCGTCTGCAAACATTGAGCTATGGACTCTTCTTGGTATATTCTCTGTAATATCGTTTATATATACCAGGAAGAGTGTGGGTGACAATACTCCCCCTTGGGGTACTCCCTGCTCGAGTGTCACCTTTTTGCTCATCTGCCCTTGTACTTGGACTCCGGCCGTTCTTTGTTTGAGGTAGTGGTTGATCCACTTGTACATCTTCCCACAGACATCACTTCTTCTTAGCTTGACTCTAAGTCCATCCTTCCAGACTTTGTCAAATGCCTTTTCCAGATCCACCCAAACAGCTACTGTGTGTTTCTGTGCCTGGTAGGCATCTTCTATCTCCTGGGTTATGAGGATGACCTGGTCCTCAGTGGATCTGTGCTGTCTAAAGCCGGCTTGCTGTGGAATTAGTATTCGTTTTTCTTCCATATGCCACATCAGTCTGGTGTTTATCATCCGTTCCATCAGCTTGCCGACACAGCTCAGTAGGCTTATGGGCCTGTATCCATTTGGATCTGTTTTGTCCTTTCCTGTTTTTGGTACTGGTACCAGTATTGCATCTTTCCATGCCTGGGGTACAATACCCCTTTTCCAGCTTTGGTTCAGGACTGATAGTAGTTTTTTCTTCGCTGTTTGGCCCAGCCCCATCAGCATTTCGTTTGTTATCCCGTCTTTTCCGGGAGATTTCCTTTTCTTTAGTGTTCTCATAGCCTCTTCCATTTAGACAAAGAATCGAAATCTTCGAGTCAAAATGTTACAGAAAGATCCTCAGAATACGCTGGACAGAGAAAAGAACAAATGTAGACATTCGGCAAGAGTTGAGCATAGAGGAGAACTGGTTTATCAATTCCATTTTGGCTAGAAAATGCAAATACTTTGGTCACATCAAGAGACAACGGTCTTGAGAGAACGGTGATGGAAGGTATGGTTCCAGGCAAAAGAGGAAGGGGTAGACCAAGAAGACGATGGCACCAAGATATCCAGGAGTGCCTGAGTATGACAGTGGCGGAAGCTGGTGTTTTGGCAAGAAAACGAGTTTCTTTCAGATAGACATTGATGGGAGCGACGTTCTACAAAGGACTTTCTACATGATGATTTCTGCAAAGTTTCTCCGCTTTAGTTTCCCATTTCCAAATCTATTTAGTCTCTGATGCATTGGATGGTCTGTCAGTGTTCTGAGTTTCTCTGCTTGCCGCTGGGCTCGGCAGTCTCTTCTGTCGGTCATGGATTACACATTTGTAATCTTTTCAAGTTCTACAATTGGCGATGACTTCATGCCTCCTGTTATAACTCTCATGGCTTGGTTTTGAAGTTTGCTAATTTTATCAAAGTTCGCCTTTGCTGCTGTTGTCCATGCCGCAATGCCATACTCGAGAACTGGTTTCACTCTTTCAGCGTACCGTTTCTTTAGTATTCTTTCGTCTGCTTCCCAGCTTGTGCCAGCAAGTTTCCCCATGATTGTTATTCTTTGTCTGGCTCTCATTCGGCTTCTCTCGATCTGAATTGTCCATGTCATGTGCCGATCAAATGTGACTCCCAAGTACTTTGGGTTGTCGTTTGGCCGCAGGTATTTGCCGTTAAGACTTATTTTGGTGTTCTGGAATTTATTTGAAAGCGAGAATATCGTGCATGTTGTTTTCTCCTCGTTTATTTTGACTAGCCATGAGTTCGGCCACTCCTCCAACGATGTAAGGGCCTGCTGCATCCGATTGCTTGCTGCGGTGAGATTTCAGAGGTTCACATAGCCAGATCGTCTGCAAACATGGAGCTGTGGACTCTTTTTGTGCCATGAGAGTGATCTGGTCCTCAGTGGATCAGTGTTTTCTAAATTCTGCTTGCTGTGGAATTAGTCTGTGTTTTTATTCCAGGTGCCACTTCAGTCTAGTGTTTATCATACGCTCTATCAGTTTGCCTACACAGCTCAGTAGACTGATGGGCCTGTATCCATTTGGATCTGTTCTCTCTTTTTCTTTCTTTGGTACTGGTATAAGTACAGCATCTTTCCATGCCTGTGGCACAATTCCCCTTTTCCAGCTTTGGTTCAGGACTGATAGTAACTTCCTCTTTGCTTTTTGGCCATTATGTGCTCCTTTGGTGCCATCTTGATGTTGTCATGGCTCTTTTGTTCTTCACTAATGTCTATTTGCCTGTCTGTAGGGACACCAATGTGGTTTACTCTGGCATAATGTTCTATAAAGGCGTTTGCTTCTTTTTTTCCAGTAAGCATGTTGTCGCCCTGCTTGATGGTAATTTGTTTAAATGAGGGTGTTTCGTCATTCATGGCTCTGACTAAATTCCATAGTTTGTTCCCTTCTTTATCTAAATTGAGGCTTTCTGTTTTGTTTTTCAAGCTGTCTCTTGTGATTTGGTTTAGTGTTCTTTTGTATTTCGCCGTGATGGCCTTGAGGGCGAAATTGCCTCCATAGATTGGTCTCTCGCTGCCATGTTCCTAGCATTTGAGACTTCATCCTCCGCCTTCTGCAGTTCAGCATTCCAATATGGCTTGTAGTTTTTTCTTGCCCCTCTTGGGATGGTTTCGGTGGCTGCTTGCATTATTGCTTTGCTTAGGCTTTCCACCATAGGACACTTAGATACGTAATTTGGAGACAGACTTGGATATTTAGCTTTGAGGCACTTAGATACGTAACCTTGAGACAGACTTGGATATTTATCTTTGAGACACTTAGATACATAACCTTAAGACAGACTTGGATATTTAGCTTTGAGACACTATATACGTAACCTTGAGACAGACTTGGATATTTAGCTTTGAGACACTTAGATACGTAACCTTGAGACAGACTTGGATATTTAGCTTTGAGACACTTAGATACATAACTTTGAGACAGCCTTGGATATTTAGCTTTGAGACACTTAGATACATAACCTTGAGAGAGCCTTGGATATTTAGCTTTGAGACGGTCTTTGGTGATAATGCTTGAGACGCCATTAGATATATAGCTTTGAGACAGCATTCGATACATAGCCTTGAGACAGAATTCGATTCGTAAACTTAGACATCATTCGATACATAGCCTTGAGACAGCCAGAACTACACAGTCTTGGGGCATCATTACACAAAGAACCACAATACAGCCTTAGTAAAAAAAGACTCATTACAACCCGTAATGAAGAGCCACATGACAAGATTGAATAAAGAACCAGGTGGCAGACTAAGATAAAGAGACAACATAAGAAAGCCACGAAGAACTTTATCAAAGGCAAAGGCCGCCGTCCATCGTAGACAATGAGGGCATAATTAATTTTGCTAGCGCTATTTTTAGTAAGGATTAACTGCGATACTTTTTATCCTCACTCTCTCGTCTCGTGCTGCCCGACCCCAGTGACAAGTCAAGGACAAGACGACTAGGGGGCGACTATGAGATGCAGGGTACTCCGCATCAAGCACCCGTGAAAAAGACGACGGCTTAACCACTTCGCCAAGGAATCTTATGAACAACCTTACAACCTTAGATAAATAGTTAGGGCATAGTTTTACATATAATACCTATAAACAGCGTCAGATAGCTTAGTATAACGAGCTATACAATAACCTCAGATAACATATGTTATGGTAATTACAGATACCGTATATCAAGACATCTCCAGATAACCATCTTTAAGATAGCCACAGATAGTGCTCTTTATAATAAACTGAAATAATGAACTGTATCATTTACTTAGATGACGAACTTTAGAAGTACCTCGGATAACGTACTTTAAAAGTACCTCGGATAACGAACCTTAAAAGTACTCCAGATAACAAACTTCAAAAGTACTTCGGATAACGAACTTCAAAAGTACCTCGGATAATGAATTTTAAAAGTACCTAGGATAACGAACTTTAAAACTACCTCGGATAACAAACTTTAAAAGTACCTCGCATAACACACTTTAAAAGTAGCTCGGATAACACACTTTAAAAGTACCTCGGATAACAAAATTTAAAAGTACCTCGGATAACAAACTTTAAAAGTACCTCGGATAACAAACTTTAAAAGTATCTCGGATAACAAACTTTAAAAGTACCTCGGATAACGAACTTTAAAATAACATATACAAACTTCAAAATCATCAAGCGACGTAATTTAAAGCAGTACCAGGTAACGAACTTTAGAAAACATACCTTAGGACTTTCTCAGAAAATGGACTTTTCAGACAGATTAAGATAACGAACTTTATAACAATTCCAGAAAATAGACTTCTAGACATCTTCAGGTAATGAACTTAAAGACAATACAAGATAATGGAATTTTAGACATCTTCAGAAAACGAATGTTAAGACAACGTCTCACAACAAACTATAAGACAACCTCTCACAACAAACTTTAAGACATCTCACAACAAACTTTAAGACAACCTCTCCCAACAAACGTTACGACATCTCACAACAAACTTTCAAGACAACATCTGACAACAAATTTTAAGACAATGTAAATTACGAAACTTGGTGCAAGTCTTATGTTATTTTGGGACTCTTTTCCCATTTTTCTCCGATTTCCGCTCTGCTTTGAGACCACCACGTGTTGAATTGACCCAGACATCTGGAGTTTCTACAGTTTTTCCCCGTCGCTGTACCCGGAATATGAACTTCTTTCTTCCTTGAAGTGAAATTGTATTAACTTTGAAGAGATTAGGATAGCTCTAAGCATTTTCGCCAAAACTTTAATGTCTTCACCTGTTTTTGTTGACATATCTAGTATTCGAGCTACAAATGTTATGTATGCAGTTGTTGTCTACTTTTATTTGTTCTGGCTAGATTTACTTCGCTGTAAAATGTAATGCATTTTGTAACAGTGAGTAATACACTATAAATGGCATACATTACAGTGAGTTAACGATAAAGTTTTTTAAGGTGTAAGATGAATTGCCAAGGCATTCCGGAAGTTAAGTAAGATGAAAAACATGGCAGAACATTAACACAATGACCAAAATGCAGATCCCGAGGACTTGCATCTTCCTATAGAATGTAGAGATTCGAGGCATGGAAAACAACACAGGCAGAAAGGAAGATCATTGAATTCATCGACTTAAAATGCTACAGGAAAGAGATCAAAATATCATACACAACGAGAAATAAAAGCAACAATAGTTAATTGAGAAAGATATACAACAAAGTTTACTAGTAAACAATATTACATTTAGGAAACTAAATAAAGTTTGACCATATTAAGCGCAACAATTTTATAGAAACAACGATACCGAAGTGTATGGTACCTGGCAAGCGAAGCAAAGGGAGACCAACGAAAAGATGGACTGACGTCATTACGAGGTTATGATAATGATGGGGATAAAAGCAACAGAACTGGACAATAGTCAAAACGGTGATGAGAGCTACGTTCTGCAAAGAACATACTACATGATGATGAAAGGCGTGATAACCGTTGCTGACTTATTTAACCGCTCCTGTGGTGCAAGGAGTGAAGAGATATTATTAATAAATAAATCAAATAAATATCTAAGCTGTGGGTAAATATTCAGTGACAACACAATGGCAAAAACTACAAAGAAACCCGCCTTAAGTCCATGATGCCTTTATCAGGGACAAAGAACAAACTAAATCAATTACAAATTATAACCGAAACAAAGACGTATGGCGTCAATACAGTAGAGTTTAGGTCGGTAGCCATTTTTAGGAAGTGGTGATTTTGTTGAAATCTAAAAAATGGAAGCGGGAATCTTGTCCTCTACGCGTGGCTTATAGCTGCTTCCTGTAATAAAGGTTCAACGGTTGAGAAGAGTCATCGGAGAGACAGGTATAACACAAAACAACTGTTACCTTGCAGATAGACTAAGGACAGCTCAATTGTCGGGAACCAGAGCCAAACAAACACATGCTGAAGATGGATTAACTTAGCCCAACGACACAGAACACAGTGCACCACAATAAAGTTCAGTCAGACAGCCACAGACACGAATTTGCTTGAGTCATTGATGTGGGTTATGATTATGAACAAAGAAGTCAAATTTCTGCAGAATGACGTACCTGGCCCCATGCCTTGTTCTCCTTAACATTATATTACGACGTGTGCGGCGGCTCACAGTGTAACTACTAACTGCTTCCCTTTGGTGATAACAAGTTTGTATTGTTGCTTGTGATGGAATGGATAGTTGAAAACTAAAACGAGATTGCTGTTGTTGTTGTGTTTGAATATATTGGTACTAAGTTTTACATCTTAACGAATTTTCAGTACTAACTAATTTGTATCTCTCGTGTAATACCCCGGCCGCAATGTTACCGCTTGTGCTTGAGTTAGGTAATGCTGTCTCTAATACTACTTGAACTTGAATTAGGTAATGTTGTTTCTAATACTACTTGAACTTGAATTAGGTAATGTTGTTTCTAATACTACTTGAACTTGAATTAGGTAATGTTGTTTCTAATACTACTTGAACTTGAATTAGGTAATGCTGTTTCTAATACTACTTGAACTTGAGTTAGGTAATGCTGTCTCTAATACTACTTGAACTTGAATTAGGTAATGTTGTTTCTAATACTACTTGAACTTGAATTAGGTAATGCTGTTTCTAATACTACTTAAACTTGAGTTAGGTAATGCTGTCTCTAATACTACATGTACTTGAATTAGGTAATGTTGTTTCTAATACTACTTGAACTTGAATTAGGTAATATTGTTTCTAATACTACTTGAACTTGAATTATGTAATGTTGACTCTAATGCCCATTGTACTTGAGATAGGTAATGCTGACCCTAATGCCCATTGTACTTGAGATAGGTAATGCTGACCCTAATGCCCATTGTACTTGAGATAGGTAATGCTGACCCTAATGCCCATTGTACTTGAGATAGGTAATGCTGACCCTAATGCCCATTGTACTTGAGATAGGTAATGCTGACCCTAATGCCCATTGTCTCACGGGAGGTAAGACCAGAGTGCCTGCATCCCGAGTTACCTCTAATCGTCTCGACCAATTGTCTTGCCACTGAACCAAGGTAACTCGGGTAACGAGTGAGAATGATGACCAGCGCATATTCTTCTTCACTATAATTCAAATACAGCGCATATCACATTCTTTAGCGCACGCTCGTACAAAACATTATGACACATTCAACCTGAAAATTTGAAATTCTAAAAAAAAATTTGTTACAAACCGAGACCCTTTCAATAGCGATTTGTTAATGCTGAATACGTCACGTCAATTTAGTCTCCGCTTATATCGTGTGTGATGAGAAAGATGGAGTTCGGTCTTCATCCCAGTAGTGCAACGCGAGGCTTCTCAACAGGCTCACAATTGAGAGGGACATAACGTCGATTCTGGCCTTGATTTTAAGGCTGTTGTTACTTAAGTATATGAAGCAGACACGAGGTGGGGGGCGGGGGGGCGTAGTAATGTTTCACCTGACCCTAACACTTCCTTTCACATCGACCTAACGAATTAGATACGACCCGAAAAAAATAACTCCACAAAACGAAATAATGCAAGGATTTGTGGCGAAAGCATGAATTTGCTTCACTAAATTTAGACAACTATTATCAAACAGCGCTGCCACGCGTAAGTTGTAATTTGCGACTAATTAGGAATGTGCTTGGAACTAGCAACATTATCAAAAAAATTAATGAATGCTTGAACTATTATTGCAAGCGTGCTCGTGATTGCTTTGAGGCAGGATTCTTGTATAAAGTGTAACTCCATTTATTGCTCTATGCTTCAGCTGAAACTAAAATAGAACGAAAAAGCAAAAAAAATAGTTATTCTAGGCTTTATACATATTTTTTGCAGTGCACAGAGATTTAAAATTGTAAACTGAAATACGAGGCAGTCAAAATAGGGCTAAAAACATGACGACGCTATTCACGTTTATCTGCAAAAATGAGATGAAAGTCAGAATGTTATATGCCACACAGAATGATCTTGCAGCAAAAACCGTTCCAGTAATTTAAACATGGAGCAAATTCTGAACGTATTTTCTTTGTTGAGACGTTTTATGAAGGTCAGGGAAGGTATGGAAAAAGGAGGGGGGGGGGGAGATATGTCCAATATATGTGAGTATTTTTAAGGTGCTTGTCTTCATAGTGTGCTGTTGTTTGTTGGTAAGTTCGTTTTGAGGACCATTCCTTTTGTGTATATGGAGTTGCCGTATGTTCTAACAGTAGCAGAGTGGTAGAGTACAAGCTTCTCACGGCAACTTAAATGGTTCTGCTGCTTCTTCGTACGCTGTCAGGCGTCAACTTTAATTTGTTCGAAGAAAGCAGCTGTCATTCTGAGGTTGTCGACACTGCCATAAGCTTGTCTAGTGTTGCCACTGGTGATGGTCACATGTGCTTTCTCTGGTAATCGTATGTCGGGCAATTTTGCAGAAGATGTTCAGCGGTCATTTTCCCTGTACTACAGGTGCATTCATCAGTGCCACCTATCTTAAGTTTATTGAATAATTGGTACCTCATTCTGTTGTGGCCTGTGCGGGGTCTGAAGACCACGACCTGCTCTCTTTTGTTCAACTGGTAATAGGCATCATTTTGTGTGTAGTCTGTATGTTCTGTTTCTCATTTAGCCATGTATCTGGCCCTAATAAACCTTTTGGACTCTTCGTAGGTCACACTAGAATCTGGTTGTGGTAGTCTTGCACCTTCTTTTGCCAGTCTGTCTGCATTCTTGTTGCCATGGATGTTACAGTGGGATGGAACCCACTGTACCACTGCTCTTTTTGGTGCGGACTGCTGGCACAGTTGACATAGTACTGCTCTTAAATCATTAAGTTCAGTATTTTTCTGGCTTTTTAGTGCTGTAACCACGGTCAGGGCATCTGTAAACAGGACTATCTGGCTTTCATTGTTTCGCCTGAAAGAGGCAGCGAACCACATAATCTGCAAAGATATTATCGTAGGAACAGATGTTGAACAGGAGTGGGAGAGTTTTAAAACAGTTCTAGAAACGCTAAAAGACGAATGTGTTCCATGTAGGGAGGTAAACCCCAAGCGTAAGAAGTGGATAACTAGATTTGTAGTGAAATGTAGAAAAGCGAAAAATAAAGTATGGACAAAATATATAGAGGCAGGTAAATCAAAAGAAACATATGTAAAATATGTGGACAAACAGAACATATCTCAGAAAGCGAATAAACAGCAAAAATAGATTTCGAAAAAAAAACTTGCTCAGAGGATTAAGACTGACAGTAAAAGCTTCTTCTCTTATGTTAGAAATAAACAAAGAACGAAAGACAAAGTAGGCCCTCTCATAGACAGTACAGTGGAAATAATAAGTGAGAATAGGGAGGCAGCTAGTCTGCTCAATCAGTACTTTGAGACAGTCTACACAAAACAGGATTGCTCCAAGATCCCAGAGCCTATAGATATTTTTCAGAGACATGGATACAGCGGGATTAAGAACAATCTGTATTACAGAGGAAATGGTTTTTAAATAATTGGAGGGGTTGAAAGTGAATAAATGTCCAGGTCAAGATGGTATTCATCCAAAATTGCTGTATGAAATTAGAGACCAACTAGCAAAACCATTGGCTATATTATGTTCTCAATCACTTACAAAATGGATTGTTCCACGGGATTGGAAAGATGCAGGACTGATCCCCTTTTTCAAAAAAGGCAAAAAATCAGACCCAGCAAATTATAGACCGGTGAACTTAACGAGCATAGTCTGTAAATTGTTAGAGTAAATAATCAAAGAAAACATTGTAATGCATTTAGACAAATTTAATCTAATTAGAAATAGTCAGCATGGGTTTACTAGAGGGAGATCATGCTTAACAAATCTATTAGAATTCATGGAGGAGGTTACTAAAATCATAGATAAAGGGGAGCCAGTGGACGTTATTTATCTAGACTTTGCAAAGGCCTTTGATAGAGTACCTCATCAAAGATTATTTCGAAAGTTAAAATCACATGGAATAGGTGGGGAAGTTGCCAAATGTATTGAAAATTGGTTAACGGGAAGAAGGCAGAGGGTGGGCATAAATAAGGAGTACTCTGAGTGGTGTGAAGTGAAAAGTGGTGTGCCACAGGGCTCGGTTTTGGGACAAATTTTGTTTTTGATATATATAAATGATTTGGACATTGATATGGGATCCATGATTGCAAAATTTGCTGATGACACAAAACTATGCAGTAGTGTCTAATCTAAAGCGGAAGTGGATATATTGATGTCGGATTTAGATAAAATTCGATAATGCTCTGTAAGCTGGCAAAGGGAGTTTAATGTAGATAAATGTACAGTCATCCACATGGGTAGATCCAATATGGAACATAATTACAGAATAAGAAAAAAACAATATTAGAAAGATAGATAAGGAAAGAGACGTAGGGGTTATAATAGATCATACAGGAAAGGTGAGTGAGCAAGTTAAGGTAGCAGTGAAAAAGGCAAATGCAATGTTAGGTATGATAAAAAGAAATTTTAAACATAAGAGCAAGGAAGTGATCGTCAAACTGAATAAAGCTTTAGTTAGACCTAGATTGGAGTACTGTGTACATGTGTGGAGTCGTTATCATAGAGGGGATATAAACATGCTGGAAAGAATACAAAAAAGAGCGACAAAGATGATAGTGGGATTCCAGAATTACAGTTATGAGGAACGACTCAGAAAAACCGGCCAACAGTGTCTCGAAGAGAGAAGAATTCGTGGTGACTTAATACAGGTTTATAAGATGATCAGAGGAATGGATAAATTAGACTATAACAAGTTTTTTTTTAAAATACAACAATTTACAATAACACAAAAAGCATAGCTACAAGCTGACTAAAGAGAGGTCTAGATTAGATATTAGGAAATATTTTTTTAGTCAGAGAGTGGTGTCTGCTTGGAATGCATTGCCAGGGGAGGTAGTGGAGGCAGGGACAGTTAATGCATTGAAGAATAAACTGGATGCGCATAGCTTTTAGAGCAAGGTGATGTAAATGTAACTGGTTGTATACAGACTCTGCAGGGTCTTCTAAACCAGTATAAAGACGTTAAGTTAAGTTAAGTTAGCAATGCTTTACTGCAGCCTTCAGTGCCTCTGCCTCCGCTCTGAAATTGTTCGAGTATTTTCCAGTTGCCAGTAACAGTGTTTTTTTTTCCACCATTTGTTAGGCTCAGGAATACCCCTCCCCCTCCATTCTGTGTTGTGTTTGTTACAGAACATGTGTTTGCATGGGTCTAGTCCATGCTTGGGTAGTTTTCCGCTATGTACCTCAGGGTTATGTCTCTTATTTCTTGTTCAATCTGGCTGTTCTTGTTTCCAATACCTGGTATATTTTCTACCACCTCCGGAATTATATGCTGCTTCCATGTGGGGTTGCATACAGTAGGGATGGGCTTTGGTGTTGTTATGGTGTTCATAGGGTCTTTGCTCATCTCTGCTTTGGCTATTTCTGCAAAGTTTCTCTACTTTAGTTTCCCATTTCCAAATCTCTTTAGTCTCTGATGCATTGGATAGTCTGTCAGTATTCTGAGTTTCTCAGCTTGCTGGGCTCGGCAGTTTTTTCTGCCGGTCATGGATTACAGGTTTGTAATCTTCTCAAGTTCTACAATTGGCGTTGACTTCATGCCTCTTGTTATAACTCTCATGGCTTGTTTTTTAAGTTTGCTAATTTAACAAAGTGTGTCTTTGCTGCTGTTGCCCATGCCGCATTGCCATACTCGAGAACTGGTCTCACTCTTCCAGTGTACAGTTTCTTCAGAATTCTGCTCCCCAGCTTGTGCCAGCACGTTTCCTCATGATTGTCATTCTTTGTCTTGCTCTCATTCGGTTTCTCTCGATCTGACTTGTCCATGTCATGCGCCGATCAAATGTGACTCCCAAGTAGTTTGGGTTATTGTTTGGCCTCATATAATTTCCGTTAGGACTTATTTTGGTGTTCTGTGGTTTTTTTGAAAGCGAGAATATCGTACATGTTGTGTTTTCTTCATTTATTTTTACCAGCCATGAGTTCGCCCATTCCTCCAGCGATGTTAGGGCCTGCTGCCTCCGATTGTTTGCTATGGTGAGATTTTTTTTCAGAGGTCCACATAGCCAGACCGTCTGCAAACATGGAGCTGTGGACTCTTCTTTGTATATTCTCTATGATGTTATTTATATACATCAGAAAAAGTGTGGGTGACAGTACTCCCCTTTGGGGTACTCCTTGCTCCAGTGTCACCTTTTTGCTCATCTGCCCTTGTACTTGAACTCTGGCTGTTCTGTTTTCGAGGTAGTGGCTGATCCATCTGTACATTTATCCAGATACTTCACTTCTTTGTAGCTTGACTTTAAGTCCCTCTGTCTACACCTTGTCAAATGCCTTCTCTAGATCCACCCAAACCGCTACTGTATGCTTTTTCTCTTGATAAGCATCTTCTATTTCCTGTGCTATGAGAGTGATCTGGTCCTCAGTGGATCTGTGTTGTCTAAATCCTGCTTCCTGTGGAATTAATATGTGTTTTTCTTCCAGGTGCCAGATCAGTCTGGTGTTTATCATACGCTCCATCAGTTTACCTACACAGCTCAGTGGACTGATGGGCCTGTATCCTTCTTCTTCTTCTTCTTCGAACGCAGTCAGACAGTAACCATTATTTTTTCGAAAAAAGCGGCGGTCATCCTGAGGCTGTCGCCATTGCCATAGAGCTTGTCTTGCAGTTTCACTGCTGATGGCCACATCTGCTCTCTCTGATCCTCGTATGTCGGGCAGTTCTGCAGCAGATGTTCAGCGGTCATATTACCAGTACCGCACGGGCATTCGTCGGTACCACCTATCTTCAATTTGTTGAATAGGTGGTACCTCAGTCTATTGTGGCCAGTGCGAAGTCTGAAGACAACGACCTGCTCTCTTCGGTTCAACTGGTAATAGGCATCGTTTTTGGTGTAACCAGTATGTTCGGTTTCCCATTTGGTCATGTATCTGGCTTTGATAAGCCGTTTTGACTCTTCGTACGTCACACTAGTATCTGTTTGTGGTAGTCTTGCACCTTCTTTTGCCAGTCTGTCTGCCTCCTCGTTGCCTTGGATGTTGCAGTGTGATGGGACCGACTGTACCACTACCCTATTTGGTGCGGACTGCTGGCACAGTTTGCAGAGTGCTGCTCTTAAGTCATTAAGCTCAGTATTTTTCTTGCTTTTTAGCGCTGTGACTACGGCGAGAGCATCTGTAAGCAGGACTATATGGCTTTTATTTTCACTGTGTGTCACCATTTCTTCCACTGCCGCCCTCAGTGCCTCTGCCTCCGCTCTAAAATTGCTTGTGTACTTACCAGTAGCGAATGACAGTGTTATTTGTCTGCCATTTGGTAGGTTCAGGAATGCTCCTGCCCCTCCGTTATGTGTAGTGTTTGTTACAGAATCGTCGGTGTATGCATGGGTCCAGTCCATGCTTGGGTAGCTTTTCGTTATGAAGCTTAGGTTAGTATCTCTCCTTTCTTTTTCAGTCTGGAAGTTTTTGTTTGCAATACCTGGTATATTTTCTACCACCTCTGGAAATAAATCCTGCCTCCAGGTAGGTTTTCGTACAGTAGTGATGGGTTTTGGTGTTGTTAGTGCGTTTATGGGATCTTCGTGCATCTTTGCTTTGGCTATTTCTGCAAAGTTTCTCCGCTTTAGTTTCCCATTTCCCAAATTGTTTAGTATCTGGTGCATCGGATGGTCGGTCAGTCTTTGGAGTTTCTCTGACTGCAGCTGGGCTCTGCAGTCTCTTCTATCGGTCATGGATTGCAGTTTTGTAATCTTTTCAAGTTCTACAATTGACGTTGACTTCATGCCTCCTGTTATAATTCTCATGGCTTGGTTTTGAAGTTTGCTAACTTTATCGAAGTTCGCCTTCGCTGCTGTTGTCCATGCCGCAATGCCATACTCGAGAACTGGTCTCACTCTTCCAGTGTACAGTTTCTTTAGTATGCCTTCGTCTGCTCCCCAGCTTGTGCCAGCAAGTTTCCTCATGATTGCCATTCTTTCTCTGGCTCTCATTCGGTTTCTCTCAATCTGACTTTTCCATGTCATGCGCCGATCAAATGTGACTCCCAGATAGGTTGGGTTGTCGTTTGGCTGCAGGAATTTGCCATTTAGACTTAATTTTGTATTTTGGGGTTTTAATGACAGCGAGAATATTGTGCATGTGGTTTTCTCCTCGTTTATTTTGACCAGCCATGAGTTCGCCCACTCTTCCAGCGATGTTAGGGCCGTCTGCATCCGATTTCTTGCTATGGTGAGATTCTTTTCAGAGGTCCACATAGCCAGATCGTCTGCAAACATTGAGCTATGGACTCTTCTTGGTATATTCTTTGTAATATCGTTTATATATACCAGGAAGAGTGTGGGTGACAGTACTCCCCCTTGGGGTACTCCCTGCTCGAGTGTCACCTTTTTGCTCATCTGCCCTTGTACTTGGACTCTGGCCGTTCTTTGTTTGAGGTAGTGGTTGATCCACTTGTACATTTTCCCACAAACATCACTTCTTCTTAGCTTGACTCTAAGTCCTTCTTCTTCTTCTTCTGCGTACACAGTCAGACAGTAACCATTATTTTTTCGAAAAAAGCGGCGGTCATCCTGAGACTCTCGCCACTACCATAGAGCTTGTCTTGCAGTTCCACTGGCAATGGCCACATCTGCTCTCTCTGATCCCCGTATGTCGGGCAGTTCTGCAGCAGATGTTCAGTGGTCATTTTACCAGTACCGCACGGGCATTCGTCGGTACACCCTATCTTCAATTTGTTGAATAGGTGGTACCTCAGTCTATTGTGGCCAGTGCGAAGTCTGAAGACAACGACCTGCTCTCTTCGGTTCAACTGGTAATAGGCATCGTTTTTGGTGTAACCAGTATGTTCGGTTTCCCATTTGGTAATGTACCTGGCTTTGATAAGCCGTTTTGACTCTTCGTACGTCATACTGGTATCTGTTTGTGGTAGCCTTGCACCTTCTTTTGCCAGTCTGTCTGCCTCCTCGTTGCCTTGGATGTTGCAGTGTGACGGAACCCACTGTACCACTACCCTTTTTGGTGCGGACAGCTGGCACAGTTTGCAGAGTGCTGCTCTTAAGTCATTAAGCTCAGTGTTTTTCTGGCTTTTTAGCGCTGTGACTACGGCGAGAGCATCTGTCAGCAAGACTATGTGGCTCTCATTTTCACTGTGTGTTGCCATTTCTTCCACTGCCGCCCTCAGTGCCTCTGCCTCCGCTCTGAAATTGCTTGTGTACTTACCAGTAGCGAATGACAGTGTTATTTTTCTGCCATTTGGTAGGTTCAGGAATACTCCTGCCCCTCCGTTCTGTGTAGTGTCTGTTACAGAACCGTCGGTGTATGCATGGGTCCAGTCCATGCTTGGGTAGCTTTTCGTTATGAAGCTTAGGGTAGTGTCTCTCCTTTCTTTTTCGGTCTGGCAGTTTTTGTTTGCAATACCTGGTATATTTTCTACCACCTCTGGAAATATATCCTGCCTCCAAGTAGGTTTTCGTACAGTAGTGATGGGTTTTGGTGTTGTTAGTGCGTTTATGGGATCTTCGTGCATCTTTGCTTTGGCTATTTCTGCAAAGTTTCTCCGCTTTAGTTTCCCAGTTCCCAAATTGTTTAGCCTCTGGTACATTGGATGGTCCGTCAGTCTTCGGAGTTTCTCTGACTGCAGCTGGGCTCTGCAGTCTCTTCTGTCGGTCATGGATTGCAGTTTTGTAATCTTTTCAAGTTCTACAATTGGCGTTGACTTCATGCCACCTGTTATGATTCTCATGGCTTGGTTTTGAAGTTTGTTAACTTTATCGAAGTTCGCCTTCGCTGCTGTTGTCCATGCCGCGATGCCATACTCGAGAACTGGTCTCACTCTTCCAGTGTACAGTTTCTTTAGTATGCCTTCGTCTGCTCCCCAGCTTGTGCCAGCAAGTTTCCTCATGATTGCCATTCTTTCTCTGGCTCTCATTCGGTTTCTCTCAATCTGACTTTTCCATGTCATGCGCCGATCAAATGTGACTCCCAGATAGGTTGGGTTGTCGTTTGGCTGCAGGAATTTGCCATTTAGACTTAATTTTGTATTTTGGGGTTTTAATGACAGCGAGAATATTGTGCATGTGGTTTTCTCCTCGTTTATTTTGACCAGCCATGAGTTCGCCCACTCTTCCAGCGATGTTAGGGCCGTCTGCATCCGATTTCTTGCTATGGTGAGATTCTTTTCAGAGGTCCACATAGCCAGATCGTCTGCAAACATTGAGCTATGGACTCTTCTTGGTATATTCTTTGTAATATCGTTTATATATACCAGGAAGAGTGTGGGTGACAGTACTCCCCCTTGGGGTACTCCCTGCTCGAGTGTCACCTTTTTGCTCATCTGCCCTTGTACTTGGACTCTGGCCGTTCTTTGTTTGAGGTAGTGGTTGATCCACTTGTACATTTTCCCACAAACATCACTTCTTCTTAGCTTGACTCTAAGTCCTTCTTCTTCTTCTTCTGCGTACACAGTCAGACAGTAACCATTATTTTTTCGAAAAAAGCGGCGGTCATCCTGAGACTCTCGCCACTACCATAGAGCTTGTCTTGCAGTTCCACTGGCAATGACCACATCTGCTCTCTCTGATCCCCGTATGTCGGGCAGTTCTGCAGCAGATGTTCAGTGGTCATTTTACCAGTACCGCACGGGCATTCGTCGGTACACCCTATCTTCAATTTGTTGAATAGGTGGTACCTCAGTCTATTGTGGCCAGTGCGAAGTCTGAAGACAACGACCTGCTCTCTTCGGTTCAACTGGTAATAGGCATCGTTTTTGGTGTAACCAGTATGTTCGGTTTCCCATTTGGTAATGTACCTGGCTTTGATAAGCCGTTTTGACTCTTCGTACGTCATACTGGTATCTGTTTGTGGTAGCCTTGCACCTTCTTTTGCCAGTCTGTCTGCCTCCTCGTTGCCTTGGATGTTGCAGTGTGACGGAACCCACTGTACCACTACCCTTTTTGGTGCGGACAGCTGGCACAGTTTGCAGAGTGCTGCTCTTAAGTCATTAAGCTCAGTGTTTTTCTGGCTTTTTAGCGCTGTGACTACGGCGAGAGCATCTGTCAGCAAGACTATGTGGCTCTCATTTTCACTGTGTGTTGCCATTTCTTCCACTGCCGCCCTCAGTGCCTCTGCCTCCGCTCTGAAATTGCTTGTGTACTTACCAGTAGCGAATGACAGTGTTATTTTTCTGCCATTTGGTAGGTTCAGGAATACTCCTGCCCCTCCGTTCTGTGTAGTGTCTGTTACAGAACCGTCGGTGTATGCATGGGTCCAGTCCATGCTTGGGTAGCTTTTCGTTATGAAGCTTAGGGTAGTGTCTCTCCTTTCTTTTTCGGTCTGGCAGTTTTTGTTTGCAATACCTGGTATATTTTCTACCACCTCTGGAAATATATCCTGCCTCCAAGTAGGTTTTCGTACAGTAGTGATGGGTTTTGGTGTTGTTAGTGCGTTTATGGGATCTTCGTGCATCTTTGCTTTGGCTATTTCTGCAAAGTTTCTCCGCTTTAGTTTCCCAGTTCCCAAATTGTTTAGCCTCTGGTACATTGGATGGTCCGTCAGTCTTCGGAGTTTCTCTGACTGCAGCTGGGCTCTGCAGTCTCTTCTGTCGGTCATGGATTGCAGTTTTGTAATCTTTTCAAGTTCTACAATTGGCGTTGACTTCATGCCACCTGTTATGATTCTCATGGCTTGGTTTTGAAGTTTGTTAACTTTATCGAAGTTCGCCTTCGCTGCTGTTGTCCATGCCGCGATGCCATACTCGAGAACTGGTCTCACTCTTCCAGTGTACAGTTTCTTTAGTATGCCTTCGTCTGCTCCCCAGCTTGTGCCAGCAAGTTTCCTCATGATTGCCATTCTTTCTCTGGCTCTCATTCGGTTTCTCTCAATCTGACTTTTCCATGTCATGCGCCGATCAAATGTGACTCCCAGATAGGTTGGGTTGTCGTTTGGCTGCAGGAATTTGCCATTTAGACTTAATTTTGTATTTTGGGGTTTTAATGACAGCGAGAATATTGTGCATGTGGTTTTCTCCTCGTTTATTTTGACCAGCCATGAGTTCGCCCACTCTTCCAGCGATGTTAGGGCCGTCTGCATCCGATTTCTTGCTATGGTGAGATTCTTTTCAGAGGTCCACATAGCCAGATCGTCTGCAAACATTGAGCTATGGACTCTTCTTGGTATATTCTTTGTAATATCGTTTATATATACCAGGAAGAGTGTGGGTGACAGTACTCCCCCTTGGGGTACTCCCTGCTCGAGTGTCACCTTTTTGCTCATCTGCCCTTGTACTTGGACTCTGGCCGTTCTTTGTTTGAGGTAGTGGTTGATCCACTTGTACATTTTCCCACAAACATCACTTCTTCTTAGCTTGACTCTAAGTCCTTCTTCTTCTTCTTCTGCGTACACAGTCAGACAGTAACCATTATTTTTTCGAAAAAAGCGGCGGTCATCCTGAGACTCTCGCCACTACCATAGAGCTTGTCTTGCAGTTCCACTGGCAATGACCACATCTGCTCTCTCTGATCCCCGTATGTCGGGCAGTTCTGCAGCAGATGTTCAGTGGTCATTTTACCAGTACCGCACGGGCATTCGTCGGTACACCCTATCTTCAATTTGTTGAATAGGTGGTACCTCAGTCTATTGTGGCCAGTGCGAAGTCTGAAGACAACGACCTGCTCTCTTCGGTTCAACTGGTAATAGGCATCGTTTTTGGTGTAACCAGTATGTTCGGTTTCCCATTTGGTAATGTACCTGGCTTTGATAAGCCGTTTTGACTCTTCGTACGTCATACTGGTATCTGTTTGTGGTAGCCTTGCACCTTCTTTTGCCAGTCTGTCTGCCTCCTCGTTGCCTTGGATGTTGCAGTGTGACGGAACCCACTGTACCACTACCCTTTTTGGTGCGGACAGCTGGCACAGTTTGCAGAGTGCTGCTCTTAAGTCATTAAGCTCAGTGTTTTTCTGGCTTTTTAGCGCTGTGACTACGGCGAGAGCATCTGTCAGCAAGACTATGTGGCTCTCATTTTCACTGTGTGTTGCCATTTCTTCCACTGCCGCCCTCAGTGCCTCTGCCTCCGCTCTGAAATTGCTTGTGTACTTACCAGTAGCGAATGACAGTGTTATTTTTCTGCCATTTGGTAGGTTCAGGAATACTCCTGCCCCTCCGTTCTGTGTAGTGTCTGTTACAGAACCGTCGGTGTATGCATGGGTCCAGTCCATGCTTGGGTAGCTTTTCGTTATGAAGCTTAGGGTAGTGTCTCTCCTTTCTTTTTCGGTCTGGCAGTTTTTGTTTGCAATACCTGGTATATTTTCTACCACCTCTGGAAATATATCCTGCCTCCAAGTAGGTTTTCGTACAGTAGTGATGGGTTTTGGTGTTGTTAGTGCGTTTATGGGATCTTCGTGCATCTTTGCTTTGGCTATTTCTGCAAAGTTTCTCCGCTTTAGTTTCCCAGTTCCCAAATTGTTTAGCCTCTGGTACATTGGATGGTCCGTCAGTCTTCGGAGTTTCTCTGACTGCAGCTGGGCTCTGCAGTCTCTTCTGTCGGTCATGGATTGCAGTTTTGTAATCTTTTCAAGTTCTACAATTGGCGTTGACTTCATGCCACCTGTTATGATTCTCATGGCTTGGTTTTGAAGTTTGTTAACTTTATCGAAGTTCGCCTTCGCTGCTGTTGTCCATGCCGCGATGCCATACTCGAGAACTGGTCTCACTCTTCCAGTGTACAGTTTCTTTAGTATGCCTTCGTCTGCTCCCCAGCTTGTGCCAGCAAGTTTCCTCATGATTGCCATTCTTTCTCTGGCTCTCATTCGGTTTCTCTCAATCTGACTTTTCCATGTCATGCGCCGATCAAATGTGACTCCCAGATAGGTTGGGTTGTCGTTTGGCTGCAGGAATTTGCCATTTAGACTTAATTTTGTATTTTGGGGTTTTAATGACAGCGAGAATATTGTGCATGTGGTTTTCTCCTCGTTTATTTTGACCAGCCATGAGTTCGCCCACTCTTCCAGCGATGTTAGGGCCGTCTGCATCCGATTTCTTGCTATGGTGAGATTCTTTTCAGAGGTCCACATAGCCAGATCGTCTGCAAACATTGAGCTATGGACTCTTCTTGGTATATTCTTTGTAATATCGTTTATATATACCAGGAAGAGTGTGGGTGACAGTACTCCCCCTTGGGGTACTCCCTGCTCGAGTGTCACCTTTTTGCTCATCTGCCCTTGTACTTGGACTCTGGCCGTTCTTTGTTTGAGGTAGTGGTTGATCCACTTGTACATTTTCCCACAAACATCACTTCTTCTTAGCTTGACTCTAAGTCCTTCTTCTTCTTCTTCTGCGTACACAGTCAGACAGTAACCATTATTTTTTCGAAAAAAGCGGCGGTCATCCTGAGACTCTCGCCACTACCATAGAGCTTGTCTTGCAGTTCCACTGGCAATGACCACATCTGCTCTCTCTGATCCCCGTATGTCGGGCAGTTCTGCAGCAGATGTTCAGTGGTCATTTTACCAGTACCGCACGGGCATTCGTCGGTACACCCTATCTTCAATTTGTTGAATAGGTGGTACCTCAGTCTATTGTGGCCAGTGCGAAGTCTGAAGACAACGACCTGCTCTCTTCGGTTCAACTGGTAATAGGCATCGTTTTTGGTGTAACCAGTATGTTCGGTTTCCCATTTGGTAATGTACCTGGCTTTGATAAGCCGTTTTGACTCTTCGTACGTCATACTGGTATCTGTTTGTGGTAGCCTTGCACCTTCTTTTGCCAGTCTGTCTGCCTCCTCGTTGCCTTGGATGTTGCAGTGTGACGGAACCCACTGTACCACTACCCTTTTTGGTGCGGACAGCTGGCACAGTTTGCAGAGTGCTGCTCTTAAGTCATTAAGCTCAGTGTTTTTCTGGCTTTTTAGCGCTGTGACTACGGCGAGAGCATCTGTCAGCAAGACTATGTGGCTCTCATTTTCACTGTGTGTTGCCATTTCTTCCACTGCCGCCCTCAGTGCCTCTGCCTCCGCTCTGAAATTGCTTGTGTACTTACCAGTAGCGAATGACAGTGTTATTTTTCTGCCATTTGGTAGGTTCAGGAATACTCCTGCCCCTCCGTTCTGTGTAGTGTCTGTTACAGAACCGTCGGTGTATGCATGGGTCCAGTCCATGCTTGGGTAGCTTTTCGTTATGAAGCTTAGGGTAGTGTCTCTCCTTTCTTTTTCGGTCTGGCAGTTTTTGTTTGCAATACCTGGTATATTTTCTACCACCTCTGGAAATATATCCTGCCTCCAAGTAGGTTTTCGTACAGTAGTGATGGGTTTTGGTGTTGTTAGTGCGTTTATGGGATCTTCGTGCATCTTTGCTTTGGCTATTTCTGCAAAGTTTCTCCGCTTTAGTTTCCCAGTTCCCAAATTGTTTAGCCTCTGGTACATTGGATGGTCCGTCAGTCTTCGGAGTTTCTCTGACTGCAGCTGGGCTCTGCAGTCTCTTCTGTCGGTCATGGATTGCAGTTTTGTAATCTTTTCAAGTTCTACAATTGGCGTTGACTTCATGCCACCTGTTATAATTATCATGGCTTGGTTTTGAAGTTTGTTAACTTTATCGAAGTTCGCCTTCGCTGCTGTTGTCCATGCCGCGATGCCATACTCGAGAACTGGTCTCACTCTTCCAGTGTACAGTTTCTTTAGTGACTCTAAGTCCGTCTTTCCAGACTTTGTCAAATGCCTTTTCCAGATCCACCCAAACAGCTACTGTGTGTTTCTGTGCCTGGTAGGCATCTTCTATCTCCTGGGCTATGAGGATGACCTGGTCCTCAGTGGATCTGTGCTGTCTAAAGCCGGCTTGCTGTGGAATTAGTATTCGTTTTTCTTCCAGATGCCACATCAGTCTGGTGTTTATCATCCGTTCCATCAGTTTGCCGACACAGCTCAGTAGGCTGATGGACCTGCATCCATTTGGATCTGTTTTGTCCTTTCCTGTTTTTAGTACTGGTACCAGTATTGAGTCTTTCCATGCCTGGGGTACAATTCCCCTTTTCCAGCTTTGGTTCGGGACTGACAGTAACTTCCTCTTTGCTGTTTGGCCCAACTCCATCAGCATTTCGTTTGTTACCCCATCTTTTCCGGGCGATTTCTTTTTTCTTTAAAGTTCTCATGGCCTCATTCATTTACTTACATGGTTCGATTACTGTTATTAATATACTCATGTCGATCCAGCTACAATTTAGTGTCTGGCTTGCTATTCATCGTTATGAACACAGTCTTCGTCTATACATCTCGGATTAGGGCAAGTCCGCCCGAGTCATACAAAGACATTCACAGACTGGCGACATTGTCATAATGACATCTTCGTCACGGCAGCTCTGTATGCGTATCGGATTAGGACAAGTCGGCCCGGGTCATAGAAGGACATCCACAGACTATCCATAATGTCATAATGCCATCTTCGTTGGAGTCTTGTTTTCCTCCTTCCAGGACCCATGTCCTCTATTATCACTCTCTTCGGGGAACTAAGACGCTAGTCCAGTCAGGCACAACAAACTGACCAGGTTGTCGGTCAGGAGCAGGCACAATACGCTGACCAAGTCCACAATTTCTCTTACAAGTAGCGTTCCCTGGAAACAGGCTTATTTCAAGGCAGCCTGTCTGACGAGATGTTAATCGATGTGATCCCCGTAGTAGTGATCGACACACAGTTGAAGCCAAGCATATCACAACTGCCTGGAGGACCGCTGTCAACCTTCTTCAGCATGCTATGAGTGTGAGGGAATCTACTACAACCCGGTTCTTTTCAGGGCGCACAAAACCATAAGCTTACTCATTGTGGGCATAAAACAACAACAGCACCAAACTTACTCATTATGGGCATTAAATAACAACAGCACCAAACTTACTCATTGTGGGCATTAAACAACAACAGCACCAAACTTACTCATTGTGAGCATTAAACAACAACAGCACCAAACTTACTCATTGTGGGCATTAAACAACAACAGCACCAAACTTACTCATTGTGAGCATTAAACAACAACAGCACCAAACTTACTCATTGTGAGCATTAAACAACAACAACACCAAACTTACTCATTGTGAGCATTAAACAACAACAGCACCAAACTTACTCATTGTGGGCATTAAACAACAACAGCACCAAACTTACTCATTGTGGGCATTAAACAACAACAGCACCAAACTTACTCATTGTGAGCATTAAACAACAACAGCACCAAACTTACTCATTGTGAGCATTAAACAACAACAGCACCAAACTTACTCATTGTGGGCATTAAACAACAACAGCACCAAACTTACTCATTGTGGGCATTAAACAACAACAGCACCAAACTTACTCATTGTGGGCATTAAACAACAACAGCACCAAACTTACTCATTGTGAGCATTAAACAACAACAGCACCAAACTTACTCATTGTGAGCATTAAACAACAACAGCACCAAACTTACTCATTGTGGGCATTAAACAACAACAGCACCAAACTTACTCATTGTGGGCATTAAACAACAACAGCACCAAACTTACTCATTGTGGGCATTAAACAACAACAGCACCAAACTTACTCATTGTGAGCACCACTCTTTCCAGCTGTTATATACCTTCACAATATCTCATCTTTTTTCTTGTGATATTGCAAAAGAGCCAATTTCCCGTAATATGCAGCGATAACAACATATCTCGATTTGTATTTTGATCCGTCGATAATATGTTTAACATCCTTCTGTAAGACTTCATTTTCAAAGCTGTGATCTTTTTTTTTAGTTGTTTTATTGAATGTCCTCCCCTCAAAATTGTATGTCGCCATTTAGAAAATGTATGTCCAGATCTATTGAATCCTTGCCTGCTTGCACACATTTTCCATCTGTATTATTTTGTGTATAGCCATTTCAAGTTTTTGCTTGATTAGGGAAGTAAAAGCAGCAAGGAAGGGAATTGGCCACTAAGTGTTTTAGAAAGATAAGGACTTGTTGCTCTTGTGGAGGCGTCGTACTGAGTTCATTTAATCTTTGACGACGTTACATTGGTTGCGGGGTAAACTGACTCTTCTTACATCCCGTCACGCACATGAGAAAGTGGGACTGATTTCTTTTGGCTGTAGTGTAATGCAAGGCTACGCAGCAAACTCAAAATTATGGGGATTACAGTGTCCATCCCCATCGTTTCGGTCAGACTGGCTGCTGTTCCAGGGACCACGACGAGGCCATCAGAAGCGGTTTGATCCGAATATTTCACCTGACTATGTTTTGGCTCCAACTGAGTCCTAGTTTGAATATAAATTTTCATCCTCAATACCACGGTCTTTTATGAGAGTGCATTGACATGCAGACAAAAGTGGGTAGTTGAGCAGTTAACATACATGTCTCTTGACAAAAGTGGGCATGGGTTCAAATCACGTCATCGTCCTGGCTTGTTCTATATACTTGGGGCAGAACAAGAAATGAACCATTTGTATTGTGTAACGACGACATGGCCTAGTTTTATTTGTTCCCGAGCAATAACAATCCTCCAATCGGACTATTCAATGGGAATAGTCGCTCATTTATTCCTGAGCATTGAAATCCTCCAATCGGACTATTCAATGGGAATAGTCGCTCATTTATTCCTGAGCATTGAAATCTTCCAATCGGACTATTCATTTGGATTAGTCGCTCATTTATTCCTGGGCATTTAAATCCTCCAATCGGACTATTTATTTGGATTAGTCGCTCATTTATTCCTGGGCATTTAAATCCTCCAATCGGACTATTCAATGGGAATAGTCGCTCATTTATTCCTGAGCATTGAAATCCTCCAATCGGACTATTCAATGGGAATAGTCGCTCATTTATTCCTGAGCATTGAAATCTTCCAATCGGACTATTCATTTGGATTAGTCGCTCATTTATTCCTGGGCATTTAAATCCTCCAATCGGACCTTTTATTTGGATTAGTCGCTCATTTATTCCTGAGCATTGAAATCCTCCAATTGGACTATCAATGGGATAAGTCGCTCATGTATTCCTGGGCATTGAAATCCTCCAATTGGACTATTCAATGGGATTAGTCGCTCATGTATTCCTGGGCATTGAAATCCTCCAATTGGACTATTCAATGGGATTAGTCGCTCATGTATTCCTGGGCATTGAAATCCTCCAATTGGACTATTCAATGGGATTAGTCGCTCATGTATTCCTGGGCATTGAAATCCTCCAATTGGACTATTCAATGGGATTAGTCGCTCATGTATTCCTGGGCATTGAAATCCTCCAATTGGACTATTCAATGGGATTAGTCGCTCATGTATTCCTGGGCATTGAAATCCTCCAATTGGACTATTCAATGGGATTAGTCGCTCATGTATTCCTGGGCATTGAAATCCTCCAATCGGACTATTTATTTGGATTAGTCACTCATTTATTCCTGGGCATTGAAATCCTCCAATTGGACTATTCAATGGGATTAGTCGCTCATGTATTCCTGGGCATTGAAATCCTCCAATTGGACTATTCAATGGGATTAGTCGCTCATGTATTCCTGGGCATTGAAATCCTCCAATTGGACTATTCAATGGGATTAGTCGCTCATTTATTCACATGAAATTAATTCAATGTTACCAGAATTTCAAATGGAAATTAAGAAATACTCACCGTATTACGTAAGATATTGATGATAATAGACTTAATATGCTCCTATGTGCTTGGTTTCTTTATCAGACATTGCGAACCGTGTTGTCAGTTTAATATTTTGTGTGACTCATTCCTGCATTTATCTCAGATGTCCGCTCGGCTTTCAGAGACATATTCTTGTTAGTATGCATGGAAATCTTGAGTTTATTTGCCACGACGAAATATATTATTTCATTATGCCTGTTATCCCATCCTGTTTATTCTTTTAAGCCACGAAAATCTTCAATAAAAATGGATAAATCAATTAACAGAAATAATATAACTCAACCATCCAAGTCAGCAGAAGGAGATATTTTTTCAAGAGAGCTTAAACGCGGTACAGAACAAGATGAACAAAATCCGTAACACCTTGAACATTTTCTACAAGAAAGAACATTTGGAAAAATAGCTCAAGCCAGGATGACATGTCTAGTCTTTAATGAAGACATGTGATTCAAAGGGACGAGAATAATTTTTTATTTATTTAATGTTAAAGATAAAATAAATAAATAAATCTTTAATAAATTTTTAAATTGAAAAGTATCCGTTTTCAACTAAAATGAAGCCACAATTCTATACTACTTAATGTTTTTATTTGAAGCTGGTTTTGTGTGTAACAGCTCCAAAATAATCATATCTAGCTTTAAAATAAGTTAGTAATAAATTATAATGTGAAGTCATTCATCATTTTAAGGAACAAAAAGTGTATCTTTCAAAGCCGCTGGATATATTGAGAAAAATAAAATTACATTCACTAATCTATGTGTTTTTCAAATAAATCTAAAGTTTTACTAAACGTGACGCCAAAAAAAGATTTTCTAAACTTGAAGCAAAATAAACGTTTGCTAAAAGTGACGTGAAATAGAGATTTGCTAAACGTGATGCCAAATAAACCTGTAGTTTTGCTAATCGTGACATAAAATAAGATTATATAATCCTGAAATGTGCTTTTTCTAGTCCCATCTTTTCCTTTGTCAAGATCTGCCAGTCCTATCAGAATCTAAGTAGCAGAGTTGTTTGAGTGCTTGCATCTAACGACAAATAGACCGAGTCCAATTCCTGGATTCGACATGCTCCAGTCTAAATAGTACCGAATTGGTACTTGGACTTACTATTAGGAAGGCAAAGCAGCGAGGAAGGAGCTGGTCACCCCCACATCCGAAAAACGAAAGACCAATTGTCAAGGTATCTTTACACCCCATCTTCGACTACAATGTGTGTAATGGTACTCCCTTTACCACTTTTACCCATTTTGCCTCACACGCTGAACTGCCCTTTACCAAGATATACATACAGGCCCCTTTCACCAGTCTACCACCTTGGCCCGCGCCCCTCTAGCAATGCGTCTGTCTATATCTCATCTTTTGTCAATATTTGAAGAACCCAATAGAATGTTTGCGCACCCTGATTTACGTACGCGCTTCTATTTACGCGTTACGCATTTCCAAAACACGGAAAAACGGCAGGGTTTATTATTGTAATATTCTTTTAAATGGGCTCGGAGAGTGAGTAGCACTTGTTCTGTGATATATTACGTTGTTAGATGTTGTTATTAACAGGTGTGGGATTTTCTCTAGGGCTGAACACTTTCCAACACACCTTACCGTACACCTTGCGTTAAACGCAGTCTCAAAATCTGGAAAAGACATTTGGGTTTGCATTTGGGTGACCTTCTTCTGTTCTTCGTCTTCTCACTTTTCGTATTTCTTTTCGTCTTCTTTCTTCTTCTTTTTCTTCATCTTCTCCCTCTTTTTCTTCTTTCACGATGAATGGAACTTGCCATCTTAATTCATACAGATATTTGACCCAACACAACTACGCCTCTAACAGTTCATCCCTGACAGCAGTCTTTTATTATACTACATAAGGAGACGGAGTGGGCTAGTGGTTACGTGACACGGCTCACAAACAGAAGGTGCTGCGTTCGTTCCCAATCGCGGCACCGGCCGTTACCCTGGGAAGGAAACCCTTAGAAAATGCAGGAGGAAGCAGGCCCTTAAATAAAATGCATGCCGAACTTGGATGCACCGGGCCGACAGGCGTAAAATAAAAGCCACAGTGCAACGCACGCCGCATTGGGGAATTGAGAAATAAAGCGAACGTAAAACAAAAGAGAAAAAAATAAGACCCAAAAATAGTATACTACCTTTACCTTTTTTGTGTGGTGACAAATGTTTTTTCTATTTTTCGTCCATCCTACGAGATTTTAAAAAAACACCGTCTCTTTTCATTCACTTTCAGTATATTCGTTCAGTCCATAGATTCAAAGGTGACTCGGATCTGGAATGACCACGGGCTTAGTGGACTGCGAATGTTCGCCTGATGAGAAGGCATTGTATCTATGACGTATTTAACATGTCTCCGTTGTTCAACTGTTACTTCTATGGATGCTTCTCGCGATGCTGCACATGGAAGCATTTTCTCTTTTGCATCTCACAATAACAGAGTATTTTTTGCAGCCGATAGTCTGGCATGTGGACTTAATGACTTGTACAGCCGATCTGGGACTGCCACAGAGTTGTATTTACGCTAGAGATACCACCTCAGTGAAGAACCACGAAACCAAGAATATACGCTGAACGCAATTCGTTGACCTGACGTTCTCGCCCGAGTTAACCTGAAACCAGTGGCAGGAAAAGTTGAGACGCCTGGAGATTAAGTCATGTGCAGTGGATGATGAGGGCTTACCACGTGTCTCACCTTGTTCCACAACGTGGTGATGATATTCCCCGACCTACCCATTGAACCAACAAATGGTCTTCTCCCTGCTTATACTGCGAATAGATGGAATTCTAGTATCCGGTTATGCCTGCTGTCAGGTAGCCGAAGATTATCCGTAGTATGTTGTGTATTTTGCAATCTTTATTTCCATCGATTTACTAACCCTACTAAGATATATTGCGTACAAGATAGGTATTTTATTACTGTTATTTAAAAATATATTTTTTTCCTGGACAGCAGCTAACAACCTACTCGTATCGATTTTCAACTGCCAAAGGTTCATTTACGTGAACAGAATGCACACGGGATCTCAGCAATGTTCGTCAATCTCCAAAATGACTTGACGCTGGACTCATTTCTATTGTGACCGAGAGACGCTTGAAACTTCTGGGATCTGAAACCCAACCGTATCGCGCTTTGGAATAAAATGCAGTGGTCGTGTGTAATAGTAAATAGACCAATGTAAACTGGGGGTTAATAACCATTCAAATAACCTCTTTTAGTTTAGTCGGCCCGTCAACAACGTTTTCCTGGGGGCGGGGTGGAAGGGGGGGGGGGTTACTGGAGCATACTAACAGTTACGATGAGCTATATAGATCTTGATGACAACCAACTGATCACATTTTATAGTAAGTCAAAGTAGTTGTGCAATGGACTTATGGTAACTCAATAACATTTGGAAATGACAAAAGAGACAGATTGGCTAAGAAGAGATCAAGTCAAGAACAACAATACACACAAACAACCCTACATGTGGCCATGCATCTACTGAAGACTGCAAACAATGAGGCTTAGCTGAATGTGCAATGGGGAATACTGGGAAAGAAATCTACAAACACATGGCCATCCCAAATCATAAATGCAACATCGTCCTCCTTAAAAGGACAGATTAAATCAACATTTTCCAACATCGCACTTAACTCACACAACTTAACAGTCACTTGAAGATAATCCAACCAGAACATGCTCCAGAGTGCCAGCTGTGCACTCATCCATGTGAAACTGCTAAGCACCATATCTTTGAATGTTTAGCGCGTGCCTGTGTTAGGAAAGAGCTTCTTTTTCAGAAGCCAGACATATGGAACACTTTGAACGGAACTAAACAACCGCTCACAAACACTTGCAGATAACACTATATGGCATTATGCCAAAGTGCAGGAGACCACATGATGTTGGATCAATAAAGAACTGACTAATCAACCAACAAAGAGCCACAGGAGAGCTGGATATCAATTTGGGCCAGGGGTAGGATAGATACCCTGAAAAGCTCCAAGACCAGAAGTACAACAAATATATGATATCACGAATACCGCATCCCTAATGTTAGTATTGAGTTAAGCTACAGTTGTTCATATATACAATGCACGTCATTGTATGTTGTACAGTTATGTACACTTCATGTGTTGTGATGCAAAGCAATTAAGCCTAGAAGGTTGGAGTACAATACTTTTGTCATAAATGTCTGCATCATATTTCTACTTCTATTTCCCATTATCCCGAATCTTCATCTTCCGTCAGTTACCGGACTGAAAAAAATCGGTAAAGAATATGGAATAATCTGCGAGTAAGATGCCAAGATAATGAGTTAGCAAATGTAGATATGTGAGTATTTTTGTATGTATATTGTTTTCAGTAGAAAACACAACACATTGTGTTATTTAACTGTTCCCTTCCATTACACTTTGGTTGGGCTAGCTTCTGGGAGCGCACAAACTTAGCATAGGTACATACAGACGCACACATGCATCCAATCACTACTGTATGCTTCTTAATATCGCCCAATTGACTACGGTCTGGGGTGGAATAGGCGCGCCTCTGCCAGTAGAATCTAGTGGGACAAACACGTAAATATATATTTTGTTTTAATTTTAAAGTTTCAAAAACTAGAATTGAACCAGGTACCACTACCACGAGAAGCGAGCGCTTTAGCAAAATATGCATTCAAATTAGACTCTATTCACACTTTGCGGGTAGTAAAGTTATCAAATAGAACTATTCTATTTGATATCTTTAATACCCGCACACAGTGCGACAAACAGTTCTCTAGAAAATGTGTGAACCTATAATTGGCACAAACATTTAACCGCCATTGTTACTAGAGAACGATTGAATAAATGCATGAACCTCGCATAAAACTAGACAATGATTGAATAAATACACGGAGCAGACATTTAATCTCAATATAACTACACAATGAATGGATAAATACGTGAAGCAGACAATTAACCTCACATATAACTGGACAATGATTTAATAAATACATGGAGCAGACATAAGCCCTCACATTTTCTAGCACAACAGGTAGCAAAAATGTCCGAAAGTAAATTCCTAAGATGGGCGCTCACCAATTCCTTCCCTCGACAGCACGCTCGCCATTAACCCTTAAGCTGTGCACCATCAAAGAGAAAACGTCCGATTAAAATGTACAGCAATAACGTTTTGGGATTTAAAGTTTAATGACTTTGTACATTACTCTAGTTTAGTAGTTCTTAACGTGGAGGCAGGGTAGCGGGGGTGGGGGATGTTGATGGGGTATGGTTCTCATTCGCCCATAGGTGTATGGACATTAGATAAGTGTGGTTAGGGTTCTCAAAACAAAAAAGTTTGTAAAAATGTTAGATTAGTCATTTTGTTTATAAATAAATATGAAAATATCAATTTCTGCGGCTGTTCAAACGTAAGATTGGGGTCACGGTGATGGTCGGAGTTATGTCAAATATACTGACCAATACTATGTCTCATTACGGGGTTATGTGAAACATACGGACCAAGACATCTACCTCACGTCGGGGTTAGGTTAAACAAGTTGACGGAAACCCGACCTAACGACTGAGCCGTACTCCTTGGAATAGTGATGGTAAATCTGTATAAAGCATTAGTTAGACCTAGATTGGAGTACTGTGTACAGGTGTGGAGTCCTTATCATGGGATATAAACATGCTGGAAAGAATAGAAAAAAAGAGCGACAAAGCTGATAGTGGGATTCCAGAATTACAGTTATGAGGAAAGACTCAGAAAAACCGGCCTACAGTGTCTCGAAGAGAAAAGAATTCGTGGTGACTTAATACAGGTTTACAAGATGATCAGAGGAATGGATAAATTAGATTATAACAAGTTTTTTTTTAAATATAGCCACCCACAATAACAAGAGGACATAACTACAAGCTGACTAAAGAGAGGTCCAGATTATATATTAGGAAATGTGTTTTTTTGTCAGAGAGTGGTAAATGCTTGGAATGCATTGCCACGGGAGGTAGTGGAGGCAGGGACAGTTAATGCCTTTAAGAATAAATTGGATGCGCATAGCTTTTAGAGCAAGGTGATGTAATGAAACTGGTTGTATACAGACTGCAGAGTCTTCTAACCCAGTATAAAGACGTTAAGTTAAGTTGATAGTATGTTTCACGTCGGGGATAGGAGAAATATAGTGACCAATACTATGTCTCACTACGGAGTTAGGTGAAATATACTGACAAATACTATGTCTCACTACGGAGTTAGGTGAACTATACTGACCAATACTATGTCTCACTACGGAGTTAGGTGAAATTTACTTACCAATACTATGTCTCACTACGGAGTTAGGTGAAATATACTGACCAATACTATGTCTCACTATGGGGTTAGGTGAAATATACTGACCAATACTATTTCTCACTACGGGGTTAGGTGAAATATACTGACCAATACTGTGTCTCACGCCGGGGTTATGTGAAAATTACGGACCAAGACCTCTACCTCACGTCGGGGTTAGGTGAAACAAATTGACCAAAACCTCACCTAATGACTGAGCCGTACTCCTTAGAATAAGTGACTGGCAGCCTAGGCAAGAAGTTGAGAATTGACTGCAATCACAAAGCTGAGTCTGCCCATAAACCCTGCTTACCACAACAACGATGATAACTCACGCTTGCCTTCATCAGCAACTATATGGATGTAAGAAGAACAATTGCAGACTCACAGCAAGAAAAATTAGCCAAATAAATAAACTCATATATCGCCATCCATGGGAAACTGTTGATAAATTCCATCTATTCAGACCGCAAGAATAATGATCTACACGATATGCAAATGACTATGCTCTGAAAAGTAGCTCAGAATAGAATATGCAGGAGAGCATGGGCCATCTCTCTGATTCTTTTGATAACGTTGCACTATTATCACAAAGGAAACTGAGACCATGTGCCAACCCGTCCCATGTGTAACGTATAAACGGTCAGTGGTTACAATGAAGGGATAGATAGTACAAGTGATGGAAAAATGGGTCTATCTAGGAAACAGCTGTTCGAGATCAGTGATTCCTACTAGGAAACAGCTGTCGAGATCAGTGATTCCTACCAATGAGTTGGTTAAAATAATAACAAATGTCAGCACAGCGTCTGGTCGAATGCGCTCGGCAGTGTCAAGAAATCAGCATAACGTGCCATGCCGCCATTTACCCCCATTCTGCGCTTCTCATGTGAGGGTTGGGCTGTCCAAACTGGAGGTGACAGAAAACTAAATCATTTGCACTAGACTTGTCTGAGGAGCATACAGCCCATTCTCTGGCAGGACCATATCACAAATAATGACGTCATATCCAGAGCCAGTGTACCTGGCACTTTTGCAGGAAACTAAATTGAGATGATTGAATATCCCAAAGAAGAATTTGTATAGCGAACTGAGTGAAGAAAGACGGTCACGGGAGCGTCCAGAAAAGCAGTTCAAAGACAGTTTGAAGGAGACCAAGCGCTGTCAAGTAGACAAAACCGCCTACGAAAACCCGCATAGAAATCGTTCAACTTGGAAATGTCCCCAAGCGCTGTCAAGTAGACAAAACCGCCTACGACAACCCGCATAGAAATCGTTCAACTTGGAAATGTCCCCAAGCGCTGTCAAGTAGACAAAACCGCCTACGAAAACCCGCATAGAAATCGTTCAACTTGGAAATGTCCCCAAGCGCTGTCAAGTAGACAAAACCGCCTACGACAACCCGCATAGAAATCGTTCAACTTGGAAATGTCCCCAAGCGCTGTCAAGTAGACAAAACCGCCTACGAAAACCCGCATAGAAATCGTTCAACTTGGAAATGTCCCCAAGCGCTGTCAAGTAGACAAAACCGCCTACGACAACCCGCATAGAAATCGTTCAACTTGGAAATGTCCCCAAGCGCTGTCAAGTAGACAAAACCGCCTACGACAACCCGCATAGAAATCGTTCAACTTGGAAATGTCCCCAAGCGCTGTCAAGTAGACAAAACCGCCTACGACAACCCGCATAGAAATCGTTCAACTTGGAAATGTCCCCAAGCGCTGTCAAGTAGACAAAACCGCCTACGACAACCCGCATAGAAATCGTTCAACTTGGAAATGTCCCCAAGCGCTGTCAAGTAGACAAAACCGCCTACGACAACCCGCATAGAAATCGTTCAACTTGGAAATGTCCCCAAGCGCTGTCAAGTAGACAAAACCGCCTACGACAACCCGCATAGAAATCGTTCAACTTGGAAATGTCCCCAAGCGCTGTCAAGTAGACAAAACCGCCTACGACAACCCGCATAGAAATCGTTCAACTTGGAAATGTCCCCAAGCGCTGTCAAGTAGACAAAACCGCCTACGACAACCCGCATAGAAATCGTTCAACTTGGAAATGTCCCCAAGCGCTGTCAAGTAGACAAAACCGCCTACGACAACCCGCATAGAAATCGTTCAACTTGGAAATGTCCCCAAGCGCTGTCAAGTAGACAAAACCGCCTACGACAACCCGCATAGAAATCGTTCAACTTGGAAATGTCCCCAAGCGCTGTCAAGTAGACAAAACCGCCTACGACAACCCGCATAGAAATCGTTCAACTTGGAAATGTCCCCAAGCGCTGTCAAGTAGACAAAACCGCCTACGACAACCCGCATAGAAATCGTTCAACTTGGAAATGTCCCCAAGCGCTGTCAAGTAGACAAAACCGCCTACGACAACCCGCATAGAAATCGTTCAACTTGGAAATGTCCCCAAGCGCTGTCAAGTAGACAAAACCGCCTACGACAACCCGCATAGAAATCGTTCAACTTGGAAATGTCCCCAAGCGCTGTCAAGTAGACAAAACCGCCTACGAAAACCCGCATAGAAATCGTTCAACTTGGAAATGTCCCCAAGCGCTGTCAAGTAGACAATACCGCCTACGAAAACCCGCATAGAAATCGTTCAACTTGGAAATGTCCCCAAGCGCTGTCAAGTAGACAAAACCGCCTACGAAAACCCGCATAGAAATCGTTCAACTTGGAAATGTCCCCAAGCGCTGTCAAGTAGACAAAACCGCCTACGAAAACCCGCATAGAAATCGTTCAACTTGGAAATGTCCCCAAGCGCTGTCAAGTAGACAAAACCGCCTACGAAAACCCGCATAGAAATCGTTCAACTTGGAAATGTCCCCAAGCGCTGTCAAGTAGACAAAACCGCCTACGAAAACCCGCATAGAAATCGTTCAACTTGGAAATGTCCGGTTCATAAACGACGATGCAATCAGCAAAACCTACATGTTCATGCCATTGTTGTGTTCAGCTCTCGATAAAACAATCAATAGGAACGCGAGACTGGAAATAGACAATGAAATGAAAAACGGTCCTGGAATTGAGAATGTGATTTGAGCATCGCATGTGCAGGTGAGATTAAAACATTCACATAAAAGGTGGAAGTGAGGCTGGTAATTGGATACTACATGTCAAAGTGAACCTCTGAAATGAACACCACATGTGAAATTTATGCTGAAAAATAAACATCGTGTTTGGAACTGAGTCAGAATTGAAAAAAAAACGTTGAAAGCGAAGCTCAGAATTGAACTTCAAGTGGGGAACGTGAGATTCAAGAATTAAATATCAATATGAAAATGAGGTTAAGAATTTAAATTAAATTTGAAAATTAATCTGTCATATGGACAAGTTGATCGAAAAGAAACATCTCTCGAATACATGCTGCAGTCATAATAGCTTATTTTGGCCCAGTTAGTTTTCAACTTTCGGTTTGAAATGTCAAGGTTTATTGACCTTGCGCAATTATGGGCGGTATTTCATTTCGCTCACAGTGTGATACGTCTCAATATCCACTTACCTCCCGCAGTGGCGTGGCTAGCAAATGCCAGGATAACAAAACACGCTAAATGATTGGTGGCTTATATTCTTCAAGGTTGCGTAGTAGCAACCATGGTACTCCTATCTCAAAGCCGCTAAAAAGTTATTTTGTTTTCCTATTAGCAAATAAAGATTCATTGTGAACGTCTGAGAGGCAGAGTTAGGGTTCTTGCTTTTGACGCCAAACGTACTTGGATCTATCACTGTTATTATTTGCTGTCGAGTAGACTTTTTTTTTTTAAAGTCAAATATGTTGTTAGGAGCGTCGCTTAGCAAAGGTTATACTATTTACTTTTTTACCTGGTTAACATATATATATATATATATACATATTGATTTTATGAGTATATATTTATGAAGGATTGAGGGGAAGAGAAAGAGGTTGCGACTTACAAACCATGGAAAAAAATTAATGAACAAAATGTAAAAGTTGATTCAAGTTAAGTTTAATCAAAATTTTGTAATGGGTCAGATACCGCACCTCCCTTCTCTTGTCCCCACATTTACCTTTTCACATCATCGCAACACATCGATATACTGTGCCTTCCTTCTACTGGTTTGTCAAACCGGTGGTTTTGGGAAACGAAACGTCTGGTAAGACAACTTCCATAAGAGAGACAACTCTGATCATAAACAACTGCGGCCTTGCAGATAGGCTGGGGACAGCCAAAGGCTAAGGAGGGCATCCCTACAGAAACGCCTGTTGAAATCGGATGCACGGGGCCGCAAGCCTAACAAAACAGTGCAACGTAAATCGCAGCATGATGACAGTACAACCGATTAGAAAAATGCATGGCGCTCATCCTGCGGAGTCCCGCCAGGCAGCGATAGTGCCGGGCCTCACGCCTCGAAGGGGCGCACCCTTGACTACTGGTGGTCACCCACCCATGTGTCGTGGAGTCAAGGCACATGGTTATGGGGCAACTTCTATTGACCAAAAACTCAAGACCCTCAAAATACAACAGTGGAATGCGGAGGGAGTCATTAACAAAAAACTTTCCCTAACACATCACCTGCATGAAGGTAAGATTGACGTGGCATGTATCCAGTAAACGCACCTCAACAATAATCACAAATTCTCAATCAGAGGATACCAGACCTTCCGTCTCGATAGAGAAGGCCACAAAGGAAGGGTCCTGATACTGACCAGAAACTGCATACCGAGTAGCGCGGTATCTGTCAATCACACCGGACAAGCAGAAATTGTAGGAGTTGACATAATGGCTCAAGAGACGAAGCTCCGCATTTTCAATCTGTACGGACCACCAAACAGAGACCTATTGCTCTCGAGTATGGAGGTCAGAGACTCCAACTGCATAGTAGTTGGAGATTTCAACAGCCACTCGGAGAGATGGGGCTACTCTGACACAGACAGCAGAGGTGACGAAGTGGAAGATTGGGAGATAGATGCAAATCTCTCCCTAATCAATAGGCCGGAGGATAGCCCTAGCTTCTATTCAAGAACATGGCATACCACCTCGACTCCAGATTTGGCCTTCTCCACGCAGGACATACACCATAAAATAGACCGCCAGGTGCTAAACCAACTGGCAGGTAGCGACCACAGGCCGATCAGGCTAACCATTGACATGGAAGTAGGCCCACAGGAAACAAAACCGCTCCCACGTTGGAATTACAAACGAGCCGACTGGGACAGATTTGCAATCCTGACAGATGGGCTGTGTGAAACCATCAACACACGAAACACCAAAATGAAGCCCATGGTGGAAAGCCTAAGCAAGGCAATAATGCAAGCCGCCACTGAAACTATCCCTAGAGGAGCTAGGAAAAACTATAAGCCCTACTGGAATGATGAGTTGCAGAAAGTGGAAGATGCAGTAACAATTGCTAGGAACATGGCAGAGCGAGAACAATCCATGGAGGCAAACATCGCCCTCAAAGCCGCCACGGCGAAATACAAACACACTCTTAAGCAAACAGCAAGAGAAAGCTGGAAAAATAAAACAGAAAGCCTAAACCTGGACAAAGACGGGAACAAGCTTTGGAAGCTAGTCAGAGCCATGAACGACGAAACCCCGTCAAACAAACATATTACCATCAAGCAGGGCGAGAACTTGATCACAGGTAAGAAAGCCGCAAACGCTTTTGTCGATCACTATGCCAGAGCAAACCACATCGAGGTCCCTGCAGATAAGCATACAGACATTAGCGAAGAGCTAAAGGGGCACGACAACATGAATACGGCACCTGAAGAGCACATGATGGCCAAATTAACAATGCGCGAAATGGAAGAGGCTATGAGAACATTAAAGAAAAGGAATTCTCCCGGAAAAGACGGGATAACAAACGAAATGCTGATGGGGCTGGGCCAAACAGCAAAGAGGAAACTGCCATCGGTCCTGAACCAAAGCTGGAAAGGGGGGATTGTACCCCAGGCATGGAAAGACGCAATATTGGTACCAGTACCAAAAACAGGAAAGGACAAAACAGATCCAAATGGATATAGGCCCATCAGCCTACTGAGCTGTGTCGGCAAGCTGATGGAACGGATGATAAACACCAGACTGATGTGGCATCTGGAAGAAAAACGAATACTAATTCCACAGCAAGCCGGCTTTAGACAGCACAGATCCACTGAGGACCAGGTCATCCTCATAGCCCAAGAGATAGAAGATGCCTACCAGGCACAGAAACAGGCTGTTTGGGTGGATCTGGAAAAGGCATTTGACAAAGTCTGGAAAGACGGACTTAGAGTCAAGCTAAGAAGAAGTGATGTTTGTGGGAAAATGTACAAGTGGATCAACCACTACCTCAAACAAAGAACGGCCAGAGTCCAAGTACAAGGGCAAATGAGCAAAAAGGTGACACTCGAACAGGGAGTACCCCAAGGGGGAGTACTGTCACCCACACTCTTCCTGGTATATATAAACGATATTACAAAGAATATTCCAAGAAGAGTCCATAGCTCAATGTTTGCAGACGATCTGGCTATGTGGACCTCTGAAAAGAATCTCACCATAGCAAGAAATCGGATGCAGACGGCCCTAACATCGCTGGAAGAGTGGGCGAACTCATGGCTGGTCAAAATAAACGAAGAGAAAACCACATGCACAATATTCTCGCTTTCATTAAAACCCCAAAATACCAAATTAAGTCTAAATGGCAAATTCCTGCAGCCAAACGACAACCCAACATATCTGGGAGTCACATTTGATCGGCGCATGACATGGAAAAGTCAGATTGAGAGAAACCGAATGAAAGCCAGAGAAAGAATGGCAATCATGAGGAAACTTGCTGGCACAAGCTGGGGAGCAGACGAAGGCATACTAAAGAAACTGTACACTGGAAGAGTGAGACCAGTTCTCGAGTATTGCATTGCGGCATGGACAACAGCAGCGAAGGCGAACTTCGATAAAGTTAGCAAACTTCAAAACCAAGCCATGAGAATTATAAAAGGAGGCATGAAGTCAACGCCAATTGTAGAACTTGAAAAGATTACAAAACTGCAATCCATGACCGATAGAAGAGACTGCAGAGCCCAGCTGCAGTCAGAGAAACTCCGAAGACTGATCGACCATCCGATGCACCAGAGACTAAACAATTTGGGAAATGGGAAACTAAAGCGGAGAAACTTTGCAGAAATAGCCAAAGCAAAGATGCACGAAGATCCCATAAACGCACTAACAACACCAAAACCCATCACTACTGTACGAAAACCTACCTGGAGGCAGGATATATTTCCAGAGGTGGTAGAAAATATACCAGGTATTGCAAACAAAAATTGCCAGACTGAAAAAGAAAGGAGAGATACTACCCTAAGCTTCATAACGAAAAGCTACCCAAGCATGGACTGGACCCATGCATACACCGACGGTTCTGTAACAAACACTACACAGAACGGAGGGGCAGGAGCATTCCTGAACCTACCAAATGGCAGAAAAATTACACTGGCATTCGCTACTGGTAAGTACACAAGCAATTTCAGAGCGGAGGCAGAGGCACTGAGGGCGGCAGAGGAAGAAATTGTTACACACAGTGAAAATGAAAGCCATATAGTCCTGCTTACAGATGCTCTCGCCGTAGTCACAGCGCTAAAAAGCCAGAAAAACACTGAGCTTAATGACTTAAGAGCAGCACTCTGCAAACTGTGCCAGCAGTCCGCACCAAAAAGGGTAGTGGTACAGTGGGTCCCATCACACTGCAACATCCAAGGCAACGAGGAGGCAGACAGACTGGCAAAAGAAGGTGCAAGACTACCACAAACAGATACCAGTATGACGTACGAAGAGTCAAAACGGCTTATCAAAGCCAGATACATGACCAAATGGGAAACCGAACATACTGGTTACACCAAAAACGATGCCTATTACCAGTTGAACCGAAGAGAGCAGGTCGTTGTCTTCAGACTTCGCACTGGCCACAATAGACTAAGGTACCACCTATTCAACAAATTAAAGATAGGGTGTACCGACGAATGCCCGTGCGGTACTGGTAAAATGACGGCTGACCATCTGCTGCAGAACTGCCCGATATACGAGGATCAGAGAGAGCAGATGTGGCCATCACCAGTGGAACTGCAAGACAAGCTCTATGGCAGTGGCGACAGCCTCAGGACGACCGCCGCTTTTTTTCGAAAAAATAATGGTTACTGTCTGACTGCGTACGAAGAAGAAGAAGAAGAAGAAGATACCGCACCGAGACAAGAACACAAACAACACCTACGATACGACCAATAGGCCTTCATCAGGGACAACAAATAACAAAAATACTGAACTAGCAAATCAACATATAAGGCAAAAATTGTCTACTTATCTGATGGTAGACCCAGTATGTCTAAGCGACTGTTTGGGTCGGAAGCTCGACTGGAAATGAGGACTTACAAACCAATGGTCATAACCTCAATAGAAATATTACGGAAAGAAAGGAAAAAATGTTGCTGGTTAAATGAGAAATTCAACAAAAGATTACACCCATCCAGGTTTAACATTTGTCTTCCCAGACGACCTTTTGTAATATTGGTGAACATAAACAACAAATACACGACAGTCCTGGAAACAACATGCATTCGTGATGTAATCTTTCTGGTTTAACAACAAAACCAGCTATGTGCGAATAACACAGAACACGAGATTTACAGGGATGTAGTAATATGCTAATATTCTTGGAAATAATCCTGGGTTAATGATATTCTTAGCTGTGAATCCCGTATTGAATGTACACTTTTAGCTGTGGAACATACTGAAGTGTTTATCACCTGTATCAAGGTGTCAGAATGAAAGCGTCGCATTTAAGTTATAGTGGCTGAAGTTACTGTTTTGAACTGAGTTTAAGAATGTCTTATAAATATTCTCGGGTAAAAGTGTCCAATGGTTCTGCTTACATCCCAAAATCCCAAAGCGTATTGAAAAAGGTAGGTCTAGGTCCTGGTCAGGTGAAACATACTGATCAGACTTTGTTAGTCAGGGTCTGGTAAAATATACTGATCAGACTATGTTAGTCAGGGTGAGGTGAAACATATTGATCAGACTATGTCAGTCAGGGTTAGGTGAAACATATTGATCAGACTTTGTCAGTCAGGGTCAGGTGAAACATGCTGATCCGATTATGTTAGTCAGTGTCAGCTGAAACATACTGATCAGACTATATCAGTCAGGTTTAGGTGAAACATACTGGTCGCACTATGTTAGTCAATGTCAGGTGAATATAATGACCAACACCCTATCTCACTTCCGTGCACTTTTCCCCGGATACAGACGGTTTAATGACAGTTTGCTGAACGAGATGGGGATCGACGCGATCTCCGTAGTAATGAGCGACACGCAGATAAACCAATCATAGTACAACAGCTTGGAGAGCCTCGGTCTGCCTTTATCAACACGATCTGTGTATGAAGAAAGTTATTTCAACCCGTCACCTAAAGCTTTTTCCAGGGCGCACAAAAGAGGAAAGTTACTAATCGCTGGCATACAACAGCAACAAGAACAACTAGGCACAATCAGGACCACGGTGATCACAGCGTCGATACCCGCCTCGTTGGTCAGGCTTCTGTAACACAGCCTGTTTGAACAAGCAGAGTCAGGACATCAAATGGGAATAGATCCTTATGAGGCTACTACTGCTGCACTAAAAGTTATGCACAACTTGAAACTAGGCATAGTGGATTTACATGAGCTATTCTGTCTCTTAAATGGGTGTAGTCGAAGATGGAGATAACTACAATGTAGTTAACAAAACAAAGTCCGTGGTTGAAGGTTATGCATGCTGCTTAAAACAGCTAGAGCACTACATAACGAAAAGATATATATTTCATCATCATTCTGTTTTTGTCTAGTTTCCCTTGGAGAGTACAACAGCAAACATCTGCACTTCGCCTATTCCTTGTTTGTGAATTGGTCTTGTTTACCATGAGATCCCGATTAAACTGATTTACTTCTCGACAGTTCATCGTCAGGTGATTTTTGGCTTCCCTCTTGTCTCTTTCCATGTGTGTTCCAATCTTGCGCATTAGTGGCTATACTATCCTACTTCTTTCTTATAGTGTCTCCTATCCATTCCCCAAAATCGTGTATCCGTCTGGTGTCCTTTGGAGAATAGATCTGCTATAGATACTCTCCAATTGTTTCTATTCTGTGTCGTATTCTTGAGCTCCACCCAAAGGACACCGATTGACTTGACAACCCCTCGACCGTTCGTCGGTGTTCTTTCCAAACTATTACATATTTGCTTATATCTGAGGGTGTGTTCTTTGCATCTACACTTTCGCTCCGTGATCTTCCGTCATATCTGCTGCTACCTTGTCCTATCTCACAGATCTGTGTTGACTATCTAGACATACTGAAGTCATGGCATTTTCCTTGGGAAAGACCCATCAGGTAATGGTAACAGTGGCCATACAGCAGACGCTGCTGTCGGAGAGGAAGTGTTGGAAAAGTTATTGTATTAGACGTCAGCTGTTTGCTGTTTATCATACGGATTTGTCTGTTACCTTTCTCGCTGTCATTCCTTTCCAGACAGTAAACATGGTACCTATATATAGATGGGTTGACTGGAGCGTGTTATTAACATAGAACGAGCACATTATCTTTGCTTTGAGAAGTGCGAGCTCTAATACGCTGCAACACTGACAGTACACTGAAGTCAATTTACATTTCTCTGTCAATATTTTTTGTTTGTGTTGTAGATATATCAGACACAGAGGCCCCCGACATTCTTTGTCACATCATGATGATGTTAGTCAAACCGGAGACTGGTGTTGAAGCCGTCAGATCATGTCACGCATTGTCATATGTTAGTCAGTACGGAGACTGGTGTTGAAGCCGTCTGATCATGTCACGCCACTGTCCTATGTTAGTCAGTCTGAAGATGTGTTGAAGCCCTCTGATCATGTAACGGCAATTTCCTCTGTTAGTCAGTACGGAGACTGGTGTTGAAGCCGTCTGATCATGTCACGCCACTGTCCTATGTTAGTCAGTCTGAAGATGTGTTGAAGCCCTGTGATCATGTCACGGCAATGTCCTCTGTTAGTCAGTACGGAGACTGGTGTTGAAGCCGTCTGATCATGTCACGCCACTGTCCTATGTTAGTCAGTCTGAAGATGTGTTGAAGTTGCCTGCCACTTCACTGTCATCTGTTAGTCATTCTGGTGTTGAAATGGTTTGGTCATCCTTCTCCGATGTCTCCTGTTCTCAACATATCTCACCAGTTCAGTATACATCTACACGCCAATATTCAGGCCCGCCTGTATGATGTAATTTTCTCTGAATTATGCCTTTCAGTGCTTTCAATAATAATCTTGTTCTATCCACCTCAATCTGTGCATTCTACGACAACATTACATCTCAAAACCTTCTAAGGTTTCTATCTTGTTGTTTGGAGGATATTGTTTCTGGAGCAGCATAGCGGGCTAATCGTCGGCCATATGTGATGAATTATCCTTTACGAAGCGCAATATTAATGTTGTTTGGCTTGGCTTGGCTTCATTCGTTCTCAATCTCCCGCTACCAAACCCTAAAAGGACTTAAGTAGCAGAATGTAGTACATAGAACGGAATGCGCTGTGTCGTAGTTTACAGCTTGACTGCGATAATTGCACCTTTCGGTCCAACACATCCGATTTCAGCAAGCATGTTTTGAGTACCGGGTTAGCATTCCCTCTTCGATCCCTTCTCCTTATCCAGGATCACCACGTGGAGGTGTAGAAGGGTCTTGGCAGCTCTAGTTCGCTGGCCCTAACGCTAGCAGTCATCTATGGGTCGCTGACCACTGCAAATCATGCGCTGCTCAGCATCTTGATCCCTAATGTTGTTTGATGTTTGAAGTTTGTTTTTTGTTATTCTCCGAAATGCCCTTTTTATACTGCAACCCTAGATCTGACTGCAGCCTCACAACTCCATCGTTTGCAATAATTTGGTCTAAATACGAACACTTCTGCGTTTATGTTTATGGTTTATATTTCACTGCTGATGTTCGCTGTGTCTAGTAAGACACAGTAAGTAAATACTGTATTGTTCTTCTTTCAACCAAATATTTACCACTGGCAGACGCTGCAGCAACTTCAGGTTCGAAGCCAGTGCCCTGAGACAAGCAGCTGAAACCCTTATAGATCATAAGGAGTGGTCATTTTCATATACGCCCTTGCAGTGTTAATGGCGCTCAAGAACAGCACAAAAATGAGCTCGGTGCTCTGGTAGGCTCCAGTGCTTCCAAAAAAGCACAGTCCAGTGGATACCAGTCCACTGGAATATTCCAGGCAACGAGGAGGCGGACAGACTAGCCAGAGAGGGAGGAATGCTGCAGCAGAGTGATACAGAAATCACTTACAATGAGACAAAAGCATTCATTAAGGCAACGTACAGTGGAAAATGGAAAGAAGACCATCCTGGCCACAAAGAAAACGAAGCCTACCATCAACTCTCCAGGCGAGACCAAGTGATAATTCTCCGGCTACGCTCAGGTGACAACAGACGGGGATGCCATTGGTACAACAAGTTCAAAATTGGCACTACAGAATTTATGCCTGAGGGCACATCCCCTATGACGGCAGAACATATGTTCCAATCCTGTCCACTGTAAACCGACAAAAGAAGTAGCATTTGACAACAGCCAGTGTCTGTCCACGAGAAACAGTACGGAAGCGTACAGAGCCTTAAGTCGACTCCTGCATTCGTTAGAGTCATTGAAGTCGAGGTCTGAAGACGAAAAAGGAAGAAGAAGAAGAAACCAAATATTGTGGCTGTATTAATGATCTTGGCGAGCATATATTCTAACAGATTCTCTGTTCGTCGTGTGCTGGTTTGGTCATCCTCAGATTGAAAGCGCATATTCGTTCTCCATTGGATGCAACCCCAATGTTGCCTTTTCTGACAGCTTCTGCATAAAGATGGTAAGCGTGTGGGGTTTTATGACTAAACTCAAATATATAAAGCTGTATCCTGGTCCGACACTTTGATGGGATCATGAAATGTGCCAAGGGCATTGACGGTCCTCAGTTGTTATGAGCGTGTTTGTTGTATATACAAATAATGTTATAGGTGATGAAGGTATAGGGGACCACCCAATGTGTGTGAATACACGAGGGACCAGAGGAAGGAGAAATATTGGGAGAGTGGGATTAAGAAAGAGAAGGTGGGGGAGATTAAGCGACGAAGACAGAGAATGTAAGAGGAGACGGTGGAAGAACGTGAATGAAAGAGGGGGGAATGAAAGAGGTAATTTCAGAAAGAAAACAAATTAGTACGGGACATTAAGGGATTGAGGGAGTGAGGGAGACGGTGGGATTGAGGTAGACCGTGGGAGTAAGGGTGACGGTGGGAGTAAGGGGGACGGTGGGAGTGAGGGTGACGGTGGGATGGAGGGAGACGGTAGGAGAAAGGGAGATGATGGGAGTGAAGGAGACGGTGGGATGGAGAGAGACGGTAGGAGAAAGGGAGATGATGGGAGTTAGAGAGACGGTGGGAGTGAGGGAGACGGTGGGAGTGAGGGAGACGGTGGGAGGGAGGGAGACGGTGGGAGTGAGGGTGACGGTAGGATGGGGGGAGACGGTGGGATGAAGGGAGACGGTGGGAGGGAGGGAGACATTCGGAGTGAGGATGATGGTGGGATGGAGGGAGACTGTAGGAGGGAGGGAGATGATGGGAGTGAGGGAGACGGTGGGAGTGAGGGAGGCGATGGGAGTGAGGGAGACGGTGGGAAGAGGGAGACGGTGGGAGTCGGAGAGACGGTGGGAGTTAGGGAGACGGTGGGAGGGAGGGAGACGGTGGGAGTGAGGGAGGCGATGGGAGTGAGGGAGACGGTGGGAGGAGGGAGACGGTGGGAGGAGGGAGACGGTGGGAGGAGGGAGACGGTAGGATGGAGGGAGACGGTGGGAGTGAGGGAGACGGTGGGAGTGAGGGAGACGGTGGGAGGGAGGGAGACGGTGGGAGGGAGGGAGACGGTGGGAGGGAGGGAGACGTGGGAGGAGGGTAACGGTGGGATGGAGGGAGACGGTGGGAGGGAGGGTGACGGTGGGAGGGAGGTAGACAGTGGGAGGGAGGGAGACAGTGGGAGGGAGGTAGACAGTGGGAGGGAGGGAGACAGTGTGAGTGAGGAAGACGATGGGAGGGAGGGTGACGGTGGGAGTGTGATTGAAGGAAGAGTGGTAGAAGAAAGAAAATGACAGATAGAAATAAACAGATAGAGAAAGTGAGAAAAATTAAGCAAAGTAGACAAAGGGAAAAAAGGAAAAAATGTATCCGAGATGGAGAGAGTAAAGTGAGAGATGACGACATAAGGAAAACATGATAGAACATGGGCAGCAGGGAACACACAAAATTAATTGAGAGACAGAAGACGAATGTGCAAACAGAAGTGAGAGGGAGAGAGAGATTGAGAAAGAAAGAGAGGGAGAGGAGACAGAGAAAGTAAAATAGTGATGAAAAAAAAAGATAAATGTTAGAGAGGGGGGGAGAAGGGGACTGACATAGAGAATGAAAAGGGAGGCAGAGTAAAGGAGATAGAAGAAGACGTGTGATAGGAAGAAAGAGTGAGATTGTGGGAGGGATAGGAAAAGAATAGTGAGAGAGTTAGGCAGACGGCGAAAGAGGTTTAAGAAGTAGGAAAATGAGTGAGATTTTAAAAATTGAGATGGTGAAAGAAAAAGAGGCTGCAAATGTGAGAGCGGAGATACAATGATATAACATGATACTAATAAATTCATGCGGACAATGACTTTCTTGTAGATTATACAAGGTGGTGCTAAAAGCCTCGGAATGTATGTTAGCGTCAACTTAACTTAACGTCTTTATACTGGTTTAGAAGACTCTGCAGAGTCTGCATACAACCAGTTTCATATACATCACCTTGCTCTAAAAGCTATGCTCCTCCAATTTATTTTCAAATGCATTAACTGTTCCTATCTTCACAAACTCCCGTGGCAATGCATTCCAAGCATTCACCACTCTGACTAAAAATGTTGTTTCCTAATATCTAATCTGGACTTCTCTTTAGTCAGCTTGTAGCTGTGCCCTCTTGTTATTGTGGGTGGCTGTATTTTAAAACACGTGTTAGAGTCTAATTTATCGATTCCTCTGGTCATCTTATAAATCTGCATTAAGTCACTACGAATTCTTCTCTTTTCTAGACACTGTAGGTCGGCTTTTCTGAGTCTTTCATCTTAACTGTAATTCTGGAATCCCACTATCAGCTTTGTCGCTCTTTTTTGAACTCTTTCCAGTATGTTTATATCCCCTCTATGATAAGGATTCCACACCTGTACTTAGTACTCCAATCTAGGTCTAACTAATGCTTTCTACAGTTTAGCTATCACTTCCTTGCTCCTATGTTTAATATTTCTCATCATACCTAACATTGCATTTGCCTTTTTCACTGCTGCCTGAACTTGCTCACTCACCTTACCTGTATGATCTATTATAACCCAAAGGTCCCTTTCCTTATCTATCTTTCTAAAATTGTTCTCTCCCATTCTGTAAGTATGTTCCATATTGGATCTACCCATGTGGATGACTGTACATTTATCTATATTAAACCCCATACGCCAACTTACAGACCATTCTCGAATTGAATCTAAATCCGACCTCAATATATCCACTTCTGCTTAAGATGAGACACTACTGCATAGTTTTGTGTCATCAGCAAATTTTGCAATTATGGATCCCAAATCAATGTCCAAATCATTTATATATATTTATTTATTTTTTATTTTTTTTGCTTAGATGTTTGCCTCACTAGTTACTACTGGCGGATGCGCGCCATTTTCCACCCCAGACCGTAGTCCATTGGGCGATATCAGGACGCATAAACCAGTGCTTGGATGAATGTGTGCGTCTGCATGTACCTATGCTAGATTTGTACGCCCTCAGAAGCTAGCCCAACCAAAGTGCAATGGAAGGGCCTCACCATGATGGCGCGTGTGAAAGTTGTGCAAGGGTGTGACTGTAGGACAGAGTCAAATGAAACAGAGGGAGGTGAGAAGAGAGAGAAGGGGAAGAGTGGCCCTCAGGGTATGTATATATCAAGACAACGATTCCAAGTGAAGTGTATATTACTACTCGAGTACAATATATAACGAACAACAGAAAAGAAATTGAAGTAAAATGGGCCAATAATTCGAAATCAGGACCTTCATATGATACACGATGATTTAGACATGCGAGACACCTTAAAAAAGTGCCACAACTGGGCTAGTCTTTCGTTATTCACTACTTGCGACTATGGAATATCAGAAAGTATGGGCCGTACTTCACTTTCTTGTCTGTTGTTCCATATATATATAACATTCGAGTGCAGATAAATACGTGTCCTGTGATCGTTGACACAAAGAAACATTGTGTGTTTGCATCTGGGCTGCCTCGACGTTTCCACATATTTCTTTCTTACTATATGCTAATAACCTTGAACTTGGGGCATAATTCTCATAATTTTTACAATTATTTTTCTGTTTGTTAGTTGCCTAAGGTGGTAATACTTTTGCGCCGTACGGTCATTGCATCCGACATTGGAACATATAGTAATATGTTCAGTTCCCGTAGGAGTACGACCTTGCCAGTTCATGTATCCATGCACGTGCAAGTTTGGTTTGACACGGCTCCAAAAAGAACAAGAAAATGGACAATGCAAAGGAGAAGAAGATATTAATGATTTCACATTCTTTCTTTTGATCTAATTCTCAGAATTACTGAGGTGTCTCAAATGTTGTGTCGTATACCTTGTCTTTCGTACCACTCTCTGTAGTACAAAGTCCCAAAAACTTCCAAGAATGTCTTTCATAGTGCTGTCCGACCAACGCATATTTCTCTAAACAATGCCAGATATCGTCGACACGTAGGTAAATAAAAGTCTCATTCCTAACCGACCTGACACAGGGGTCCCTCTTGCGTGGATGTCGGTTCAAATCACCACTCGACCTAGTTTACACAAGGCGATGTTCAACAAATGGTAACTCGAGAAGCTAATCGCGAGGGAGAAGTCAGAGAAAGGTCGACTTTTGGTACATACTATAAACGTGTGTAGATTTGTGGAGGTCACATCTGGTGCCCGTATGACTGCGAGAGAGACGGCTTGAGTGTGATTTGTTTCAGTGATAGTTGTTAGACATTGGCTTGACAGATTTCTAAAAGAAATGTTGTGGATTTAGACATTAATAATTTGTGTATATCCGTATTGTTTTTTTTTCTTCTGAGTTACTGTGTTTATATTTAATTGTTTTGTTAATGTTACTGATTGTTATGTGTTTTGTTATTTTGCATGAGCGCTAATGTTAGTTATAAAGTATTTCAAGACCAAATAGCACATGTCCTCATCATGTATCACTTCATTTGATAAACCCTGCTCTTATGACAACCAATCTATGAGACTATTGATCCTTGGCCAGCCCGTCCGCCAACCTCAGAACCGTTCTAATGTTCTGTGTTCATCTTTTCCTTAATGTACCTCTGCCTGGCTTGTCAGAACTTCACCTTCTAGTATCGTTTTGTGACTTTGGATATAGCCAACGTATTTTAATTTCCCAGTCTTACTATTGTTTTCTTACTAATTTAGTTTTATATCCAGCTCATTTATGATTTCTGTGTTTTTCTTTCTCCCTGTTCTTGGCAATTTTAGCACTTTCCTGTAGCATTTTGACTCGAAGGATTCAATCGTATTCTGGAGTGCTTGTGTGATTATCGATGTCACGTATCCGGAAGTAACGACCAGGACGATGCAAGATCCTATGATCGTTATTTGTGTCAATGTGCTTGTGTTTTGCCAAAGATTGTTCCCTTTATTTAATCTCTGCAAGGTCATGGACAATCTTCTTCGTACTTCGCTTTATCAGTCTCCATTGACGCTTTATAATCAAGCCAAGATATCTAAAGCGTGTAACTTCCTTAACTTCTTGCTTCTCTGTGATAACTTTAGGTCTGGTTTTTGCCTTATCAGTTCTCATTTTCAAGGTCCTGCTGTTGTTTAGGTATAGATTGTGCTGCACGCTGTTTTGTTTAACTGACAGATTCATCTGGTCCAGCACTGCAGCGCTCTGGGAAATGACATCTGCATCATCTACATTTCTTCGTTCTGAAATTTATAAAATTATTTTTTTCAACTTATTGAATATGTTATTAAAATTGTCTTGAGAGAGGAGACTAACGACTGGTCAGATAAAATATACTGATCGGATATGTTAGTCACGATCAGGTAAAATATATTGATAGGACAATGTTCGTCACCGTCAAATAAAACAAAAACTGATCGGACATGTTAGTCGGGGTCAAATAAAACACAAACTGATCGGACATGTTAGTCATGGTCAGGTAAAATGAACTGATCGGACAATGTAAGTCAGGGTCAGGTAAAATGAACTGATCGGACAATGTAAGTCAGGGTCAGATAAAATATACTGATCGGACATGTTAGTCAGTATCAGACAAAATGTACTGACAGGTCCCCCACCTTGACTTCCTCGTAACCCTCCCTGGAAACGGGCTGTTTTCATGGCAGTCTTTTGCTAACGAGGTGGAAGACCGAGGTGATTCCCCGTAGTAGTCAGTGACACGCAGATGAAGCAAAGAATATCACAACAACTTGGAGGACTCCCGGTACACCTTCATCAGCACGATTGGAATGTGAGGTTTGATTACCCAATATTTGACGTCATTGTCAGGACGCACAACAAAGTAGGCTTACTCATTGTGGGCACTCAACAACAAAAACATTAAAACGATTTAATTCATTGGGTTGCTAATTCATTGTATTGTTGCGATTTGTATACATGATTTTGTATACACATTTAGATTGCATTGTATTTGTTTTCTAGTTATTTGATAAAACGCATTATGTTTGAAAGTGTTTCTTATAAAAAAGTCAATTTTGATGTCGCTTCCTGTGAGATTCTTATACAAATCGATAGAATCCGGTCTAGTAGTGTCACCGAAAATGCTCAATTCGCAGAGCGTATAGTTATCGTGGTGGCCCAGTGAAAGAGTACTGCCCAAAAAATAAAAAAGTACGGCGATTCTAAAACTGACTGACTACCTGCATGTGTCCCCTGTTTTTGGCAGGGCATGCCATTCTAGTATTGGCCTTTACAACCATCACAGAAAACATTTCCCAACAAAAGTCTGACGCTGTCGCCATTTTCCCATGCGATGGGCAACTATTATTATTATCAAACAAAACAGCGTTTCTGCATTGACGCCACTTTGTTGCAATTTTTTTTTTTTTTTTGCGTTAGCTTTATTTTCTCTAATCCCCAAGACGGTGTGCGTTGCACTGTGGTTTTTTTTTGTTTTGTGCCTGGTGACAAATGCATCCGACATCAGCATGAATTTTATGTAAGGGTCTACTTCCTCCTGTATTTTTTAAGGGTTTGCTTCCCCAGTGCTATGATGGGCATCGAGCCCAGCACCTTCAGCTGGTGAGCCGTGTCACGTAACCACTATCCCGCGCCGACCCCTAGTTTTTTGCTATCAATTTAAAACTGCATTAAACAAGCTATATGCAGTGTCGACAGCCTCAGGATGACCGCTGCTTTTTTCGAAAAAATAAAGGTTGACGTCTGACAGCGTACGAAGAAGAAGAAGAATTTAAAACTGTTCTATCTTTAAAAGGAAAACAAGAAAAGAGGACGGCCTTGCAATCCTAGCGATTAGTTTAGTAGACTAGATAGCTTTACCATTAGGGCACATAAGGCCCTGTCACGATACATTAGTGACAAGATTGTTTTATATTATCAGTCACAATTTAGATCTACAGTTCTGTGTAGGCCCTCCACTGCAGCCAGTCCCTTTTAAATAAAACCTGTTTAAAGACACTTGAATGTATCTACCATTTGGCTCCAATGTACGGCAGGTGTTTCAACTGTATCAGGCTACTTTACGAGAAATATGTATCCAAGCTTTTACAGCGGCTGATTTATAATGTAAATAATTCTTTTACATGTTCGGGTTGCTAGCCCGAAACACAACCTTCTTTAATCGTCTTTTAGAACATTATTAGAAATGACAGTGGTCAATTCCTTCCCTAATGAATACCACTCCTGCGACCGTTTTTCTGCGTTAGGTGTATTTTACTTAAATCCCTACTGATTCATAAATACTCAGCCAATCATTGTATCAAGGTAACGTGGCTACATATTACCCCCCCCCCCCCCCCTCACTACTCGTTCAAGCAACTACCAGACAAAAACATCTGCCGGTAAATCATACTAGTTTGAGGACGTGAATAAGTCATACAAGAACCTAAGACAGGAAAATACCAACGATTATTAGATGAACGCATTAAGGGATTAACGCAGTCTCCTGGTTCCCGAATAAAACTACCAATCCAAGCAAACGCAGCACAAATTGTGGAATTACTTCGATAATGAGATTATAAGAGATCTCAGTCTACAGATGAACGTTGTAAGTAGAAAGTCTATTCATTTACCTCCCCCGTTGTTTTTTCAATCTTTCCAACATCACCTTAATGGCAAAGGTGCATACCAGGTCGCCGTCCCTTAAGATTTGTAGTAGATTCTCTAGAGTCCGGATGGCGCCTGAAGGTAGGGAGTGGTCCTAGCGATGCTAATTCTTTCCGGGGCTTATAAAACAGAAGTTGGTTCCAGAATCTGTATCTTGTTCTAGACTTTTTCTACCGATTCCTCGCGGAAACTAGCTATTCACAATTTGTAATGTAATGTACACTAGTATATGGCATTGTTTCTAAACAGCATTACTCGAAATAGGATTACTCGATGGCAAGTAGGATTTTGGCATGCATTAAGCGATGGTCTGAAAACACAATCACGAGTTGCAGAGTATTTTATCCTAACGTGGTTAGACTGTTTATGATTTCATACAATTACTCAGTGTGGCAACAAACGACATTCACGCAGAACTGTCTAATAGTTAAAGGCGTATACACCAGTGTTGGGATAAGAGGGCCGTATGACAGGACATGAGAGACGCCAAAATAATACCCCTTTACAAGAAAAAGCGAGACGGAGGAAACTGCAACAATCACAGGCAAATACAGCTCCTCAACACAGTATGCAAAGTGTATGCTCGCATCATCCTGAGCAGGCTGCGATAGCTGGAATGACAGGGTGTACCTAGAGTCTCAGTGTGGTTTTCGCACAGAAAGGTCCATCGTTGATATGTTCTTTTTACTGAGATAATTACAAGAGAAATGCAGATAACAACACAAGCTACTTTTTCTTTACTTCATCTACCTCATCAGCGTACAAAAAACAAAAGTGATGATTTATAGTGCAGATCCTCCAGACTGTGTCTTAAACAACAACAATGTGGAAGTAGTAAATCATTTTAAGTACCTCAGATCAATTATTACCGACAAGCTTTAATGGGAAGGCAAAACTGCAGAAGCGATTAGGAATGGCTTCAACACTTGCCAGGCTCTCACAGAGAGTGTGGAATAACATCACGTTGACCATCTCCACGCAGGTTGCTGTGTACATATCATGTGTTATTAGTACCCTGCTCTATGGCAGCGAAACATGGACTTTGTGTGTCTTTAATGAAAAAAGTCTAAATGCTTTTCATATGCGCTGCCTGAGACGCATACTTGAATTTTTTTGGAGTGACAGAGTGACTAACCAGGAAGTGTTGGACCGTGCAAAGATTGCCAGTTTGGTTACGATCCTCCGTCAGCACCGATTGCGGTGATCTGGTCATGTGTACAGAAGGGAGGATGGGCGAATACCAAAAGATATCCTATATGGAGAGCTGACCAAGGGCAAACGTAAAAAAATAGACCCTTCTTCACTATTAAGATGTTTGCAAGCGTGACCTGAAGGCATTGGATATGAACACCTACACTGGGAGTAACTTGCCAAAGACAGACCTGGCTAGAGGCAGGCTATGTGTGTTGGTCTGCAGACAGGGGAAGACAAGATGCGTCAAGATGCAGACTCCAAAAGTGTACGATAAAAGCAAGGGCAACAACTGACTGCCCCCTCTCTCACGTGAAGTCAATTGTCTCTCGAGACTGACAGGATGTCAATCAATACACATTAATAGTTTGAGGTGTGGTTATTGTGGCATATAGTTGCTTTTTCAAAACTTAAATTGCAATCAATTTCAAAATGAGTTTGAAGGGCACATTTATAACAAAGCAGACGGTTACCGTTTTACTATAACAGTTCTTCCACAGGGAATCTAAGGTGGGTCATTTAAATTGCAAAATGAACGATCCAGAAAAACGAACGCAATTGGCTTTTGGTCTGGATAGGGCATTCTTTTGCCGTTGGATTGGACATGAATCAGAGTGCACTCATATCAAGCAAGGAAGGAGATTGGACATGATTCAGAGTGCACTCATATCAAGTAAGGAAGAAGATTGGAAATGAATCAGAGTGCACTCATATCAAGTAAGGAAGAAGATTGGACATGAATCAGAGTGCACTCATATCAAGCAAGGAAGGAGATTGGACATGAATCAGAGTGCACTCATATCAAGCAAGGAAGGAGATTGGACATGAATCAGAGTGCACTCATATCAAGCAAGGAAGGAGATTGGAAATGAATCAGAGTGCACTCATATCAAGTTAGGAAGAAGATTGGACATGAATCAGAGTGCACTCATATCAAGTAAGGAAGAAGATTGGACATGAATCAGAGTGCACTCATATCAAGCAAGGACGGAGATTGGACATGATTCAGAGTGCACTCATATCAAGTAAGGAAGAAGATTGGAAATGAATCAGAGTGCACTCATATCAAGTAAGGAAGAAGATTGGACATGAATCAGAGTGCACTCATATCAAGCAAGGAAGGAGATTGGACATGAATCAGAGTGCACTCATATCAAGCAAGGAAGGAGATTGGACATGAATCAGAGTGCACTCGTATCAAGCAAGGAAGGAGATTGGAAATGAATCAGAGTGCACTCATATCAAGTAAGGAAGAAGATTGGACATGAATCAGAGTGCACTCATATCAAGCAAGGAAGGAGATTGGACATGAATCAGAGTGCACTCATATCAAGCAAGGAAGGAGATTGGACATGAATCAGAGTGCACTCATATCAAGCAAGGAAGGAGATTGGACATGAATCAGAGTGCACTCATATCAAGCAAGGAAGGAGATTGGACATGAATCAGAGTGCACTCATATCAAGCAAGGTGGGAGATTGGACATGAATCAGAGTGCACTCATATCAAGTAAGGAAGAAGATTGGACATGAATCAGAGTGCACTCATATCAAGCAAGGACGGAGATTGGACATGAATCAGAGTGCACTCATATCAAGCAAAGAAGGAAAATGAAATTTGACGATTTCGACAGGATGTCATAAAATGGGAGATATTAAAATAGTTTAAGAAATTTAACTTGTTACTCTCCGGAAACTAAAATTAACAGTAGAGCTTGTGTGGGTTAAAGTCAAAGGACAAGATGCAGAATAGAACAGGACATTTAAAATGTGGGAAGTGCTGACCTTTCGAAAATAGACATTCAGTTCTGGAAGACGTTTGTTGAACATGTGCTCCGGGAAGAAAAACAGTACTGGCAACGAGATGGATTACAATTTGTCCAGCCAATAAAAATGATCAATCTCTTTTATTCGATAGATTCGGATGATTAATATCATCTTTTGTGGACATACTGATTAGCAGACCTGGATGAATTAGAGTATGATTATCAAAACAATTAGGTGTACATACAATAGTAACAAATACATTACAATATTCAAATGCGTTAAACAACTTAAAATTAGCTGCGCAGTTGATACAACTTTGGGGGTCTAAGGGTGACCAAAGGGCTGAAATAACTGTTGCATATTGGTGCCATTTTTACGATTGTACATAAAGGGCACCACAAACAATCAATTTATCTATCAAGGCATTACGAGATACGCCTATGAACAAAATGCTGACAAATTCAGCTGCGTACTGTAAAATCTTAAATTTAATGTACTTTCTTTGCAAAGGTCCTAAAAGAATTCATCGATGTGCAAATGCCTTAACATCTATGGACTAAATAATTTCAATGTTTTAGCGTCATGGATACTCTAAGGCTGCATGCGAAAAAGCATTTGTATCTGACATGTAGTTCAGTAGAACATTTCTTCGGACCGTGTACATCAATTAAATGCCGGACTATAACAAGATCGGCACCTGCAGCTGTCTACCTCTTCCCGTAAAATATTACTTTAAGTCTCAAATATAAATATGACCAGGTCAACATTGAATGGCTTAGCTTGTACTTGTTGGAAAACATATGCTCCAGCGGGAACTGGAAAGTTTTTAAAATTAATATATACACAATGTACATACTAGACACAGAGATGTGTTTGTGTCTACACTCTTGCTGTTTTCACTAAACATAGGCAAAGCATTTCGTCTTCGCTACCGTTCGCCATGAACAAAATCACATAATTCTTCTTCGTAAACCAAGCCGTCTACCCCATGTTTCTCTCCTCATCCACAGTCCGCTTGCATCTCAAATAACCCCACCAGTCTCCCTTATAAAACGGATGGTCTATCTCATGCATTCATATATTGCCATTCAATGTATCTTTCAAATAACTATACTCATATTATATACATACATCAGCCATGGATAGCGAAATGGGAAAAACGCAGTAATCGTACAGGCGCTCGATAAGAAAACAATTGGCCACGGCATTACGTCGGTAACATCAAACGTAACAATGGCCTAAACAACGCTACTGGAGACCATGGTACGAGGATAAAGTAACAGAGGCAGACCCAGGGGAGATAGACAAGCGGCAGTACATAGTCTCTGGTGTTGACAATAGATTTAGTATCGTATAGATCGGTTGTATAGATCGGTTAAAGATCGGTTGTCTTGACCGGTTATAGATCGGTTGTCTTGATCGGTAATGGATAGGTTGGCATATATATATATATATATATATATATATATATATATATATATATATATATATATATATATATATATATATATCATAATCCAGTAATTCTTTGTGCGTCTGTGTCTCATTGTGATACATTTGAATCCCCAAATAGATTTGATAACGAATGTATATTACTCTGCACACCTTGGAGAAATATTCCACTGTTTTCGTCTCCTTCCGACATTGACATATTTATCAGTCTTTCTAATAAACGATATCTCGAAAAGCTGAACCAGGCTTTATCTTGCAGAAAAATATGCGTGTGCTTATTGTTTCCTTTCAGTTTAAAACACGTTTACGACTTGATATCTCCCATTCTTGAAAGATAATTTCAGAAAACATGCTCAATGGATTTACAAATGTTTATCTGTACACGATTATATTTCTCAGAATGTAGGCAATGTTATCTTGACTCCAGAATATATGAAGCATTATTGCCGTCTATCTGCCTTATTTTCTGCGTGTCTTGTACAATTACTGCAGGGACAGACAGTATAACGGTATACAGGGACTCCACCCTGTCTTCTGCTACTCACAATGTCTAGGTCGTATCTCCCAGGCTATGAAATCAATGCCTTATCTCTACAGCAGCTGTTCTTAAACTTCAGTAACCTGGAAGCTGATGTCCTTCCTCTTGTCTTTGTCTAACGATTCTGTATGATACGGAACCAGTGCAGTTGACCTCTTTAAAATAAAATAAATCTCGTTTAGTAACATTTACGAAACTAATATAGCGACACTGTGGTGGTACGAATTGCCAAAAAATCACGGTAAAATAACATTGACAAGTATGACTCAGATACCACGTCGAAACAGAATATGAGCCAAATTTACATTACTACTAAAATGCCTTCATCAGAGGGAAAAAAATACAGTTCATATCAAATGAAAACATAAAATAAGTTTCTGTCATGACTTGCCTGCTGTTGTATTTGTTTTCAATTTGTGTCGTACGTTGTCCTTTATTAAGGCCTTTTGATCGTAATGTAGGTTTCGAACATGCTCTACAAGGTATTTCAGCCCTACCTCTATATTTGTTGGAACTCTTCTGTATGCTCTTGTCGAGTTAGTTCATTTAACCTTTTACTCTACATGGTGAGGTCAGATTTAGAGACACAGTGAGAAACAAAGGCATTAAAGCAAACATGACAACATCGGAATGCATGTCTTATGTAGGCAACCAGATCATATACTATTTTGGACAAATACCAACAATCCCTGGAACATTCGCCACTAGACAAGCTATATGGCAGTGTCGACAGCCTCAGGATGACAGCTGCTTTCTTCGAACAGATTCAAGTTGACGTCTGACAGCGTACGAAGAAGAAGAAGAAGGAACATTCGCAATGCACCAGCAAACGATAGAAGACAGCAGGATTTCAGAAAAAGAAGAGATCCACAAACGAGGTGTATTCAAAATGTATCCGACCGGAGTTTTTTTGTCCGCGGAAACAAATGAAGAATAGCTGTTGTCCTTCAGGGGACCGTCATGCGCATGCGGTAATTTTTTCTCGTACGCAGATTGCATCCGGCGCTGCCAGTAGCCTTTCAGTGTTGAGTGCAGGGAGCACACGTTGGTTTTGATTTACCACAAAATGACGAAACAATTTGACCAGCGATGTTGCCAAACACTAGGTGACATCCAAGTGGAAACCATTTAGAAAATTCAACCATCTTTCGGTAACGATGTCATGAGCAATTGACATATTAAGGTGTGGGACAATCGCATTTAAGACGGTTGCAGATTAGTGGAGACCGGATCACATTCCAGTAGGTCCTCAACAAACCGAAATGAAGAAATCGTTGACCAAAAACGGACCTTGGTCTTACAGAACCGTCGAGTCACCATCCGAGAACTCACGGAAGTGGTTTGGATAAGCATTGGTTAGTTACATTCCATTTTGAACGAGGATTTGGCTATGTGGAGAGTTTCCGCGAAATTCGTGCCGAAATTACTAACGATGGAGCAGAAGTAACTCCGCCTGGAATTATCACAGGACATGATGTCATGCGGAGACAGCGATCGCTGATCCAAACAAGGCCCGTTGTGAATTTTAGCTGTTCCCCAAGTTGACATTTTCAACGAAAGAGACACGATTTGAGTCACATGAAGACATTATGATAATGCGACAAAAAAGCTGTCCTCCATTCCAAAAAACGCCTTCCTGAAATGCTTCCAATAATGACGGTGTCGCTGCGAGACGTGTGTGAAGTCCCAAGGTCCGCTGGGAGAAGTGTGTGGTGTCCCAAGGTCCACCGGGAGAAGTGTGTGGAGTCCTAAGGTCCACTGGGAGAAGTGTGTGGAGTCCCAAGGTCCACTGGGAGAAGTGTATGGAGTCCCAAGGTCCACTGGGAGAAGTGTGTGGAGTCCCAAGGTCCGCTGAGAGAAGTGTGTGGAGTCCCAAGGTCCACTGGGAGAAGTGTGTGGAGTCCCAAGGTCCACTGGGAAAAGTCTGTGGAGTCCCAAGGTTCACTGGGAGAAGTGTGTGGAGTCCCAAGGTCCGCTAAGAGAAGTGTGTGGAGTTCCAAGGTCCACTGAGAGAAGTGAGTGGAGTTCCAAGGGGGACTCCAGGTGAGGAATTGTATTTTTCACGTCCCAAAGGTTGGATACTTCTTGAATACACCTTGTTAATGATGTGGGGGGACTAAGGAGATGCTACAGAGAAAGTAAGAAGGCATACTACTTGTCAAATGTCCAGAGGTAATAGCAAATACAGCTCTGTGGGATAGAGCACAACAACAAGTCGTACAGCAGGATATGAAGGAAGACAGAGTGGAGAGACAGGACAAACTTTCGGGAAGAGATAACGACTGTCTCAGAGCAGATGAAATATGATATACTTAATAGCAGCACATCTCCGCTTATATGAGTTGGTGCGTCCATTTCTATTTTCTGGCTACGTTGTCTTCCTGACAGGAATTTAGATAACCATGCACATACAATTAGATTGGAAATACACAGCGATTAAGGTGCGAACTTGGTCCATTAAATTTGGGAGACAAAACCTCCAACATTCACCCAAAACAGCACTTAATCTGATTAAACAACAACCAACAAGATATCAACATATTCTCCTCGCCGGTAAGTGCTTACAAAGGAAACGGTGAAATTACAAAGCTTGAAAAATGTAAACAAAAAAGATGATAGCAGACAGATACAATTGTTTTGATGAAGTTGCTTGAGCTTTTCAGAGTTGTCCTTCCCTGTTAACACCAAAACGTGCACAATACATTTGGTTCAGTAACATAGAGTATTACTCTGTTCAATTCGATCGAACATTTTTGTTATATACTAGAGAATCATTTACATGTCATTTGCAGTCAAATCAAAACTATAATACAGAAAATGCATGTGTATGTTTGTCTGCAGTGTCAAAAACTCAGCTATGGTAAGATCTAGTGACGTGATATTTTCATAGTTCATTCTGGCTGAAATTTCTTAGTCAATACTATCAATTGTTCTCTGAGTCGTTCACTTCCTGAGTTATGTAACATTAAACGAAGTTTAAAGGCAGTATATATCAGGGTTACAGGGGGAGTATAGAGTGATATGAATTGTGACACAATGTGTGTACATCGTGTTCAACGCGCATATCCTTGGTGCACAATTTGAACTAAACAGTCGAGTTGGTACACTGTTTGAACTAAACATATGGATGATGAAGCGGGTGTGGAGGGATATGCATTCAAAAAATGAATTGTTCATCTATACTGAACTTGAGTACAATACAATATTTGACATTAGGCAAGTGGGAGGTTCCGTGTTATGGAAATCTTGGAAGATGGAAGGCGGAGGGTGCGAGGTGGAGGTGGGGAAGGTTTGCTTACCTTGATGCCTGCAGCCAGCTATGAGTCGTTGGTTGTTGCCAGCTCAATGACTGTACTGCATCATTGGCCCCTTACTAGCTTGTGAGTAAAAGTTTATGCCCTTGGTTATTGAGCTTTATAATCCGAAACTACCGTTGTCCGTTATTAATTGTTATGTTCTGTTATTTCAAGAATCGACGCCATTACACTCCTGGCAGACCGATAAGTGCTCAGTCAAATTTAGGTAGCTCGTTGTTTTGACACACTGCTGCTTCGTCCTCTTGTGCGCTTTTCTCTGCTGGACACGCTTACGATTTTTAAATCTGACAATCTCTGCATTGCTGGTTCATCGACGGTGGTGTCTTCATCGAAAAGGTGGTCGTTGTCAACTTCAAAATATCACCTATATCCAATGCCAATATCTCCACTAAGGATGGCCCTGAGATTATGATATCAGCTCTTTCATTTCCACATATCCCAGAATGGCCAGGACAGTAGATCAGCACAAGATCCCGGAACTTTGAGGCAAGTCCCTAAGTCCACTATCCACTCATGTCGCAACCAGCCATCTGCAGCTTCCGACGCAAATGATGAGAGTCAGAGACGATTATGGCCATCATTAACAAGGTCATAGACATCCACCAGGGAGTCGAAGTTACTGCCTCGGTCTCTATTCTGATACTGGACGTTATTGCCACAGCTCCTCCCAGCAACGATCCTGCCTCTTACTCTAGCAGAGAAGCCCTAACCGGCATTATTACCGCGTAGCACAGCTCAATCGGTATGTATAACAGCATCAGAATCATGGACTTTTTCACTTAATAGTTGTTTAATTTCGAGCTTAGGGGAACTGAGACGCTAGTCCGGTCACGCTCAAGATACTGACCAGGACGTTACGTCAGGATCAGGACCAATGTATTGGCCAAGACCAATATCTCTCTTCCACGCAGTTTTCCCTGGAATCTTGCTGTTTTGAAAGTATTCTAACTGACGAGATTTGTATCGACGTGATCTCCGGAGAAGTGCTCGTCACTCAAATTAAATCAAGTATAACAAAACCACATGGACGGCCACTGTCCACCTTCATCAGAGCGCTCGAGATGTGAGGAAAGCTAATCCACCACGTATCGCCCTTTTCAGGACGCTCAAATAAGTAAACGTTCTCATCGTGGGTATTAGGGGACGGCGTGGGCTAGTGGTTAAATGGCGTCGCTCACAACGCGAAGGTGCTGGGTTCGATCCCTATTTACAGCACCGGCCGTTACCCCGGGGAAGCAAACCCTTAGAAGATGCAGGAGGAAGCAGACCCTTACATAAAACGCATACTGAAATAGAATGCACTGGGCCGACAAGCGCAAAATTAAAAAAAAACACAGTGCAACGTATACCACCTTGGGGATTAGAGAATTGAGACGAACGCAAATAAAATTTAACAAAATAAATAATTGTTCACTGAATTGTTAATTGCGAAACTGTTAATTGACCCTTGTGATTTGCTGTAAAACCGACACGAGAAATACAGCACATGTGTGGTCTGTATTCGAAGTAGAGAAGTAGATACGAATGTGTCGGAACTCCCAAATACATCACTTAGTTGCATTAGATTGGCGAGAGATCAAGTAGGTTAATATTTGCATCTCATTTGGTGACTCTTTCAGGCGGAATCCACCAACTCGTGTATTTCTGGCAGCGAGGTGAATCGGCATTTCGAATCTAGATTGTCGAATTGGTTTACTTAAATGTCTTTTCTGTTTTCTATTGTGCATGTGTTTCGTGGCCTTTAATTGTGTACTCATATATATGTATATATGTACACAAATGAATTGGTTTGGCCACATTGTGAGAATGCAACCAGACCACATCGTACATACAACCTTCTACAGGAGAACATCAGAAAGAAGGGCGAGAGGAAAATGTGGATAGACAGCGTAAACGAGCCCTGCCGTAAATGGAGGAAAAATGTTACTCGGGCTAGGCGAGAGGCGAAAGGCAAATACATTCCACGACCCGGTAGTATATGAGACGACAAAAGAAGAAGAAGATATGTGCACATACATACATACATATACTAGTCTTTGTATATAATAATAACAAATACATTTGTTGCATCCCTTTCTTCCAAAAGAAACCAGGCTGGTAAAGTCAAGCCAGATCAATGCGCAACAAATTCAACCACAACAACCCTACCACCAGTGTTCAGGTTAAACACCACGTCACGTTCACTAACTCGTACATTCACTTCTTTCCTTCATTATTTATGTCCGTCATCTTTTACGCCCTTATAAAAAAAACCTCTCTGAAAACATAAATTCCACAAACTCATCGCGCTATCCCAATTATATTTTGCGAACCATCCATAAACATTTTATTATGCACTTTTTTTTATATTATTTTTTCCCCGTTTTCATTGATTTATCACACCAGGTAGATTGAAGCTCTGCTGACAGGTAAGAAGCCAATCTTAGATGTTTACATGATACCTGGATACTTCAGGCAAGAATTCTTTCCATTTTCCGTTACTTAGAAATAAATTACGGATATAAAATTGTCGCAATGTAACAAGGTTAACCACGGTTCTATCCTCCAAGGATTGTTGAAAGTGCTTGCAAAGTGTTCTTGTCTACTTTTTTGTAAGAGCTATCATTTTGTTTACATTTTGGTCCTACGATTCCCACCCAGTACTTGAATGTCCCACAAGCACGCGTGTACTGGACATACGTGCCACAGATTGGTAAAGCGCTAGAATGTTAATGCAACAGTGCCAGTTTTGATCCCCGCTAACGACACGCTTCTGTTGGCCTAGCTGCAAATGGGTACATGTTTGTTTATTGTTAAGGAAGGCACGGCAGCTGGGTAGGCACTGACCACTCCACCCAACAAAACGTTCGGTCTGATAATGTGTTATCTTTAACCCTCGTACTGATAGCAGTTTTAGCTTTGGAACAAGCTTACTTTTGCAATTACACCTGTATAGGTGATGCATGGTCTGAAACAGGTGACCAGAAAGAATCAACCGATCAAAACACATTATCACTTCTCATGTCAAAATAGTTCTGCTTGGATACCTGGACACTCGAACACACCTAGCAATGACAAAGCAGACAGACTAGCAAAAATGGCATCAGGACAAGAATAACCATACACAGCATAAACTTGACAAACAACTCATATGAATAACAAACAGAGAAACTTGGTTGAACTGATGGGTCGTGGAAAACACGGGGAGGCAGGTTTACGGACATATGGAAAGCCCCAATCTAAATGACAGTGTAAATCAACTCACAAGCAAGAATGAGAGCATAACTTTCAGACTGAGAACCGAACACATACCACTTAACAAGCACCTGATGAGAATCCAACCACAACACACTCCAGTATGCCAGTTGTGTACCTACACACATAAAACCGTTGATCATCATTTCTTGTCCTAAAAGATTGACAGTTACAGAACAAAGTCCTAAATGATTAACAGTTATAGAACAATGTCCTAAAAGTTTGACAGTTATAGAACAATGTCCTAATAGATTAACAGTTCTAGAACAATGTCCTAAAAGATTGACAGTTATAGGACAATGTCCTAAAAGATTGACAGTTACAGAACAATGTCCTAAATGATTAACAGTTATAGAACAATGTCCTAAAAGATTGACAGTTTTAGAACAATGTCCTAATAGTTTAACAGTTATAGGACAATGTCCTAAACGATTGACCGTTTTAGAACAATGTCCTAAAAGATTTACAGTTATATAACAAAGGTTATAAGGGATACTAGTTGTTTTCGTTCGTACTTTGTCCCAGATGAAATCCTCGTGGCTGTAGTATAGACGTAGTTTGTTTTTGTCCTAGGACCGTTATGAGACATTACCTATGGTGTTATGGACGATAGAAGGAATATGTATATGCTGTAGTCACACGGAGAAACTGGTTAATAGCCTTGACTGATTCTAATTGTTTGGCATAGGACATAAAGACAACGGATCTGGCAAGTAAAATATTGACAAACAAGTCCACATCAATCTGTTTAGTTTAGAAATTCGTAATGTTTTATATATATCAGATTTTATTTGTGTATATCCGATTTTGTTTTGTGGATATAAGATTTTGTTTTGGGTATATCAGATTTTGTTTTATGTATATCCGATTTTGTTTTGTGTATATCAGATTTTGTTTTGTGAATAGAAATCCTCAACAATCAGTACACCAATAAAAAGTAAGTTTTATTTACAAATAAATCTGAAAAAGATACCGCGCAGAAATCAAATACAGCTCACTAAAATGTGTTGTTCTCATCTTTGAAAGCAGTGTCGGTTGGGGAGCTATCTTCTGTTTTCTTCTTTAGCAACATTATCACCTTCTATAAGAACTTTATTTTCTTCTGCGGCAACTTTATCTTTTTCTACATCAATTGTATCTTTTATTCATCAACTTTGTCTTTTTCTACATCAACGTTATCATCTTCTGTAGCTACACGTGCGAAATACAAAAAGGAAAATAAGATCAAAAATAGTGAAGATACAAAGTATGCTAACAAGTTGGACACACGTTTAGTGAATTTAGTGAAAACAGAAAAGAATAGAGGCAAAAATAAAGATAAAAAGATCTAGGAAGGGGAAAAAAGTTGATGGAAATAACACGTACAATCTTAAGCTATTAAAGAAAATGTTTGATAGTGTGTACTTGTCAAAGTGTCAAGCTATGCGGCATTATGTAGAGAACTTTCCTTAATATAAACACGCCATGGATCAAATGACTGTGCATGTTCTCATTAACAATTTGAAGTACAGGACACGCAACTTCACACACTACTTTATATAGTGAATAAAACCAGCCTGTCTATTCGTCGTGTCAGCCTCACCAGAGTAACCCGACCAGGTCAAACAGTGCACACGCCTACTCGTACAATATAATTTAGTTGAGCATGTCTTTAGTGCTCACGCGAGGGAATGCATTGACTTTATCAAAAGAGCTTCCATAATCATAAAATAGCACACGGTTATCAGAAACGTGCACAAAGCTAGGTTTGATACACTTGAAGTGTATCACTTTCTTTGTAGTCCTTTGACAATATCCGACCCCCTCCACACAAATATATACGTTTAATAACGCAACTAAGATTTTGTTTTTAAGTAGACGTATAATACAGATGCTTCCATTTACAACAAGCTGGAGCTGAAGATGCTACACAGGGAATGAGCTGACAGCAGCCACAGAATAGTATCTAGCTGATTGTATCAGGGTCGGTGAACTAGAGACTACCAAGACCCTATTACACCTCCAACTGGCGGCCTGGAAGTGGGATACACTGGTGTAGTATAATTAAGATTAAAGTGATCGCAGTGGGAAGGCAAATCCAGTACCCAAAAACGCCAGCTGAAATTGGATGTGTCGCGCCGAAAGGAGCAATTATCACATCCTTGCTATAAACTACGATACAACGTTACAAACATGTTTTTTTCTCAGAACGAACTCGGAAGAAGAACACAGGCTCGAAGATATCAACTGACAATGTTCAGGCTAATGCAGAACCCTACCATTCTTTACCAAGCAGATATCAACTGATAATGTCCAGGTTGCGAATAATAAACGTTTCAATCACTAAAAAAATCTCGTCACACAGACAAGTGCTCACAGAGAAAACATAAACATCTTAGAACACGTTCTAAAGGTATTTTAGGTTCATCAAAGAGTCAGAATGACAACATGACCCGCCCCTTCTCTCCGTAATCCAATTGAATGCACTGAATGCCAAGCCGGAATGGAAAACGACAGACGACTGATATGGGTGAGAGATACACAGATGAGACTATTGTATAGCGCGCCAAAACGTTTATGTATCTGTAAAAGACCTACTGATGCAACTCAACATGATGAGACGGGTTTATTCCGATCTCGGAACAACATTAAGAGGTCTGTACTCGTATAATGCAGGGAAGTAAATTCAAATCCATTTAAAATACTAGTGTAATGATCGCCTGTTGTCGGATGAAGAAATATATCTCATTTTGGGTTCAATCTGTAATCTGTGTCGGAAAGAAAGATGCAACAAGAGTTTGACACTTGGGAGTTCAGTCTTCAGTGGGTCAGAATAAAGATACAACAAGAGATTGACACTTGGGAGTTCAGTCTTCAGTGGGCCAGAATAAAGATACAACAAGAGTTTGACACTTGGGAGTTCAGTCTTCAGTGGGTCAGAATAAAGATACAAGAGATTGACACTTGGGAGTTCAGTCTTCAGTGGGTCAGAATAAAGATACAACAAGAGATTGACACTTGGGAGTTCAGTCTTCAGTGGGTCAGAATAAAGATACAACAAGAGATTGACACTTGGGAGTTCAGTCTTCAGTGGGTCAGAATAAAGATACAACAAGAGATTGACACTTGGGAGTTCAGTCTTCAATGGGTCAGAATAAAGATACAACAAGAGTTTAGAGTTTGACACTTGGGAGTTCGTCTTCAGTGGGTCAGAATTTATTTTAAAATAAGGATCGAAAAGTGGCATGAGTGAATTGTGAACATAGAGGCATCGAATCTTCGAGATGTTTTGTGGATATACTATCTTGGCCATGATGGGGTTTTTGAGAGTGAAAGAGATGACATTTTGGTCTATAAGGAGCCCGCGGTGGGAACAGTGGCAATAAAAAGAGTTGAAATAAGGAAGTTACTCAACGACAGCATTTACAGGATTTAGAGGAACCCCTGAACGGACGTAACAAGCTTATGTACACCCAGCGAGCTAAAAAAAACTATTAGTGGCTAAACTACTCATCATTTGTTGAGGGGTGCTGGACATTTGTGAGAACACCTAGAGTGCAGTGACGTCAATTCTTAACAGAAAGATTCGTTCGATGCTTAGAAGAGGAACCATTCTGGCGATCTGATTATCTCATATTTCCAATGTGCTGCACAGTTACATCGCATCGGCACAAACGATAAGTCAGGAAGAAAATATAAAATCTGGAGCTAGTAATTAAGCAAAGGTGTCACGACCATCACAAGAACATGTACCGCATTTCTTCGATTCGCATACGTACAGTTATTTCCCATTTCAACCTCTCTAAAAATCTAGAAGCATTTTGCAATGGAGGTGTCTTACAATCACAGTGAAAAGAAAGCTCTCTGGCAACAGATGGGGAAAACTTTTGGCGGCATTGTTAAAGCCTCGAACATGCGCATTTGGTAGTGCACTATCCGTGTTCATCTTGTCATAATATTGTCACATCAGTTCCTGTTTGTTCATGTTGAACATTTTTCTGTTCCAAACCTTGTCAAAAAGTTTGTATTACAACGTCGAGTTAAAAAGAAAAAGTGTTATGCATGCAGAAGAACATGGGAATAGAGTTTCAAGGGACATTGTGGCATTATTGTAGCAAATGTCTGAAATTCCAAAGTTGCATTCCAAACACTAGATGATTCGAAGTACGATATACGATATTATGGATCAATGCAGATATCAGCACCTTAACAATTAATTCGAAAGAATCGGATTCTGAATGAAACGATGCATGTCATTGATTGTAACATACGAAATAAATCAGCTGTTCTTAGTCAATTGATTTATTTTCTTTGTTTAGTAATTATAAGTTTGTGTATTGTAGTATTAAGGTGTTATCGTCGTAGTGCTGAAATTAGGGGGGAAAAAGGGGGGGGGCGTCTTACAATCGATGGAATCGGCTAAATACGGTGTTTTATGTTGTGCTTAAAAGATGCGTTTCTTCATGATAGTGGTGCAGTACTTTCACAAGCAGCGAAGAACTGACATACGATAGTGGTGCAGTACTTTCACAAGCAGCGAAGAACTGACATACGATAGTGGTGCAGTACTTTCACAAGTAGCGAAGAACTGACATACGATAGTGGTGCTCTACTTTCACAAGCAGCGAAGAACTGACATACGATAGTGGTGCAGTACTTTGACAAGCAGCCTAGACTTGACATACGATAGTGGTGCAGTACTTTCACAAGCAGCCTACAACTGACATACGATAGTGGTGCAGTACTTTCACAAGCAGCCAAGAACTGACATACGATAGTGGTGCAGTAATTTCACAAGCAGCGAAGAACTGACATGCGATAGTAGTACAATACTTTTACAAGCAGCTACGAATTGACATGCGATAGTAGTGCAGTACTTTTACAAGCAGCCAAGAACTGACAAATGCACATTGCGTTATAAACAGATTCGCATAAACGTTCGTAAAGATAAGCTCTTGTCAAAACAGTTTGAAGTAAATATTTACTTTATAATATGTTAAGAGTATCGCCATCATGGACAGACACAAAAACAAAAGAGATACATTTTGCATTCGCTGCATATTGTCGAATACTTGCTCCAAGACAACATTGCAAGAAAATAACAGATATTTCATTCATGTAGGGAGACATAACGGTCTGGAGAGAGTAGTAAAGGATGGTATTGTTCCTAGAAGTATGAAAAGGGGTCAACGCCGATGAAGATGGCTTCATGACATTACTGACAGTCCGGTGATGTCTTTGTATGACGTTGGCCCACTCGTCCTAAACCGAGATTCATACAGAGTTACCATAATGGAGACTAAGTTTTGGACAGAAAATATCACGTGATGACGATGAGTTGCCCCGCTTCGTCTTAGTTATTACATTAAGCGAAAGCTTGTGCCATTTTTGTTGTTTCCAGTGGCATGTTATAACTTCTTTCGTTTTAAGTTGGTAAACGTTTAGTGTGGTATGAAATCTTCCACACGAATATAAGCCATAAGACGTATCTTCATTCGTCAATAACTCAGTTCATCCGTATCACAGAGGGTTATCTATCTGAGGTTGGCTTGTCAGAACCGTTTAAAGTGCCATAACAGTATAGCCCTTGCTACATTTAAAAGCACAGCATCAACCATTAAGCAGAAATAACTTTTTAGAGGTCTCGCCTAAAACACGTTAAAGGCTCCATATCGAACTCTCAACAGCACAATCTTTATATCAACTTTGACTTTGTCACACTGAAGAAGATATATATATATATATATGTGTGTGTGTGTGTGCGTGTGCGTGCGTGAGTGTGCCCCTCTGTGGGTGTGCTTATTTGTGTGGTGTGTGTTTGTTTGTGTGTGTGTGTGTGTATGTATGTATCTATGTACGTATGTATGCATGCATGTATGTATGTATGTATAGGTATGTATGTGTGTATATATATATATATATATATATATATATATGTGTGTGTGTGTGTATATAGTATATATATATATATATATATATATATATATATATATATACAGCTACATAAACACACATATGTCAACATTATCAGACTAAACGCGTGACAGTAAACTACAAATATAAATATTTAATAGCAGAATACACGTTATCCTACTAAAGGACTCATGTGATAAAACACAATCACGTGTATATCCTCACTGCCACCCACACTGGGTCAACCACGCCCTCGCACTTCCCATAATGACGCCTCTGTAAGCCGTATAATAGGGTTTCAACAAAACTTGAGAACGAAGTCATTTTCTGCTTATGGAACAGTCACGGGCATCAAATTACAGAAGATGAAAAATATGTATCTTGTTACTTCGTTTTTTGTGTGGTTTTTTTGGGTTCGACAAGATGGATATCTCTACTTTTCTCCATATTTCAGCAATTGAGAAAATAAAATCATTTATTTTTGCTGTCTTCACAAAGACGGTAACGCCAGTTTCAGATATAGATTGTGAAAATGTTTATATTTTAAACATATTAATGCACATAATAGCAACTAATATGACTCCCATTAAGAAAGTGAACATTTTTAATAAGCCAAGGCCGTATTCTTCTTCTTCTCCTTCTCCTTCTTCTTTTTCTTCTTCTTCTTCTTCGTTCTCAATCTCCCACAACTAAACCCTGAAAGGGCTTATATGGCAGAATGTAGTCCAGAGAACGGAATGCGTTGTGTCGTAGTTTACAGCTTGGCTGCGATATTTGCACCTTTCGGTCCAACACATCCGACTTCAGCACGCATTTTTTGAGTAGGGCCAGCGAACCATAGCTGCCAAGACCCTTCTACACCTCCACGCGGTGATACTGGATAACAGGCTGCAGCAGTGCAGATTGGCTAAGGAGAAGGGATAGAAGAGGTAATGCTAATCTGGTACTCAAAAAATGCTTGCTGAAGTCGGATGTGTTGGACCGAAAGGTGCAAATAACGCAGCCAAGCTGTAAACTACAACACAACACATTCCGTTCTCTGGACTACATTCTGCTACTTACTCTTTCAGGGTTTGGTAGTGGGAGATTGAGAACGAACGAAGAAGAATAAAGAAGATTCTGCCCTGTCTAAATCATTTGAAGTTTTGATTGATTCAAGTTTCTGAAGGATGGGAATTGTTTGGGGAACTAGTCGTGCAGACAACTCCATCTTGTAGAAGGTTCAACATGGCCAACATCGACAGACAGTTCAAGGTTCGCCATGCATGTTTTTGTTGAAGATATATACGTCAAGGAACCGTACAATAACACACCAAGAGGTGCAGATGTACCGATCAGAATTGGAAAGGAAAAAATGATATTTCTGACACTAAACATCGTATGGAAACAACATACACTGGGACAGCAAATTCAGGGAAGAAAATGGAGTGGATAGGAGAAACGCTCTGGAAGGCAACGTCGAACATAGCTAAACAGGCTCCTACATTGTTCTCGGGGGAAGAATGAGAAAGAGAGGGAGAGAGAAAGAGAGAGAAAGAGAGAGAGAGAAAGAGAGAGAGAAAGAGAGATAGAGAGTGAGAAAGAGAGAGATAGATAAACAGAGAGAGGCAGACCCAACATTTCATGGAGAAGATAATGTGAGAAAAAACAAAGATGAAATGCTTTACACATGGAGAGAGGCAGAAAGAGAAGTCGAGGACCGACCGTGTATATTGGCAGGATGTTGTCGATGTTATACACCGAGAGGAGCGACTAGTTTGATGGATTGATTGATATCAATCACAGGGAGCTAACTATGTTTGCCTTGATTAATTGATCGGCTGAGTTCAGGTAATTTTTGACGGCGTTTCTTTGTCAGTTGGTTAAAGTGACCTTCAAACATCCGAAAACGTATTTGACAAGTTGGGATGGGGTCTTCCTGGCTGTAATGCACTGTGAGGCACCTCAGTAACCTACCGCTAATGGGATTGCAAGTTTATCCCCACCTCGTTGGCCATGCTGCTATATCACAGTCTCTCTGTAGGAGCACGGACTCGGACGTGAAGTGTTCGGTCTTGATCAGGTTGTTCCAGGTTGATTTCCCAGGATTATACAATCAGTCCTAAATCCAACCCAACTTAGTCACCTCTTACAGTATACAGGGCAGGTTACAGAGTTACTATTCTTTGCTCCTCTTTCAGGCCCTATAAGCCTCAGGGGCCCTTCACCTTTCACCTGTTTATGATTTTTCAAAGACTATTTCTTTGTGTATACTGAGCACAGGTGCGGACGGGAGCTAACAACGCCATTACTCTCCCCTATTTAATGAAGAAGTTTATCCCCCTTTCAGGCTGCTCTAAACATGGCGATATCAGTAATGTATAAACATTACATAATAAGCGATTATTTTTTCTTAAATTTCAAAACGTGCTAATTTTCCCCAGCAAATGTTTTTACTTTCTTGTGTTTACGTTTGTTATCTTTTTCTGATTAATACATGCTTTCTTGAAACGCTAAACTCTATCTTTGTCTTTGTCTCTAATTGTAGGCATAAGACATTTGCTAGTATTATTTATCCTCTAATGCGTGTTAAATTGACAGCTTATTTCTTGTGGTACCGCGTATAGGATAATATCCAGTCATCATCTTCTATATTTGTGTCGGTAGATTACGTGGAGAGGCTAGTTATCTTTCGTGTGCTTGATGATTTGCCGATGTTATTGTAAATCCGTTTTTCTTCAATAAATCACTAATACCTTCTATCCATCTTTTACTTCGGTCTCCCTCTTGCTTTATCACCTTTTTTTGTCTGGTGTTGTAGATTCGCGCAGCTGGTGACTTTCGTTGCATTCTTGTCAGGTGTCCGAAGCATTTTATGTTGTGTTTTTCTACGTATTCCATGCACGGTGTTGCCTCCATCTCTTGTGTGATTTCTTGGTTTCGTACTCTGTCCAGATTTGTGGCTCCGACTGCCTTTCACAAACACCTTATTTTGCATACCATGATTTGTTTCTTCTTGAGCCTTAGTAAGAGTCGATGTCTGACACTGGTGGCAAACAGGCGTTATGTTGTTGATGTTGTTGTGAATGCCCACAGTGAGTAGATGTCTGACACTGGTGGCAAACAGGCGTTAAGTTGTTATGAATGCCTACAGTGAGTAGATGTCTGACACTGGTGGCAAACAGGTGGTATGTTGTTGATGTTTTGAGTAGACTTACTCTTCTCTGCGTCCTTAAAAGGAAGTTATGTGGCTGGTTGTAGGATCTTTCCTCACATCCCAAGCGTACTGATGAACGTGGACCGAGGCCCTCTAGGCGGTTGTGGTATCCGTGACTTGATACGTATGATGCTCACTTCTGCGCGGTTCAAGTTGATCCCCCACCTCGTTAGTCAGACTGCAAAGAAGGACATCCTGTTTCCAAGGAGGATTACTAGGAAGTCGAGTTGAGGGTCTAGGGCAGTATATTGTACCCTGATTAATATGTCTAATCCATTTGTTATACCTGACCGTGACTAACATGTCTAACCCGTATGTTCTACCTGACTCTGACTAACATGTCTAATCCGTATGTAGTACCTGATCGTGACTAACATGTCTAACCCGTATGTTCTACCTGACCCTGACTAACATGTCTAATCCGTATGTTCTACCTGACCCTGGTTTACATGTCTAATCCGTATGTTCTACCTGACCCTGACTAACATGTCTAACCCGTATGTTGTACCTGACCCTGACTAACATGTCTACTCCGTATGTTCTATCTGACCGTGACTAACATGTCTACTCCGTATGTTCTACCTGACTAGACGTTAGTCTTCCTCACCAGATAATTGATATAACAATACTATTTGTTAACTGTCTCTGTGTCGACACTTGGATATTTTTGTGTCTTAATAATGGTGAGAGATAACAGGAAACTGATAAACAATTATCAGTGCCAAACTGAAACGCTCTACCAACAAGTGTATTCTTTCATAATACTATTCAGAAAAGACAGAATATATAACAAACATAGCTTTTTAAAGAAGAAGAAGAAAACAACAAACACATTATATCATTTATTTAAAAGAAAAGTCACTAAGAGGAAAAGTCCGACACACGCTTCAAATATAAACAAGCATGACTTAGGCTGGAAAAAACATACGATTTGTGGAAGAGAGACAATTACCTACAGATAAAACTCGTAATATTTAGATAACGTAAGAATTAAGAAGAAATAGTATACGAACAATGTAAAGTTATATCATACATACTGTTGACTGGAACCACACATGCAAGTGGAAGAGAGGTAGAGAAGAAACAGTACCTTTAGTTCTGCAGCTCTGAAACGATCAATAAATATAATTAGATTGGCAATTAGCAGGAATGCATAAATAAAGAGAATAATAATGAAGTAAGTAAGTAGCATTTCCTTTCCAGAACGTAGCTTTTTACAACCGCAACCTATTTGGCTGTTACAAGTTTCTTGGCAGGTATTCAGTACGATAGGTATCCATTACTTTCCGTATGTCGAGGAGCGATCAGACTGATAAAAAATCTCGTGTCTGCCAAGCTGGACACGGTGGGATTCGAACCGGGGGCGTTGGGATTGTAAAAACAGACGTTTTCGAGTGGCAAACCAAATAAAAATTCCTGAGAGCGGCAGAGAAGGAAATCGCTGCCTTGACAGCGAATAACAAAACTTGATCTCTCTCTCCGAACATCTTGGAACATCAAGTGAACCAAGTGACGGCTTCCTATATCAGCTCCCGGTCAACTTCTCGTTATGTCGGTGTTGATGCTAGATCTAAACCTCCTCTAGACCAGTATATAATAAATTTCACTGTGCACTTCATTCTTTGGGTTATGCCAAGTCCAGCGTCTAGGCGGCTTGTTATACCCGAACGTGTTTGCTACCAACAGCTTTTTGCACCGTACAAATTCTAGGAATCTAAGGCCCCGGTCATTAGTTTCCTTGTTTCCGTATGGTCCACATGTTTCCCTCCAGCCATGGACTGCATCTTCTCCAATTTTTGCGTTCCAATCCCTCTTGACTACCAATGTGTCCTTTTTTAGATTTTAGATTATCAGAATGAAGTTGATCATGGAATTCCTCTATTTCACAATCTTCATAGTCTGCAGTGGTTGCGTTGCACTGTGTTGTCTTAATAGTAAACAGTGCTGCCTTTAGTCGTAATATGATGAATCGGCCAGATAATGGACGACAACCCAATTTGCATATGGTTGTGTCTTTATGTACCAGTATCCCCACTCCATGTAAGTGTTTGTACTCTCTGTCGCTGAAATTGAACTTATGGCCCTCCTCCGTGGTATATTCACCAAATGAAAGTTAAAAGTCAATAAAAAAATACATATCGGCAATGGCTCAGTTACGGGACAAGTACACAACAAAACTATAGCTTCGTTACAGCTACTAGGTCACGGCTACTCTTCTAGGTCACGGTTACTCTTCTAGGTCACGGCTACTCTTCTAGGTCACGGCAACTCTTCGTTTTGGCGGTGAACTTGAACAACTCCGTTTGACATCATTTCCTGGGTTTTTGTTATTTGCTAGTTGTTTTTGTACATTTTTTCCCCTGCTGAAGGCCCTGTGGCAGTAACCTAGGTTTAGTTTTGTTTTTGTTCTGATGTGGTCAGTGAGCCATTACCAATATGTGTTTTTATCAGCCTTCTTACTGACACTGCAGGCCAGCGCGCCTGACGAGATTTGTAAAACAAACCGTTGGAGAGCTTACTATCCTAAATGGTTTACCAACAACAAACACAGAAAAAAGATAGTGATTCACTCTTTCCACATCTGTATCATATCATAGTTTGGGAGAGAGAGCTTGCTTAAACCTTCTTTCAGACAAGGCGAGCCAGCCGCACTTGGAGGAGATGTGTCCCAAGTTGTGGAGAACCTACTTACCTACAAGGCTTCAACTCGAAACGAAAAAAGGCGAATAATAATGATCATTAGTGTGGGGTTGGGAGGGAGATGAGTTGACGAAACGTGATGCGAAAACCAAGAAGGTTTAGGTAAACAAAAGACGAAGATTGAACAATACCTACTGGGCTGGTTTGCGTATGGAATAATTGGGTAAATCCTTTATCTTGAGCATTAAATTGTTTTTGCACCCGCACTGGTAAACACATCATGTTTCAGGTTGGCCGAATCTGTACCCTGTATAGATTTCTTGTTTGTTTATTCTGATGCATTTCTTTGCAGTTTGGACGTAGCAGTTCGCTAGAAAATGTCTTGTGTTCTTATCTTATTCGGTTCTAAAGAATTGTTTTTCAAGTAATTGGAGTTGGAAAACAGAAGATGCATTTTTTTATGCTAACATTAATCATGCAGCTACATAATACGTTTTGCTATGTTGTACATCAGTTTATTCTGGGCAGACATGTAGGTGATATGTCACTCCCAGTTGTCTTGGTTTTTTTCTTCAATCATCGACAATACGAGTTGATAAATCATTTATTTACGCATCTATTATGGAGAATAATTATTAGAGCTTTCGAAAAAACTATACTCAGATAGTCTTTGGTATGTATGGAAGGGTGATTCTGCAAAGTCATTAAAGGCCAATTTAGAGGAGTTATATCGCATTGTTCGTCACATTTTACGACATGTTCTAACTGCAGCATTGGTCCTATTTTCGATTGTATCCAAATTTGCTAATCTTTCTCGACAAATGGTGAATCGTATGTACATTAATGATGACTGAAGCTTATTAATCATTCTCTGTCAACTGACAAGCCAAAGTCTGCTCGACCCGTGTTCAACCTGTTGAAGTCTTTGTTTAGCAAATCCATCAATGGCAGTGACGTTTATCGATTAGGAGATCAGTGACTGATTTAAGTATGCCACACTATCCAAATGAAATATTCCCCTAGTCATATCTACTATATGTAGCTGTGAGGTAAGTCACTTGCTTCTGAAAGCGATGAACGGAAACTGCGAGGGTTCGAGTCCCTCAGGATTCAAGCGACCCCTGGTTGCAAGGGAGGTGAGGCAAGAGTGTCTGCATCCTGAATTACTCCCAGTCGTCTTGACTTATGTCTTGCCACTTTACATCCAGTCCTCTTGACTTATGTCTTGCCACTTTACCCCCAGTCGTCTTGACTTATGTCTTGCCACTTTACATCCAGTCCTCTTGACTTATGTCTTGCCACTTTACATCCAGTCCTCTTGACTTTATGTCTTGCCACTTTACCCCCAGTCGTCTTGACTTATGTCTTGCCACTTTACATCCAGTCCTCTTGACTTATGTCTTGCCACTTTACATCCAGTCGTCTTGACTTATGTCTTGCCACTTTACATCCAGTCCTCTTGACTTATGTCTTGCCACTTTACCCCCAGTCGTCTTTATTTATGTCTTGCCACTTTACTCCCAGTCGTCTTGACTTATGTCTTGCCACTTTACATCCAGTCCTCTTGACTTATGTCTTTCCACTTTACATCCAGTCCTCTTGACTTATGTCTTGCCACTTTACCCCCAGTCGTCTTGACTTATGTCTTGCCACTTTACATCCAGTCCTCTTGACTTATGTCTTGCCACTTTACTCCCAGTCGTCTTGACTTATGTCTTGCCACTTTACATCCAGTCCTCTTGACTTATGTCTTGCCACTTTACCCCCAGTCGTCTTTATTTATGTCTTGCCACTTTACCCACAGTCGTTTTGACTTATGTCTTACCACTTTACCCACAGTCGTTTTGACTTATGTCTTGCCACTTTACCTCCAGTCGTCTTGACTTATGTCTTGCCCCTTTACCTCCAGCCGTCTTGACTTATGTCTTGCCGCTCTCTAAAATTAGCTTGGGACCAGAGAGTGAGGTGGATGACCAACGCAGTTTACCTCACTATATCCAAAAAACAGCGCAAGTTACATATTCGAGACAAGAACTTGTATATATTATTCATAAATAATAGTCTCCGTGCCCATATTCAAACTTTCATGCCCAAACATAATGTATATTTATCCATACTTATCCATACCTAATGTCCCTGTCGATATATGTCATATATGATGTCCCTTATCCATAAAGGCTATAGTATCATCATCAATACCCGTGCTCTTTCAGAGCAAAAGCTATTGACAACCCTTCTTCAGCAAGTCGGTTTTGAGCTGCCCTTCTATCTCTCTTCAGTTGAGGTACAGCGACATACGGTTGTTTACACTCTCCTCTCTGTGTTTCTTGCTCTTCCCATGTGGATTCCGTGCCAGAGCATGTCTGGTCACGTTTGATGTTGATTTTCGTAGCGTGTGTCATATCCAACTCAATTTCCTACGTTTGATCTGTCTCTACACCCCTGCCTCATGTTGGCTACGTTTCCACGGGTCTTCATTTCTCTCCATATCTATCCAGCCTATACCGTTGATCCTCCGTAGACATGTATTGACGAACGACTGTAGTTTCATGTATTCTGCATTTGTCGTTCTCAAGGCTTTCGGTCCGTGCTTACTTCACATTAGAATTAAACAATAATAACTTGGAATTAGTCTAAATTTTATATATATAAATATGTCCCATATTCTTATCGAATGTCGACAATCTTTTTATAATGTTCTTCATTCATATGTAATGTGCCCTAACCCTACAAAATATTCCATATTGATATATGAGGCTCAGTGGTCTCAGATTGTGCACTTAGCTTACAATCCCAACGTAAAAGTTTCGAATCAGGTCTTGGCAAATTCACAGGACCGGGTATGTCGTGTGATTTATTATGGGTTCACAGTTTCTTCTGGTCAATCCAGCTGTAAAAGAAACCGCACGAAGTCACGGTACAATTGCACAGCCTGCGCAGAAACTACGGAGTTTATGCTCTGTCGCTGAGATATGCAAACAAATCTCGTAGACACTCATTTCTCATATAAGCATACACGACTAATATACACTTTGTCGTTACTCAAATTAACAAGCACGACTTATTTAAACTCTCGTTATTGAAATAGCAGGCAAGACTCATAAACACTCTCCCGTTACTCAGACAAGAACGCAAAAACATATATACACTCTCACGTTATTCAGATGAGCAAACAACACACTTATATACCCTCTCTCGTTACTGAGATAATCACACATAACTTATATACACTCTCTTGTAACAGATACGCAAACTAAAGTCAAGACACTCTCATTACTCAGATGAACGCAAAAATTGGTAGACACTCGCTGGTAATTGAAATAACACACAATACTTATTGACACTCTCTCGTTGTTGAGATAAACACTCAAAACACAAGAACACCTCTCTTGTCTCGCCTTTTCCGTAATCTAAGAAATGATAGTAGGGACTTCGCATTTTACAATGTTTTTAACAGTTTGTCTCTATGTCTTTTCATTGCTAGTGTTTCTGTTTCTTCTTCGATGTCGTCTGTCTATTTCAGAACATCACCTGCCCAAAGTATCCTAAAGCGATCTCCCTTTCTTTAGCCAGGATCCTTACCCTATTATATTAGTCGATAAAAACAACTACAGATAACGGCCTAGTGACCGAAGAAGGGCAAGAAAACTAAACGATTTGTACGTTACGACCACAAGGTCTTCATCAGGGACAAAAATAAGACAATGTGTAAAACGAGAACGTTAAGTTTGACGCTATAACAAGTTGTGTCAGGAAAGTGGGATACATGACATGTCAGTTATGAAATAGGAAGTAGAATACCAGAGATTGATGTTGATGACCAGTGCAGCATCTTCCTCGTTATTAACCAAAAACACACATCTTACATCATCAGGTAAAAAAATGTGTGATGGTGTCGCCATTATCGCTTCTGATGGGCAACTAAATGTTTTCAAGAAATAGAGTGAACCAATAGAAAAGAGTGAATTAATCAAATAGAGTGAACCAATAGAAAAGAGTGAATTAATCAAATAGAGTGAACCAATAGAAAAAAGTGAATTAATCAAATAGAGTGAACCAATAGAAAAGAGTGAATTAATCAAATAGAGTGAACCAATAGAAAAGAGTGAATTAATCAAATAGAGTGAACCAATAGTAAAGAGTGAATTAATCAAATAGAGTGAACCAATAGTAAAGAGTGAATTAATCAAATAGAGTGAACCAATAGAAAAGAGTGAATTAATCAAATAGAGTGAACCAATAGAAAAGAGTGAATTAATCAAATAGAGTGAACCAATAGAAAAGAGTGAATTAATCAAATAGAGTGAACCAATAGTAAAGAGTGAATTAATCAAATAGAGTGAACCAATAGAAAAAAGTGAATTAATCAAATAGAGTGAACCAATGGAAAAGAGTGAATTAATCAAATAAAGTGAACCAACAGAAAAGAGTTAATTAATCAAATAGAGTGAACCAATAGAAAAAAGTGAATTAATCAAATAGAGTGAACCAATAGAAAAGAGTGAATTAATCAAATAGAGTGAACCAATGGAAAAGAGTGAATTAATCAAATAGAGTGAACCAATAGAAAAGAGTGAATTAATCAAATAGAGTGAACCAATAGAAAAGAGTGAATTAATCAAATAGAGTGAACCAATAGAAAAGAGTGAATTAATCAAATAGAGTGAACCAATAGAAAAAAGTGAATTAATCATATAGAGTGAACCAATAGAAAAGAGTGAATTAATCAAATAGAGTGAACCAATAGAAAAGAGTGAATTAATCAAATAGAGTGAACCAATAGAAAAGAGTGAATTAATCAAATAGAGTGAACCAATAGAAAAGAGTGAATTAATCAAATAGAGTGAACCAATGGAAAAGAGTGAATTAATCAAATAGAGTGAACCAATAGAAAAGAGTGAATTAATCAAATAGAGTGAACCAATAGAAAAGAGTGAATTAATCAAATAGAGTGAACCAATAGTAAAGAGTGAATTAATCAAATAGAGTGAACCAATAGAAAAAAGTGAATTAATCAAATAGAGTGAACCAATAGAAAAGAGTGAATTAATCAAATAGAGTGAACCAATGGAAAAGAGTGAATTAATCAAATAGAGTGAACCAATAGAAAAGAGTTAATTAATCAAATAGAGTGAACCAATAGAAAAGAATTAATTAATCAAATAGAGTAAACCAATGGAAAAGAGTGAATTAATCAAATAGAGTGAACCAATAGAAAAGAGTGAATTAATCAAATAGAGTGAACCAATGGAAAAGAGTGAATTAATCAAATAGAGTGAACCAATAGAAAAGAGTTAATTAATCAAATAGAGTGAACCAATAGAAAAGAGTGAATTAATCAAATAGAGTGAACCAATGGAAAAGAGTGAATTAATCAAATAGAGTGAACCAATAGAAAAGAGTGAATTAATCAAATAGAGTGAACCAATGGAAAAGAGTGAATTAATCAAATAGAGTGAACCAATAGAAAAGAGTGAATTAATAATATAGAGTGAACCAATAGAAAAGAGTGAATTAATCAAATAGAGTGAACCAATAGAAAAAAGTGAATTAATCATATAGAGTGAACCAATAGAAAAGAGTGAATTAATCAAATAGAGTAAACCAATAGAAAAGAGTGAATTAATCAAATAGAGTGAATCAATAGAAAAGAGTGAATTAATCAAATAAGTGCCGTTGGTTACAAAATAACATGGGTCTAACATCATATTTCCATTGCGCCGCATGGCGTTACGGGATCTTCACTTTTTTTTTTTTTAAAGTAATGAAATAGTGAGAAATAATCTAATAGAATGAACTAATGAAGTAGCGTGAACTAATGAAATAGAGTGAACTAATGAAATAGAGTGAACTAATGAAATAGATGGAACTAACGAAATAGAGTGAACTAATGAAATATAGCGTACTAATGATATAGAGTGAACTAATGATATAGAATGAACTAAACCAGAAATTGTCAATGCGATTACAAACAAACACACGCACGATAGACATCAGAAGCACTGGCATGGTTTCTTGCTCCTCCGATGATCAACAAATATTTAAGTGAGAATCGTTTCATTGTCACTTGAGTCTTGCCTCAAACCTCATGGTTTAAATACATTCCATTTACTTTCATCGGTTTCTCTTCTGGCTCTGCTCTCATTTCTTCTTTCCATTTCTTTTTTGTATATTTCTTTGTCTTCTCATTTTTATTTATTCATGAATTCATATGCCATTTTGTTTGTGTTGGTGTGTCCATTGATATTTGTTACTTTTTCCGTTTAATATTCGGCAGTTGTTGTGTGATTTGTTCATGTCTCATCGGTTTTTTGTATGTGTGCAATAATATTGGCAATTTTGCTTGAACCTCACCCCTCCCCCCTTTTTCCCATTTCATAACTGGCATGTTGTGTCTTACATTTTCCTGACACATCCTGTTATGTCGCATTTTTTCTTTTGTTGGTGGTGGTTTTCGTGTTTTTTTTTCCTTGACAAAGGTTTGGACCGAAACGCACGTATCGTTTTTTTTGGTCCTGTTCTGGTCAACCAGCCGTTGCCTTTATGTATTGTAATCGATTTTTAACATTCAGTATCACTGCAGCGTCAATATATTTATTACTGTATTATGTTAGGCACTGCAACTATCTAATCTATATATCAGGAACAAGCTGATCTCAGAGTATCTGGTGAAACATCAGATTGGTTCGAATTACAAGTAGAAAGTAAGACAGGGATGTATCCTCTCTCCATACCTGTTTATGCAGAGTGGTAATGAGGAATGTTAGAGAAAATATTGAAAGTTGCACTTCCTTTATAATCCAGTGATACAAAATACCAGAGCTAAGATACCCATACGATACTGTGGTACTATCAAACAGGGCAGATGGGTTATAGCAGCTAATTGCAGTCGTAAACAGATGCAGCGAAAATACAAACGTATACATAAACACACCAAGAATACTGACCACGGACATAACAAGAAGTCAACATCAATTCAAATTTAGGGTGTGACAAAGAAGAGGTGACGAGCCGAGTATCAAGGCTGTAGAATTGACAAAAAGGAGATTTACAAAGGAATTCAGAAGAATACTGGTAATGGCAATGAAGAAGCAACACAACCAGAGGGAACTATAGCAGAAAACCAGCTAACCAACAAATGTGAAAATTCTGAGAATTTGTTTTTTTTTGTGCCCATGGCTGCATAGGGCTGTGAAACATGGATGGCTATCCAAACATCAATGAAGATAATCGAGTCCATCGAATCCAAATGTTAGAGAAAAATCATCAAAATACCATGAACCGACAAAAATGAAGAAAGCAGACATTCGATAAGAGTTGGGCATAGAAGAAAACTGGTTCATAGATTCCATTAAGAACAGAAAATGTTAATACTGGTGCCAAATTAAAAGTCACAACGGTCTTAGGTGAACGGTAATGGAAGGTATGGTACCGGGGAAGAGAAGCAGAGGCAGACCCAAGACGGTGATGGCAGCAAGGTGTCACTGAATGCTTGGGCATTACACTGGAGCACGCTGGGGATTTGGCAAGAGACTTAGTTTCTTTCAGACGGAATGTGATGGGAGGTGATGATTATGTTAGGAATGTCATGTGATCGCTTCAAATGACTAGCGATAGATGTTTTACAACAGACATGATGTCTTGATATCGTCCGAGAAAACTGTCAGATTGCTCTGTGAATGTTACAAAGGTTAATGTTACACTGTGAATGTAAAACGGTGAATGTTACACGATGAATGTTACATTGTGAATATAAACCGGTGAATGTTGCACGCTGAATGTAAAACGGTGAATATTGGGAAATGTAAGACGGGGAATATAAACCGGTGAATATTACACGGTGATGTTACACGGTGAATGTTACACGGTTAATGGGACACTTTGAATAGTACACGGTGAATACAACACTGTGAATGGTGTACGGTGAAAATTACTACACTGTGAATATAAACCGGTGAATGAAAAACGGTGAATGTTACACGGTGAATGTTACTCGGTGAATGTTACACTGTGCATATTACACTGTGAATTTAACACAGTGAATGTTATTCTGTGAATGTTACATTGTGAATATTACACCGTAAATGTTACACTGTGAATGTTACACGCTGAACGTTTCACGGGGAATGTTACAATAATCTGCTTGATGTATCTCATCTGTATCGCCCAGATCTTACGCTCTAGCCTAGAATTTCATCTCCATGCTGCACAGGCTTATACATAGACATCGAGGATCAACGTTTGTGTTAATATGATTTTAATTTGACACAATAAGCTTTTGGTCTTTCCATATTCGCTTCAGTAAGTTTAGAATTGTTGCTGCCGGCGTTGTACCTTTTGTTCGCACTGCTATGGATACATCCTCACCCATCGATTCACAGATTAGAAATCCAATCCAGGTGTTAGGCGCACTTGTGGATCTCTAAAGTGCACTGCTTTTATATCTAAAAACTACCGTACTTAAATTTAGAAGTCATTCTACACGATAATCTGCAGCTAATAAACACTTCACTTATATAACTGATTTAAGATAAACGTCGGAAATATTATACGTTTCAAAAACGACTTTAAAGTGAAACAGTACCTGAATTATCAGTTATCTATTAGACATGCACTTACAGCAGCGATAGATTCAGTACACCTGTGTGAGAGTGTAGGTTGTCTTGTCTGTCATGATTCTGGTTCTTTGTGTGTCGGTGAGTAGACGAGTTAAGGAGTAGGTGGGTGGGCGATTAGGGTGGGTGAGTGTGTGTTGTGTGTGTGGTATGTGTTGCGTGTGTGGTGTGTGTTGTGTGTGGGGTGTGTTGGATGGGTGGGGGTGGGTGTGTGGGTTGGGTGGGTGTGTGTGGCGTGTGGGTGTGTGTGGTATGTGTTGTGTGTTGTGGGTGTGGTGTGTGTGGGGTGTGTGTGGTGTGTGTGTGACATTTGAATGATGTGTGTGTGGTAAGTGTGATGTGCGTGGTGTGTGTTTGCGGTGTGTATATGTGGTGTGTGATGTGTGTGGTTGTTTGTGTGTGTGCTTGAGTGTGTTATATGTCTATGTATGTGAGTATGTTTGTGTGCATATGTCTGTGCATATGTGTGTGTTTGTGTATGTATGCCTTTCTTTATGTGTGTAAATGTGTGGATATATGTGCGCATGTATGGGCGTTATGTGTGTCTGTCAACGTGTATGTGTGGGTATTGTGTGTGTGCATTTATTTATGTGTGTATCTGTGTATGTGTGTATTCGAGTGTATGAATATGCGTGTCTCAGTGGGAGTATGTATGTGTGTGCATGCATTTATGTATGTCTTCGTATGTACGAGGCGTATTCAAATGAAACCAGACCAAACTGCAACAAGTGAACATACGTACGATACGCATGATGAGGTCATTTCTGGTGTAATCAGCACATGCGCACCGTAAACCCTACAAGGGGACATCGTGAGCTAGTGAATAGGTGACACAACTCACAACACCGAAGGTGCTGGGTTCAATCCCCATACAGCACCGGCAGTTACTCCGGGGAAGCAAACCCTTAGAAAATGCAGGAGGATGCAGACCCATACATAAAATGAATTCTGAAGTCGGATGCACTCGGCCGACAGGTGCAAAAAAAACCACAGTGAACGCACCCTGGGGAATGGAGAAATAAGGGAAACACAAACATTTTTTTAAGAAATAAAAAAATTAAACGAAAGACTTCCGAGACCAGGTTGGGCGCATATTGTTGCGTTAACTTGCGTCTTTCTTTAAACATCGTTTACCAGTTCTTCACTGATGTCTTCGACACACTTTTGTCACTATACACTACCTGCATTATGTGATGAATGTCAACTAGTCGACATTCTTCGGCTGTTAGAAACCGAACCACCGATCGCTGGTCAACTCTGGACGGATTTGGTATCAAACCCGCCATGTTTTCAACGGTCTGCTGCGGAAACTATGACAATTTGCAAACTTGACGGTTGGTATCATTTGTTTACACAAGAAATTACGTTATCATGCGCAACGTATGTATGTTCAACTTGTTGAAGTTTTGTCCGGTTTCATTTTAACACATCTTGTATATATGTATGTATATATGCATGTTTGTATGTTTGTGTGTACTGAAGGTTTAATAATGAATCACACGGTTAAGTGGGCTACCCATCCTTTCGGGTAATGTAGCTCTTAGAGCGATGGCTTATCTGTATAACTATACTTTTGCAAATCCTGGTTACGACCAGCTTGTGAAGCTTTAAATTGGTACCTGATTTCATTTGAAAAGAAAATAACGCATCAGGAACAGGAAATAGTTACTACCCATCTAGAAAAAGCTGAGAACCACTATAACGAAGTTGCTAACATGTCATCCCCGACAGCAGTGTAAGCTATGGGATCTCCTACAAGGAACCATTTAATCGAAGCTACAGCGGTTCTGAAGATAAACTTAACTTAACGTCTCTATACTGGTTTAGAAGACTCTGCAGAGTCTGTATACATCCAGTTTCATTTACATTTCCTTGCTCTAAAAGCTATGCACATCCAATCTATTCTTAAATTTCATTAATTGTCTCTCACTCCACTACTTATTCGGGCAATGCATTCCAAGCATTTACCACACTCTGAATTTTTTTTAATGTTCCATATATCTAATCTCGCCCTTTCTATTGTTAATTTGTAGCTGCGCCCTCTTGTTCTTGTATGTTGTTGTATTTTGAAAAAAATACTTGTTATAGTCTAATTTATCCGTTCCTTTAATTATCTTATAAACATGTGTTAAGTCACCTTGAATTCTTCTCTCTTCTAGACACTGTAGGCCGGTCTATCTTTCCTCAGAACTGTAATTCTGTAATCCCACTATCAGTTATGTAGCTCTCTTTTGTATTCTTTCTAGCATGTTTACATCTCCTCTACGATAAGGATTCCACAACTCTACACTGTACTCCAATCTAGGTCTAACTAATGTTTTATACAGTTTGACTATCACTTCCTTGCTCCTATGTTTAATATTTATATTTATTATACCTAACATTGCATTTACTTATTTCACTGCTATCTGGACTTGCTCACTCACTTTACCTGTATGATCTATTATAGTCCCGAGGTCGCTTTCCTTTTCTTTCCTTTTAATATATTCCCGCCCATTCTGTAATGAGTTCCATTCCGGTTCTACCCATGTGGATGACTGTACATTTATCTATTTACCAGCTCACATACCATTTTTGAATTGTATCTAATTTCGATCTCAATATATCCACTTCTGCTTTAGATCAGACACTACTAAGTAGATCAAAACAAATATCTGTGATCGCACAATGACCACAACAGAACAAAAAGAACTACATGATACGTACATTACAGCATCAAGGACTTCGCAGAGACAAAGAACAAACGAAAACTACTAAAAGACTATAGACATGTAATGGAAGTGAGGCTTAGATTAGCAAACCATATCTGGAAGTGGCCAGGAACATGCTCGCTATGGTATGCCACTTATGAAAAAGAAGAGGCCAAAAGCGAAATGTATTTGTTTCTTGAGATTTGCTTTCGTTCGATCTTTCTCAATTAGGCAGTCTTTATAGCTGTAACTCATGTGTCGTTTTGATTTCTATGTATGTTTTGATCGGCTGGAATCTCTTAAGCCCATATCATTCCATCGGGGAAAACGAAATGAGCATCCAACTAAATTGTTATTAACACGGCACCGGGAGGCCGCTAGGAACACCTTTGTAGGGGGCAAACCCTATCACTATAGAAGCATTACCAAACCATTAGAGATTATTCGACTGCCGTCCAGCTGATTTCAATCAGCATTGAAAGGCTTTCAACACATTACCCAGGCCCGCTGATGATCTGTCCAAATATTTCGGAAACATTTAATGTGGATGATAAGTTAAAGGGCACGATAAGGTAATCCCCGTGGACAAACATTGGAAACATGATGGCGGACGTGGTATCTAGGCCATGAGAAGTAAGTAAGTATTTCATTGTGGCTAAATAGAACAGGGGATGTAGGTAAGTAAGTATTTCATTGTGGCTAAATAGGTCAGGGGATGTAGGTAAGTAAGTATTTCATTGTGGCTAAATAGGACAGGGGATGTAGGTAAGTAAATATTTCATTGTGGCTAAATAGGACATGGGGTGTAGGTGAGTAAGTATTTCATTGTGACTAAAAAAGGACAGGGGATGTAGGTAAGTAAGTATTTCATTGTTGCTAAATAGGACAGGGGATGTAGGTAAGTAAGTATTTCATTGTTGCTAAATAGGACAGGGGAAGTAGGTAAGTAAGCATTTCATTGTGGCTAAAAAGGACAGGGGATGTAGGTAAGTAAATATTTCATTGTGGCTAAATAGGACATGGGATGTAGGTAAGTAAGTATTTCATTGTTGCTAAATAGGACAGGGGATGTAGGTAAGAAAGTATTTCATTGTGGCTAAATAGGACAGGGGATGTAGATAAGTAAGTATTTCATTGTTGCTAAATAGGACAGGGGAAGTAGGTAAGTAAGCATTTCATTGTGGCTAAATAGGACATGGGATTTAGGTAAGTAAATATTCCATTGTGGCTTAATAGGACAGGGGAAGTAGGTAAGTAAGCATTTCATTGTGGCTAAATAGGACATGGGATTTAGGTAAGTAAATATTCCATTGTGGCTTAATAGGACAGGGGAAGTAGGTAAGTAAGTATTTCATTGTGGCTAAATAGGACAAGGGAAGTAATTCCAATGTTAGCAAGTCAGCTGTCGACTAGACTACACGGTCAATTACACGGCACTGGTCTTCTTCTTCTTCTTCTTCTGCGTTCGTTCTCAATCTCCTGCTAACAAGCCCTGTACAGGTCTTCGCAAGTAGCAGGATGTAGTCCGGAGAACGTAATGCGTTGTGTCGTAAGTTTACAGCTTCGCTGTGATATTTGCACCTTTCGGTCCGACACATCCGTCTTCGGCGGCGGCACTGGTCTAATGGGTGAGATCACATGTGCCGCCAGGATCTATAACAACAACAGTAACAACAACAGTAACAACAGTAACAACAACAGTAATAACAACAGTAACAACAACAGTAATAACAAAGGTAACAACAGCAGTAACAACAACAGTAACAACAGTAACAACAACAGTAACAACAACAGTAACAACAACAGTAATAACAAAAGTAACAACAGTAACAACAACAGTAACAACAGCAGTAACAACAACAGTAACAACAACAGTAACAACAACAGTAACAACAAAAGTAACAACAAAAGTAACAACAACAGTAACAACAACAGTAACAACAACAGTAACAACAGTAACAACAACAGTAACAACAACAGTAACAACAACAGTAACAACAAAAGTAACAACAGTAACAACAACAGTAACAACAACAGTAACAACAGTAACAACAGTAACAACAACAGTAACAACAACAGTAACAACAGTAACAACAACAGTAACAACAACAGCAACAACAGTAACAACAGTAACAACAACAGTAACAACAACAGTAACAACAGTAACAACAACAGTAACAACAACAGTAACAACAGTAACAACAACAGTAACAACAACAGCAACAACAGTAACAGCAGTAACAACAACAGTAACAACAACAGTAACAACAGTAACAACGACAGTAACAACAACAGTAACAACAACAGTAACAACGACAGTAACAACAACAGTAACAACAGTAACAACAACAGTAACAACAGTAACAACAGTAACAACAGCAACAACAACAGCAACAACAGTAACAACAGTAACAACAACAGTAACAACAACAGTGACAACAACAGTAACAACAGTAACAACAACAGTAACAACAACAGTGACAACAACAGTAACAACAGTAACAACAACAGTAACAACAGTAACAACAACAGTAACAACAACAGTAACAACAGTAACAACAAAAGTAACAACAAAAGTAACAACAGTAACAACAACAGTAACAACAGTAACAACAACAGTAACAACAACAGTAACAACAACAGTAACAACAACAGTAACAACAAAAGTAACAACAGTAACAACAACAGTAACAACAACAGTAACAACAGTAACAACAGTAACAACAACAGTAACAACAACAGTAACAACAGTAACAACAACAGTAACAACAACAGCAACAACAGTAACAACAGTAACAACAACAGTAACAACAACAGTAACAACAGTAACAACAACAGTAACAACAACAGTAACAACGACAGTAACAACAACAGTAACAACAACAGTAACAACGACAGTAACAACAACAGTAACAACAGTAACAACAGTAACAACAACAGCAACAACAACAGTAACAACAACAGTAACAACAACAGTAACAACAACAGTAACAACAACAGTAACAACAGTAACAACAGTAACAACAGTAACAACAACAGCAACAACAACAGTAACAACAACAGTAACAACAGTAACAACAGTAACAACAACAGTAACAACAACAGTACCAACAACAGTAACAACAGTAACAACAACAGTAACAACAACAGTAACAACAACAGTAACAACAACAGTAACAACAACAGTAACAACAGTAACAACAACAGTAACAACAACAGTAACAACAGTAACAACAACAGTAACAACAACAGTAACAACAACAGTAACAACAACAGTAACAACAGTAACAACAACAGTAACAACAGTAACAACAACAGTAACAACAACAGTAACAACAGTAACAACAGTAACAACAACAGTAACGACAGTAACAACAGTAACAACAACGGTAACAACAACAGTAACAACAACAGTAACAACAACAGTAACAACAGTAACAACAGTAACAACAACGGTAACAACAACAGTAACAACAACAGTAACAACAGTAACAACAGTAACAACAGTAACAACAACAGCAACAACAACAGTAACAACAACAGTAACAACAACAGTAACAACAACAGTAACAACAACAGTAACAACAGTAACAACAGTAACAACAGTAACAACAACAGCAACAACAACAGTAACAACAGTAACAACAGTAACAACAACAGGAACAACAACAGTGACAACAACAGTAACAACAACAGTAACAACAACAGTAACAACAACAGTAACAACAACAGTAACAACAACAGTAACAACAACAGTAACAACAGTAACAACAACAGTAACAACAACAGTAACAACAGTAACAACAACAGTAACAACAACAGTAACAACAGTAACAACAACAGTAACAACAACAGTAACAACAACAGTAACAACAACAGTAACAACAGTAACAACAACAGTAACAACAACAGTAACAACAACAGTAACAACAACAGTAACAACAGTAACAACAGTAACAACAACAGTAACGACAGTAACAACAGTAACAACAACGGTAACAACAACAGTAACAACAACAGTAACAACAACAGTAACAACAGTAACAACAGTAACAACAGTAACAACAACAGCAACAACAACAGTAAAAACAACAGTAACAACAACAGTAACAACAACAGTAACAACAACAGTAACAACAGTAACAACAGTAACAACAGTAAGAACAACAGTAACAACAGTAACAACAGTAACAACAACAGTAACAACAGTAACAACAACAGTAACAACAGTAACAACAGTAACAACAACAGTAACAACAACAGTGACAACAACAGTAACAACAGTAACAACAACAGTAACAACAACAGTAACAACAACAGCAAAAACAACAACAGTAACAACAACAGTAACAACAGCAAAAACAACAGTAACAACAGTAACAACAACAGTAACAACAGTAACAACAACAGTAACAACAGTAACAACAACAGTAACAACAGCAAAAACAACAACAGTAACAACAACAGTAACAACAACAGTAACAACAACAGTAACAACAGCAAAAACAACAACAGTAACAACAACAGTAACAACAACAGTAACAAAAACAGTAACAACAACAGTAACAACAGCAAAAACAACAACAATAACAACAACAGTAACATCAACAGTAACAACAACAGCAAAAACAACAGTAACAACAACAGTAACAGCAGTAACAACAACAGTAACAGCAGTAACAACAACAGTAACAACAACAGCAACAACAACAGTAACAACAACAGTAACAACAACAGCAACAACAACAGTAACAACAACAGTAACGGCAGTAACAACAGTAACAACAACAGTAACAACAACAGTAACGGCAGTAACAACAACAGTAACAACAACAGCAACAACAACAGTAACAACAACAGTAACAACAACAGCAACAACAACAGTAACAACAACAGTAACAACAACAGTAACAACAACAGTAACAACAACAGTAACAACAACAGCAACAACAACAGTAACAACAACAGTAACAACAACAGCAACAACAACAGTAACAACAACAGTAACAACAACAGCAACAACAACAGTAACAATAACAGTAACAACAACAGTAACAACAACAGTAACAACAACAGTAACAACAACAGTAACAACAACAGTAACAACAACAGTTACAGCTCTCTTTAATCACATCGTCCAGGAAGATGAAGAAATCGATCAACATGAGAGATTAATGACCCAAGAATACGGAAACAATCATTTATTTCAATACATAAAACGATGCAGTAGAAACAAAACACATAATGATATGTAAGACGCCCAATTCTGTTCCCCGATAAAGCTTGTATATCAAAATTATGTTCATAGACCGTACATAGTTTTTCTCCCGCTCCAGTCGACCCAGCTGACTTTCTATTAGGTAACTAGACACACCACCTCAAAAATAAAATATGTCTCGTACAATAAAGTTTCTTACACTTCATCCCTGACAGCAGTGTCTGCTATAAGACGATAGCCCTATCAGAAACATGGGCCCTCAAAATTGATCGAATATCTCCAGAATTCAATGACGAATCAACATGATTTTTTGCATGCGGTTATATATTGGCCCGTGACAGTTAAATATTGTTAATTAAAATGACGAGGGTACTACATTTATATAAAAGTGAATGATTTTCTTTGATCTTTTTCATCGACAAAAATATGTGGCTTCTCTAAAACATACAGAAAGCATAATGTTTATGATCCATATGCGTATCTGTAATTACCGTGTCGGAAGATTTATACAAGCAAGGTGCAATGATATTTGTCTGGTATTTAATTTATCTTCCGAGAGGATGGGGAAAAATAATATGCCTGCTATGACTTTGCGTTCGTGCGTTTGTGTGTGTTTGTGCGCGTGCACAATATTATGTTGTGAGTTTCAAGAGAATTATGACCACGAAATAATTCATATGATTATTTGCTGTTGGACAGATACAGAGAGTATGTTAAGAAGGGTAGGTTGGCTGTCTTCAACACATATGGCTGTGATTCTAGAATATGTTGTTGCTGCTGCTTAATGCCCGCAGAGAGTAAGTTTACTCTTTTGGGCGCAATGAAAATGGTGTTAAGTGGCAGGTTGTAGCACCTTTCCGCACATCCCGAGCGTGCTGATGAAAGTGGACCGTGGTTCTCCAGGAGGTTGTGCTAAGCTTAGTTTTATCTAACATGACGCTCGCTACTATGGGGATCACATCAATCCACATTCCAGCCAGACTGACTTGAAAACAGCTTGTTTCCAGGTAAAGCTAAAGGTAGAGAGGTAGTGGTCTTGGTCTATTGTGCCCGATCCTGACACGACGTCCTGGTCAGTATATTGTGCCCGATCTTCACACGACGTCCTGGTCAGTAAATTGTGCCCAACCCTAACACGACGTACTGGTCAGTATGTTGTGACTGTATTCTTTTGATAGCCAGAGCTGTATTTCAATTTCATTCTTGATCAAGCCGGGACATTCTTTTTTTTATGACTGCATTGTTGTATGATAACATTGTCCTTTATTTGGCAAGATGGTCTATCTAGGATGAATGTTCTCAATATATATTCGTTCATACATTTTTGATAGTCTAGACTGACTGTAGATTTTCAAGCAAATATGAAATCAGCATTATCAGTAGTCCATTATGTCTGCTGCCTTCATGGACTATTATCAGCAGCTTTACTTTGATATTTAATACATTTCGTTCCCCTGTTCCATTTAATGATTGCCACTTCATTTCAGTTGTGTGCTGAATATTGATTTATTTATTTAATATCATACAATTCTCTCTGTCACTCTCACTCTCTCTTCTCTCTTTCACTCTCTCACTCTCTCTTCATCGTCCTGTAGCACGCGCTTTATAGAACGTCGCTGCAATCACAGTCTGTCTGAAAGAAACGCGTTCCTTTGCCAAAACTTTTGCTTCCGCCACAGTCATACCCAGGCATTCCTGGCTATCTTTGTGCCATCGTCTTCTTGGTCTACCTCTTCCCCTTTTGCCTGGCATCATTCCTTCAATCACTGTTCTCTCAAGACCGTTGTGTCTATTGATGGGAGCAAAGTATTTGCATTTTCTAGCCAAAATGGAATTGAAAAACCAGTTCTCCTCAATTCTCAACTCTTGCTGAATGTCTAAATTTGTATTTTTCTCTGTCCAGGGTATTCTGAGGATCTTTCTGTAAAATGTTGACACGAAGGATTCGATTTTTTGTCTGGAAGTTTTGGTAATCGTCCATGATTCGCAGCCATAAGCTACCACATGAAAAACTCTCTCTCAAACTTCATGTAAATACTTGTTTCTCGAATATACTACGTGTGCCTTTTCAAAAGTGATAGTTGTATCCGCCTGTATGCTTGCGGTAGACTGCAAACTTTACCGTTTTTTATTATGCACATTTTGAGACAACAATACGGTGTTCTTTCACAACCAAACTTTCAATTTCTTTAGTGTAGCTGTTTCTTTGAATCCAACATTCTATACATTTCTCGTTTAATAACCACTTTGTCAAAGCTATCTAACCTTTCCTTTCTTCATTACTTTATCATGGATTTCAATACGGGCCTTCATAATCTTGGACCGAACATGAGAAGGGCGGTTAAGGTGTACAAAGGCGTGCATTGTTGTCTCTGGGTTTCAAACATAACGATATAGACTAAGGATATCCTCCCTATAGAAATATTTAACGAACACAAAGGTCATGGAAGTCTTTCGGCAGACTTAACAGCTGGTCAAAAATGAAGTGTTAGAGACTTCAGTGTACTAAGCCTCAGATTGTGAGATGGGGTGGCCAGTTCCCTTTCTCGCTGCCTTTTTCTTCCCTAACCCTAAATCAGGTACCCATTTGCAGCTGGGTTCACTGAAGCTGCCGGTAGTGGAACTTGAACCCTGTACCTTTGCCATAAAATGAGTGTGCTCTGCCACTGCGCTGATTTAGTATTTATACATTTTAATTATGATGTTGTTGAACGTTACAAATTGAACTGGTACATCCATAGTAATATACACATCTGCGCCTTATAATAGCAAACGTGCTGGAATGACTTAAACACACATTTCTTGTGCATTGCAAAACATTCGGTGTAGTAGCTAGTAAGCGTTTTTCGTTTCTGTGTAAGAACACATGTCTTCCCGATTTGCAATCAATAAAATTACCAATGAGTTACTGCAGAACTGTGAAAACACTATTTAGCCAACGTGATATTTTAATTGTTTTTTTTTTGTTTTTTTGTTTTGTAATTTGTTATTTCATTCGTATGGGGGTTGGGTTACGGTGAATTTATTTTCTCTTCAGCGTTCGTTATCAAACTAACCCTACAAAGCCAAGAAAAGCGCTTTACAATTAGCAGGACGTTGTTCGGAGAATAGAATGCGTTGTGTCGTAGTTTACAGCTTGACTGCGATATTTGCACTTCGGTCCGACACATTCCATTTCAGCATGACATTTTTGGATACCAGGTTAACCTTTCGTTTTCGATTTCTTCTCCTTAGGCAGTCTGCTCTGTTGTAGTATGTTACCCAGGAGATGGTTATTGACGGGTCTTGTCATCTTTGAGTCGCTGACTGCTACATCTCATGCATTGCTCAGCATCGTGTCATCTTTGAGTCACTGACTGCTACATCTCATGCATTGCTCAGCATCTTATCATCTTTGAGTCACTGACTGCTACATCTCATGTATTGCTCAGCATCTTGTCATCTTTGAGTCACTGACTGCTACATCTCATGCACTGCTCAGCATCTTGTCATCTTTGAGTCACTGACTGCTACATCGTATGCATTGCTCAGCCTCTTGTCCACTTTGTGTAGGTTGACCGCTACAGCGGCGCATACACTGCTTATCATATCGATCCCCAGTGAATTTAAAAGCATGACATTTTTCCGAACGGAATACATATTTCCTTTACGCTTCCTTTAAGCAGTAAATATAATTCGTGATGCAAGTGGTTTCATTGGCAGGGTCTCAATCGCTCTTGCTTTCTGTCTTACCTTCCTTAACAGTAATTTAGTTTACAATTTTCAGCTTGGTAGCCTGAACGGGAAAAAGCACTTCTGGAGAGCCTCCTTTCTAGAAGACACGACAGGGGACCACCAGGACGATGAAGGATACACACCGTCAAGGAAAAGCTGATTTTACCTAGGGAGCAGGAGGGAAGGCCAGCGGCTGATCGAGATTCCTGCATACAGGATGTGCTTCTTCTTCTTCTTTCGTTCGCCTGAAAATAATATATCTGTATCTGCAATGATGTCTCTTGTGTAAACATCACTTTCTTTTATAGCTCACATATCTTGATCGTGGTAACCCGTACCTGAACGTAGCTGCAGGTCCCAACTTCGTCTCCAGTGGATCCTGTTTTAGGCCATGGAAACCCCAGGGGATGGTAAGTCCTCCTCCAGAGGCATCTCGGATATTGTTGTGTACAGCAAGGGAGTCTGACCAAGGTATTATAGGTCTTTACCGCTGTATCTTTTTACCTCCGTGGTACCAAAATTTCTCTCCCCGCGCTCCTTAGACCATCGTTTCGAGGGAACATGTAACCTGGTTATCTACGTATTGCCTTGTCTGCATAGATTGAGTCTCATTCACCAAGGGCATATACAGATAGTTCGCATACAGGTCCAAACAGTTTCTCTTCCAATGTTGTTTCTATGGATCAGTGGGTATGTCGCTGCATATCATATTCGGGGCAGTTCTGTAGTAAGCTCTGCAGTTTCCGGTGTCTATTTACATGTACAATTTTCAACGTGAATAACGTTCTGTAAATAGACATGCTACATAATGATGGTGCTGAACGAATGGTGACCGAGGAATGAACTCGGTAACATTTTGTGAGCAACGAGCTCCTTAAATGTTCTACTACTCAGGCGTGTAGATAGCTGCTGTTAAAAGTCACGCAGGCCCGCCAGTACATCGTGGCCCACAGCGTAAAACTGATATATGGTATGTGGGTTAATGGACCGTTACCCCAGACATCTAGCCTCGTCAATTAACCTAGCATTTACTGGCATACGCGTAAATATAGTTTATACTTATCTGGCGTCTGGACACAGGTAGATGGTTGAACATTGGCGAGTTCAAGATGGTAGACAGAAACGAAGGGGGAAAATGTGTGATTTAATCAAAAGAAAGATAAAAGCAAACAAGAAAATAATACGCAAGAGAGAGGAGTGAAAAAGGGTGTGAATGATTAATTGAGTGAATGTTAGAAAGACATAATGCAAAAAATGATGTATGAAGATAATATTGCAACGTAAGAAGATGCAGGTGCAATAACAGACGACGAAGATACCATTGAAGGATGGAGGGTAGACCAAATATTGAAAAAGAAAGAGCTACAGTTGAAGAAGATATAATTCAATAGAAGATCATAAAGGAAGATAAAGTTGCTATAGAAGAAATGAGTTATAATTGAACAAATTAAGAATTACATTTGAAGAAGTTAAGTTACAGTTGAAGAACTTAAAGTTACAATTGAAGAAGTTAGAATTGCATTTAAAGAAGTTAGAGTTGCAATTAAAGAGGTTACAATTACTATTGAAAATGTTAGTTAAGATTGAAGAAGCTAAAGTTACAGTTGAAAAAGAAAGTGTCTTCATAAGAAGAAAACGTTGATGTAAAACAAGATGTTACAAATTAAAGAAGAAATAGTTACAATGGAAGAAGATGAAAGCTACAATTGGAGAAGATAGGAGTTACAGTTTCTGAAGATAAGAGTAACAATTGAAGAAGATATAGTTACAATTTAGAAAGATAGTTGCAATTGAAGAGGATAAAGTTGATATAAAAGAAGATATCGTTGCTACAGATGAAGATAAAGTTGCTGTAGAAAATGTAACATTGCTGTAAAAAAGATAAAGTTGCCAAAGAAGAAGATGAAACTTGATGCAGAATGAGATAACGTTGCCATAGAAGGCGAGAATGTTGATATGGAAGAAGAAACAGAAGGTAGTTCCACAGCCTACTTTCTGTTTTCAAAGATGAAGAGTTAGAAATGTGTTTAAAATATAAGATTTTCTTCGTCATGGCGTGTTAAAACTCAAAATCAGGTGCCTATTTACATCGGAATATACTGGAACGTAACAACATTGACACCTTTCAGTGGCCAGTTGAATTATTGCCATACAGGTTGACGTCTGACAGCGTACGAAGAAGAAGAAGGAGAATTATTGTGAGAAAAAGATTTAGTAAATATCTATAACAGAAGAAGGTCCAAATTAGATATTAGAAACTATTTTTTTAGTCAGAGTAAGTTGAATGTTTGGAATGCATTACCACATAAAGTAATGGAGGCAGGTTCTTCTTCTTCTTCTTCTTCGTACACTGTCAAACGTTAACCTGTATTTTTTCGAAAAAAGCAGCGGTCATCCTGAGGCTTTCAGCACTGCCATAGAGCTTGTCTAGTGTTGCCACTGGTGATGGCCACATGTGCTTTCTCTGGTCCTCGTATATCAGGCAGTTTTGCAGCAGATGTTCAGTAGTCATTTTCCCGGTACCACAAGTGCAATCGTCAGTGCCACCTATCTTCAGTTTATTGAATAGGTGGTACCTCAGTCTATTGTGGCCTGAGCGGAGTCTGAAGACCACGACCTGCTCTCTTCTGTTCAACTGGTAATAGGCATCGTTTTTTGTGTAGTCAGTATGTTCTGTTTCCCATTTGGCCATGTTTCTGGCCCTAATAAGCCTTTTTGGACTCTTCGTAGGTCACACTAGAATCTGGTTGTGGTAGTCTTGCATCTTCTTTTGCCAGTCTGTCTGCTTCCTCGTTGCCTTGGATGTTACAGTGGGATGGAACCCATTGTACCACTATTCTTCTTGGTGCGTTCTGCTGGCATAGTTGACTGAGTACTGCTCTTAAATCATTAAGTTCAGTATTTTTCTGGCTTTTTGGTGCTGTGACTACGGACAGGGCACCTGTAAACATGACTATCTGGCTTTCATTGTTTTCGCCTATCAGCATTTGCTTCTACCGCAGCCTTCAGTGCCTCTGCCTCCGCTCTTAAATTGCTTGAGAATTTTCCATTTGCTACTGGCAGTGTTATTTTTCTACAATTTGGTAGGCTCAGGAATACCCCTGCCCCTCCGTTCTGTGTTGCGTTTGTTACAGAACCCGTCGGTGTATGCATGGGGGAGGCAGGTACAATAAATACATTTAATAAAGATTGGACGCGCATAGCTTTTAGAGCAAAGAAATGTAAATGACACTGGTTGTATACAGTTTTTGCAGTCTTCTAAACATGTATAAAGACGTTAAGCTAGGTTAAGCTAAGAAGAAAATGTGTTAAAGGATAACATGATTATGAATAATTGCAGAATACGTTAGCAATACAGCCATACAGCCATATGCTAAAGAAATAGTACGTTTTATAATGAGCAGCGAAAATAAACTGCATATCTGACAGACCCGTAGGGACTCCATCTTATCAAGTAAATATTACAGGGTATATCTGCAAACAGTTCTTTCGCCTCGTGAGCTATAAACGCTCCTGCTCCGTCCTCTCGTAACGTTTTTGGTTTGTAAAGTTGAAGAAAACAGGATTAAAAAGATGTAAGAGAATTAAAAGATATAAAAGAACGCAGACAGCAAGAAAAAAAAACAGGAATAAAAGCAGATGTAGAAGAATGATGAACGAAAGAAAAAGAAGAAATATTTGTTATCAAGGTAACACTTTAGTTACATAATTTCCTGGACCAAAATCGATTTCTTCCTGGAACTAACAACATCCAAGCCACGGCTATATACTTTAATTCCATTATCAGCGCCTGTTATTACTTCCAAACCATGCTTTAAACACATGATGCTTTTAGTGACGAAACAGATCGTCTTACTTTATATCAGTAACCTCTCTACTAGAGCACACAAACTGATCTTGGTATACGGTAAACTTGCCAACATATTTGCGAAACCGTGGCTGTCTAAGAACTGTAGCGAACGCCCGTGGCTTTGCTATTTCCTTAATAACCTCAGCTCTAAGTGGCTACCATTTGTATGCGTGCATGTTTTTGTGAACCAAGTGCACCTTAATGATGTTAATCAGAGAATAAAATGTACAACGTTTCGAGATCAGAATCCGTTCTTTTTGTATGTTGTTTATCGTGTGTTGAGGAACCAGACAACGTGGTTACTATGCAGCACAATATAACAATTTAACTCTCTAGAGTCACTTTTCTCAACCTTATTACATGCTTTTACTTGACATGGGTCGTTGTCCAGTTCAGTGGACTTCTATTTCTCATATTTTAACCAACATCCCCTCACCCTAGAGAGCTGAAATTATGTACACAATGTATACGTGTGCGATATGTTAATCTTACAAAATTACATTCATGAAGTCCGGAGAATAAATAAATGCTTGTTCCGAAAAATGTGGTTTTTAAATATTTGTTTGTTTAAAGTCGAAGAGCCTATGAAATTATGTTAAAGTCTAGAATCCCTTCTATGAACAGTATTTTGACTACAGGTTACAACGATTATAACATTTCACGTCACCGTAGACCATAGATATTTCACAGATGCATTCCAAGTGTTCCTGTCCTATGCCATCAGTTGCAGCTTTGTCCACGTCTTTTCTGTTTCCTTTATGTTTGTTTCGAGATCTCTTTTCCTTGTGTTTTGGTCTGCCTCTTCATCTTTTGTCTTGGGTTCGGATTCTAGAGCAGAGACTGTCTTGTTATGTTTTCCATTGTTTTCCTTAATGTGTTTCGTATTCAACACCAGAGGGGTTAGTCAGTTGTAAATATAACAATAATAGAGCCATTGTTGTTGTTGCTCTTGTTGTTGTTGCTCTTGTTGTTGTTGCTCTTGTTGTTGCTCTTGTTGTTCTTGCTCTTAGTGTTGTTGCTCTTGTTGTTGCTCTTGTTGTTGCTCTTGTTGTTGCTCTTGTTGTTGTTGTTCTTGTTGTTGTTGTTCTTGTTGTTGTTGCTTTTGTTGTTGTTGTTCTTGTTGTTGTTGCTCTTGTTGTTGCTCTTGTTGTTGTTACTCTTGTTGTTGCTCTTGTTGTTGTTACTCTTGTTGTTGCTCTTGTTGTTGTTGCTCTTGTTGTTGCTCTTGTTGTTGTTGCTCTTGTTGTTGTTACTCTTGTGGTTGTTGCTCTTGTTGTTGTTGCTCTTGTTGTTGCTCTTGTTGTTGTTGCTCTTGTTGTTGTTCTTGTTGTTGTTGTTCTTGTTGTTGCTGCTCTTGCTGTTGTTGCTCTTGTTGTTGTTACTCTTGTTGTTGCTCTTGTTGTTGTTACTCTTGTTGTTGCTCTTGTTGTTGTTGCTCTTGTTGTTGCTCTTGTTGTTGTTGCTCTTAGTGTTGTTGCTCTTGTTGTTGCTCTTGTTGTTGCTCTTGTTGTTGTTGTTCTTGTTGTTGTTGTTCTTGTTGTTGTTGCTCTTGTTATTGTTGTTCTTGTTGTTGTTGCTCTTGTTGTTGCTCTTGTTGTTGTTACTCTTGTTGTTGCTCTTGTTGTTGTTACTCTTGTTGTTGCTCTTGTTTTTGTTACTCTTGTTGTTGCTCTTGTTGTTGTTGCTCTTGTTGTTGTTGCTCTTAGTGTTGTTGCTCTTGCTGTTGCTGCTCTTGTTATTGTTACTCTTGTGGTTGTTGCTCTTGTTGTTGTTGCTCTTGTTCTTGTTGCTCTTGTTGTTGTTGCTCTTAGTGTTGTTGCTCTTGTTGTTGCTCTTGTTGTTGTTGTTCTTGTTGTTGTTGTTGCTCTTGTTGTTGTTGTTGCTCTTGTTGTTGCTCTTGTTGTTGTTACTCTTGTTGTTGCTCTTGTTGTTGTTACTCTTGTTGTTGCTCTTGTTGTTGTTACTCTTGTTGTTGCTCTTGTTGTTGTTGCTCTTGTTGTTGCTCTTGTTGTTGTTCTTGTTGTTGTTGCTCTTGTTGTTGTTGTTCTTGTTGTTGTTGCTCTTGTTGTTGCTCTTGTTTGTGTTGCTCTTGATGTTGTTGCTGTTGTTAAATGTCCTCAGTAAAACTACCCTAATTGCGCTTTGCCTTGAATGGGTCGTTAAGTGGCGGCTTGCAGTAGCGTCTCTCATATATCGACCGTGCAGATAAACGTTGACTGGGGTCCTACATACGCGTGTGCTATACTTGGCCTCCCCTGAACGTCGTGCACAACTACGGTGACCATATCGATCCCCCATCTAAAAAACCAGGCTATTCCACGGCCACCGAATGAAGGAGTAATATGGTCTTAGTCAGTTCTGGTTTTCTGACTCTAGTGCTAGTAGCCAGCTATGAGTCTCTGACCGCGTCAGTTCATTCACCTTTCTGCATCGTCTGTCCCAGATGAGAAACAATACCAAAGGTATGACACATTGAATTTAATAGTGTATATTTCCGTTAAAACAAGCACTATGATACTTGGAAAAAGTGACAAAAAACCGTATACACAGACAAAAGTGAAAGATCAACCACTGGAACGGGTACAGAGTTTCTACTATCTAGGTCATATAATAACGGAAAAAGGCAATTGTGAAAAAGATATCTGGAAAAAAAAAATTTTTTTAATTTATTTATTTTTTGCGTTCGTCTTATTTATCTAATACCCAAGGCGGTGTGCGCTCCACTGTGGTTTTTATTTTGCGCCTGTCGGCCGAGTTCATCCGACTTCAGCATGCATTTTATGTAAGGGTCTGCTTCCTCCTGCCTTCTCTAAGGTTTTGCTTCCCCGGGGTAACGGCCGGTGCTGTTATGGGGATCGAACCCAGCACCTTCGGTTGTCAGCCGTGTCACTTAACCACAAGCCCACGCCGTCCCCACTGAAAGAGAATAGGTATGGCTAAGATGGTATTCGACAACATGCAACACATACTGACATCCATGCAGATGAATCAGAATTAGGAAATGAGAATTGTCAGGTGTTATGTATACTCGTCACTACTTTATGGCACATAAATATGGACATTGAATAACAAGTTATAAAAGAGTATTGAAGTCTTCGAAATGTGGGTATATAGAAGAATGTGTCGCATTTATTGGAAAGAGAAGAAAAGTTGGGGCTGAAATCAGGGTTAGACAGTTAGGTTATTTTGGTTACATAACAAGACATACCCCGCTTGTTGAAGACCATAGTAGTGTGAAAAACAGCCGTTCAAGGGGTAGACAACGTTTTAAGTGGGTTGATAACATCAGGAGATTGACTAGAAAAAGCCTGTCAGATTCCACAATTAAGGCAATATATAAAGTACCCTGGAGATCCATTGCAGCCGACTTTCGGTGCGGAGATGGTACATAAGCTGAACTGAATCTCCTGTTTGTTGTTGTTGCTTAGATGTTTGCCTCACTAGTTTCTACTGGCGAAGGCGCGCCCATTCCACCCCAGACCGTAGTCCATTGGGCGATATCAGGACGCATAAACCATAGCTTGGATGCATGTGTGCGTCTGTATGTACCTATGCTAGGTTTGTGCGCCATCAGAAGTTAGCACAACCAAAGTGCAATGGAAGGGCCTCAACCTGATAGCGCGTATGAAAGTTGTGCAAGAGTCTGACTGTTGGACAGAGTCAAATGAGTGAGGTGAGAAGCGGAAAAGATTATATCATCATTGCCAATCTCCTGTTGACGAAAATTAGAAGAAGAATAGAGAAAATCACAACGTTTAACTCGGCCACTCTCCATTGTGTTACAATTCTTGCTGGTGTTGCAAATTGGTATGCCACGACATATCTTAAGATAACGGTAAACGCCGTATAATCTTCTAGCATACCACACCAGATATTCAGATATAACCGATCCGTGTGGGTAACGTGCTTAGTCGAAGGTGATATGTCCTGTATTAGCAAAGACACGCATTCTTCTAAATTATGGATACATGCAGTCAATTCCCAGCTCGTTACATCCAGTGTATTCTTAGCTCGTTACATCCAGTGTATTCTCAGTTCGCTACACGCAATGTATTCTTAGCTCGCTACATTCAGTGTATTCTCAGCTCACTACATCCAGTGTATTCTTAGCTCGTTACATCCAGTGTATTCTCAGTTCGCTACATCCAGTGTATTCTCAGCTCACTACATCCAGTGTATTCTTAGCTCGTTACATCCTGTGTATTCTCAGCTCGCTACACGCAATGTATTCTTAGCTCGCTACATTCAGTGTATTCTTAGCTCACTACATCTAGTGTATTCTCAGCTCACTACATCCAGAGTATTCTTAGCTGGTTACATGCAGCTCGTTACATGGAGATCATCAGTAGTGCCACCGCATGTTGTTTAGTTAGACTCTAGCAACAAGAGAATACGAATACTGTTAGGTGGGTTAACTCTTTCAACCGTTTCAGATGCTAGATAGACCTATTATAGAAGCATGCGTGCGATTGATAATGCAGCCGGGAGACATACACAACATCGTGTAAGAAATTCTCGATCGTTCAGTTTGACAGCTTTCCAAGGAAGAGAAATCTATTTTTTTGTGTTTTTAAATGCTCCCTTGTAGGTAAGCTTGGGACAGTCAAATCAGGGATCCGACCATCACACAAGTGCTTGCTATAACAGATGCACTGTAGTTTATGACGAAGTACGCATTGAACCGCAACCAAACTCGTACAGACAAAAAAAATATGGTGTTGGTTGTTCTATTGGTGTGGATATCTGATAACGATCAAGGAATTACAATTACCTAGGTCAGTTCGTCAAGCAGAGATTGTAAGTAAAGCCATATAAATACATATAAAATATATACGTATCTATATATAGTTTCCTAAACGCAAATGTTAAAGGAAATAAACGCTCTAGAATGTTAATATTCAAACACACCTTAAACTATACCACAACGGTTACTAGCCCTTCGCCTCCGCAAACAAAGATGACTTCACTTCACTAACTTCATGATTGATCGAAACGGTACAAAGACAATATCTTCATGATTGATCGAAACGGTACATAGATAATATCTAGCTCACATTTATTTGTTTTGTTATTTTTAATTGTATGATTTGTACATGGCTCGTGTCGTCCAGACTTAGTTCGCACCACAACCACTTCATCCAGCCTATGGTCTATACTTGACACTTTATCTTCTCATTCCATCCTAGACCTATCTTTTCATTGGTTTTGCCCTCGATAATTCTTGTTATTCTATTTATTTAGTTAATTTTGTTCTGTTTTGACGTTTTCCAATTCGTTTGCTCTTGCTATTTATATGTATTGTCAAATTGTCGTATCTAATGTTTCTGTACTTACGTAACTGCACTTTAGCTATTTATTGTTTTATTCTTACAACATTGTTCTTTGTTGTTTTGCTAAATGTCTCACTCGCACTAACAACCGTAGGAATTATTCATCTGGTTATTGTATCTAGTTGTAGAGGTGCGCGTGGCCGAATGGTTTCAAGGCCTGCCTGCCGACAAGGAGGGCAGCGGTTCGAATCCCCGGTATGGCATAAGTTGTTTTTCTGTTGGGGGAAATAAACAAACAAAGCCAGCACACGACGCAGCGACAGCAGTGGCGAAGCGGTCTATAGTCCTCAGCCTTTAAAACCCCTCGCCTACCCCAGCAATGGGGAAAATGTCGTATAACAGTTGTGTTTTTTTTGGGTTTTTTTATTGTACTGCTTGAAACTATACACAGTGTTCAGATATTTGTTTTTAAAAAACCGGGAGATTTAAAAGCAACAAATCGTTTGTATACATGTTTGAAAGCTTGAGCTGTATATGTGTTGTCCGATGCTTAAGAAAAACCTTACCGCAAGTTGGACATCAACCACTTTAACGCCCCGCGCACACATTGTGTCCACATCTGCAACTGCTTAGGTATAATTAGTATCTGATTAACACAGGTGGACTTGTGTACATCAGTAGCGATACTGTTTCTTTAACAGTTTATGGCACCTTTCAGTTTACCAATCTGACAGCATTTGGATATGCTAGCTAGCGAGGAATGGAAAATCTTGTCTCATATTATAAAGGTTAACGACTTAGTCACTTCTCTACTATAATGAGTTAGAGATGCATGTTTCTTTTCTTGCGACTTATCATTGATAAGTGATTAGACAGCTGGCCACCATGCCCAGTCATCTTTCATCGTCTCTTACAACAAACTTGTTAGGTTGCAGTCTTAGTATTCTTTCAATAATTTTTTTGACAATGAGGCTAAAAATATCTTCTCATGAAGTCTCTCAAACGGAATCCTCAACGAGTGTCAGATCGGTCCATTAGTTTTTGTATTTCGTACTGGCAATGATTCGCCCCTTTCAACCACAGACTCAATTTTTTTGGTTATAGATTTGTTGCTACCATAATCGTTATTGAGTGACGTGGTGGTTTAGTGGTTGCAGTGTTTGTCTTCCGGTACACGGAACAGGTTCGCTTCCCTATACAGCGACCACGTTCCATTTATGCTCTCGACAACCAGCTATAGATTTAAACCTGCCTAACCTTTGTTTACCACAGGTGGCGGCGAGGAATGAAGAAAGTAATCTCACCTCATAAATAGCTGAGGAACATTATTTTAAAATCTCTCAAAGTTAATCAATTATGTCAGTGTAAGATTAGGGATTACCGTAAAGCGCTTTAGTTTTTGTTATCAATCAACGTCACTTCTGTCTTCAGTGATCAAGCAGATGTGTGAAGATAATATATGGTGATATCATCTGAAACAACATCAGTGTTGAAGGTCTTCAGCATCATCATCATTATCCCTATCATTATCCCTATCATTATCCCTATCATTATCACCATCATTATCCCTATCATTATCCCTATCATTATCACCATCATTATCCCTAGCATTATCCCTTTCATTATCACCATCATTATCCCTATCATTATCCATATCATTATCCCTATCATTATCACCATCATTATCCCTATCATTATCCCTATCATTATCCCTATCATTATCCCTATCATTATCCCTATCATTTTCACCATCATTATCCCTATCATTATCCCTATCATTATCCCTATCATTATCACCATCATTATCCATATCGTTATCCCTATCATTATCCCTATCATTATCACCATCATTATCACCATCATAATCATCATCATGATCACCACCACCACCATCATCATCATCATCATTATCACCACCACCATCATAACCATCACATTCACCACCATCACTACCACCACAATCATCATAAACACTATCACCCTCACCATCATCATCATCACTAACAACATCACCACCTTCACTATTTCCATCACCATCATTACCACTATCACCCCACCACCATCACCATCATCATGAACACCTTCCTAGCCCAAATGTCTCAGCCTGGTTTGCCTTGGAACATAGGCCCGCAACAAATGCTCTCCATCTTTTTCTATTCTGTGCCGTCTGTTTGACTTCCGCACACGAGAGCCTGATTGAACAACCTTCCTTCTCAAGCTGTTGTTTGGCTTTCCCACGCTTCCTTTTTCACTGCAAGTCCCAGCCAGTGAATGTCTGGTTATACTGTCCTGTATATTCCTGTCCCATCAACGCTACTTATCTCCTCAATTTCCTTCTGTATTGGTTTCTGTTACGTCCTGTTCGTCAGATCTGAATGTCATTTCCTCTGTCCATCTAGCCAGAAGTAGGCGACGAAGACACTGCAAACCTCCTAGTCGCATGTACCATATCTATGATCCATTTAGCAGGCTGGACTAACATTCGTGTTAAACAGCCTAGTTCCATTCTTCGAATTTCATATTAGGCTAAAGGAGTTGAAAGCAAATCTGGCCTCGATAATCCAAGTGTTAACATGTATATTTCTTACTCCGCCTGATACCAATGTTACTTCCAATCAGAATGCTAGCTGGCACTACAAAATTTATCTAACTAGCCGATAACAACGGTACTAATAGTTGATAAAAAGCACAAAAAGATTGAAATAACCTTAACTGAGTTCCCCCATGAGAGGCAATGCTAGAACAGACATTTTATGGCGAATGTTACCTGCATTCTCAAGGGATAGGTGTGGTACCCACCCGGGTTTAATATCAGCGTCCATACACACAGCAACACGTGTGATGTATGTGTGTCTGTGCGTGTATCTATATGTGCGTTTTGAGTGTCTGCGTCTATTTCAATGTGTTGGATCACGTATGAGCACAATTAAGGTTCAGTGGAGGTTTGTCTGTATGTCCATCTGCCCTTTCATCCATCAATAGCACCCACATACATCCATCCACACACAACCACATCATTATCCACCACCAGCCACATCCAACCACAACCGCTTCCACATCCACCCACAACCGCATCCGCATCTCCCGCTGTCGCATCCACATCTCCCGCTGTCGCATCCACATCTCCCGCTGCCGCATCTACATCTTCCGCTGCCTCATCTACATCTCCCTCGCCGCATCCATATCCACCCACAACCGCTTCCACATCTACTCACAACCGCATCCACATCTACCTACAATCGCATCCACATCTACCCCCAACCGCATCCACATCCACACACAACCGCTTTCACATCCACCCACAACCACATCCACATCCACTAATATCCACAACAATCTCCACACATCCCTCACTTGCATTTCTACCATTCTCCATAAGTACCACCAACATCCAAAAATACCACAAACAAACATCCACAAATACAACCAACATTCACAAATACCACCAAACCATCTCTTACCACCACATCAACCTATCAATTCTTAAATCCGTTATCCACACACATATGTATATATATATACGAGGCGTGTTCAAATAAAACCTGACCTAACTGCAACAAGTGAATATACATACGATGCGTATGATGACGTCATATCTGATGTAAACAGCACATACCAACCGTCAAGTTTGCAAAATGTCATAGTTTCCTCAGCAGACCGTTGAAAACATGTCGGGTATGATACGAAATCCTTCCAGAGTTGATCAGCGAGCGGTGATTCGGTTTCAAACAGCTGAAGAATGTCGACCAGTTGACAGTATACGCAGAATGTAGTCAGTGTATGGTAACAAAAGTGTGTCGAAGACAACAGTGAAGAACTGGACAATGATGTTTAAAAACGACGTGAGTTAACGAACGATCTTCGGAGACCAGGTCAGGCGCATACTGTTACGTTAACTCACGTCCTTCTGTAAACATCGTTGTCCAGTTCTTCACTGTTGTCATCGACATACTTTTGTCACCATTCACTGCTTGCATTCGGCGATGAATGTCAACTGGTCGGCATCCTTTAGCTGTTAGAAACCGAATCACACCCGTATCACACCCGCCATGTTTTCAACAGTCTGCTGAGGAAACTTTGAGACGGAGGATAATGACCTTTTGCAAACTTGACGGTTGGTATGTGCTGTTTACACAAGAGGTGACGACAACATGTGCATCGTTCACTTGTTGCAGTTAGGTCCGGTTTCATTTGAAAACGCCTCGTATATACATGGCAGTCTATCTGATTGTCTGCATATGTGCATGCAATTCATCCATTCGTCATTCATCCATTGTTCGACCATTCTTCTTCTTCTTCGTACGCTGTCAGACGTCAATCTGTATTTTTGCGAAAAAAACAGCAGTCATCCTGAGGCCATAGAGATTGTCTAGTGTTGCCACTGGTGATGGCCACATGTGCTTTCTGTTCGACAATTCAAATCTCTTTTGATCCATTCCTCAACACCCACCATCCCACACCGCTTGTCCCCCTCTTCATCATACACATCCACCATCCGCCCATCAATCCATCCAGCGAGACAGAATATATATATTCTGAAAGATATGACGCTAGAATTACAGATCTAGTGAAAATATTTTCGAAATTACAACTTACACGAGATGTCTGACGTTTTGTTTTTTTTGTGTAGGTGTGCATTTGTCTCTCTCTTTTCGTGGACAACACATGCACGTTTACTTATAATAACAACAATACTATGCCGCCATATTTCTTAGGGGGTGAGTAATCCCCTGTTCAGTTCTATAAGGAACTAGTCTTTGCCTGGTTTGCATTACCTGTGCGTGACATCAAGATAATGGATAACACAGGGAGATAACCGGCGTACCTGTCTCCACATGTACTGTTACGTAACGTAAAAAACATGGCGGACGCTTGATGAAAAAATTGGGTCTGAAGAGTTAGAAGAAGCCGCTGTTAACGAACACGTGTTTTTGTTTTAGGGAAACAATTTCCGTATTTCTGATAATGCGGGAAAGATTTTCTTCAGAGATGTATACCTTTTAATTGCAACTAAATGTTAAGTTAACTTATCTAAATGTAATTATACTTGGTTAGAAGACTCAATAGAGACTGTATACAGCCAGTTTTTGACTTTTCCGTGAAAGCAAGAGGTCATAGAGGCAAAACTCAGAGTGCGAGTAATGTGTCCTGGGTATCCTGCTAATCGGACAGGGCCCAATCTATCCCGGGCGATGTGTTTTAGTCCATTATTATCACGTATGTACATTTCACAGCCACATCAAAATTGACGCTGTCTGCAAATAGGGTGAAGGGCGTCAATCTTATGTAGTTCATCCGAATGCACTAACTCGTGGAAATAAAACACAAAACAACCGAAATACTATTATATATAGCCGATGACCATGCCAGGATAATCGGAGAGGAAAAAACACAACAAAATGAGCGAACTAATCCATATGGATTACACCAACACGTATCCGTGGACACAAGTGTAAGTCATCGACATCGAATTAAATCCGTGACCTGGCGATATCCATAATGGACTAAAACACGATATCAAAAATTATACCCGCGGCCTGCTGACCTCCTTGTTTGGCATGTTGCTAGTACCCGTACCACTGACACATAACAATAAATAATACCGAAGTTACGATAGTACTGAAGGTCAAATCTAAATAAAAACAAATACAGGTAATGGCTCGAGTGACCGCACAAGGTTGAAGATTCAGCAAAGTGGATGAGTTGGCAGCAGTCAGTGACAAATTCTTCCTTCTTGCATTAGGGTCGGCAAACCAGAGCTGACGAATGCCATATTCAGCCCTGGCAACAGGCCGCATTAGTGATCGCAGCGGAAAGTTAACCGGGTATTAAAAAAGTCACATAAACCCGGAAGAGTAGGTACGAAATCATATATATTCCAGCCTCGATGTACACCACAACACAGCGTCAAAAAGCCATTTTTAGAACGAACGTCGAAGAATTAGGAAAAGGAGAAAATAAGCAGAAGAATAGACTGCACTAGGACAAAACCACAATAATGAGAATAATACCCTGGATTTCGTTTTGTTTTTGCACTGTTTAGTCCCTGAGGCCTTATCTGGTCATGCCCTTAACCCTTTACACCCTAACCTGCCCATTGTATGTTCTTTGGAAACCAGAAACACTACTACTATGTTCAATACAACCGTTCATTGCTTGTTCTGTGCTGGGATATCATTTACATCGCATAAGCAAACAAATGGTATATTAATAAGGAAAAGAAGTATCTTCCTGCGCTTATGAATATGTATTTCCTATTTTAAGGCTTAGGGTGTAAAGGGTTAACAATTATTCAACAATAACAAGCAATATTACTACAACACATTTGTATCCATCCCTCATCCCGAGTGGAGCAGGGGTCTTTGTGTATGACAAGGACAAGAATAGCACCACTCCTTCACAGAGAGCATGCTTAAGAGATGACTAACTGTGGGACATGGTATACCACCGGCTATGGTTTGGTTTGTTTAGAACAGCTATAGATGGCCCCTGATGGCTGCGGGTCTATTTTGCTCTAGTGTTTGAGTCTATTAAGATGGACTCGTACATCGGTTAACCACCCTCAGCAAGTGTTTGTCCAAACTCAGCGGAGTTTTAAGATGCTTGAGCCTAGCCCACTAAGCAAAAACCCTTCTCTCGGATACATCCAGCTTATACCAGAGCTGGGACCTGCACGTGGACATCTGCCTCTGTAGAACTACAGGTAGACTAAGGAATACGATTATTAAAACATCATCTTCTACTACAATGTAATTCATGAGCTGCCACTAGTACCAGTTTTGTACTACTGTGTGCACTAACGCAGTTGATGTTTTTACAGCTGCTGGTGCTCCTACTGCTGCTGCTACTACTACCGCTGCTGCTACTAATACTACTTCTACTACTGCTACTACTACTGTTGCTGCTGCTACTAATACTACTGCTACTACTGCTACTACTACTGTTGCTGCTGCAACTAATACTACTGCTACTACTGCTACTACTACTGTTGCTGCTGCTACTAATACTACTGCTACTACTACTGCTGCTGCTGCTACTAATACTACGTCTACTACTGCTACTACTACTGTTGCTGCTGCTACTAATACTACTTCTACTACTGCTACTACTACTGTTGCTGCTGCTACTAATACTACTTCTACTACTGCTACTACTACTGATGCTGCTGCTACTAATACTACTGCTACTACTACTGCTGCTGCTGCTACTAATACTACGTCTACTACTGCTACTACTACTGTTGCTGCTGCTACTAATACTACTTCTACTACTGCTACTACTACTGTTGCTGCTGCTACTACTACTAATACTACTGCTACTACTACTGCCGTTGCTGCTTCAACTACTACTACCAATATTACTACTGCGACTGCCACTAATACTACTATTACTACTACTACTACTACTACTATTTCTATTGCTACTACTAATACTACTGCTACTTCCACTCCTACAGCGAATTATGCTGCTGCTATCAAGATATTCGCTGAAGAAGAAGAAGAAGAAGAAGTTGAAGAAGACGAAGAGGAGGATGAAGAAGAGAAAAACGAAGAAAAGGAAGAAGAAGAAGAACAATAAGAACAGGAAGAAGAAGAAGACGAAAAAGAGTGGGGAGAAGAGAAAGAAGAGAAGAGGAGGAAGAGGAAGACGGATAGGAAGAAAAGGAAAAAGTGAAAAAAAAGAAGAGGAAGAAGAAGAGGAAGAGAAAGAATATGAAGAAGAACAAGAAGAAGATGAGGAAGAGTATAAAGAGTAGGAAAAGAAAAGGAAGAAGAAGAAAAAAAAGAGGAAACATAAAAAAGAACAAAACGATGAAGAAGAAGATGAAGAAGACATGTACACTTAATGGTAGAAAAAGCTCGTTAAATTGAGACAGACTTTTACTTTACAATGTCACTACCTCAATCTCTTTCTGTCGCTCTCTTTCTCTCTCTATCTCTTTCTCTTCTCTCTCACACACATACACACTCTCACCACTCCCACGCCAACCCACTCGCAACACTCCCAGGATAACCCACTCTCACCACTCCCAGGATAACCCAGTCTCACCACTCCCACGATAACCCACTCTCACCACTCCCACGATAACCCACTCTCACCCCTCCCACGATAACCCACTCTCACCACTCCAACGATAACCCACTCTCACCACTCCCACGATAACCCACTCTCATCACTACCACGATAACTCACTCTCACCACTCCAACCAATACCCACTCTCACCACTCCCACGATAACCCACTCTCACCACTCCCACGATAACCCACTCTCACCACTCTCACGATAACCCACTCTCACCACTCCAACGATAACCCACTCTCACCACTCCCACGATAACCCACTCTCATCACTACCACGATAACTCACTCTCACCACTCCAACGATAACTCACTCTCATCACTCCTACGATAACCCACTCTCATCACTACCACGATAACTCACTCTCACCACTCCAACCAATACCCACTCTCACCACTCCCACGATGACCCACTCTCACCACTCCCACGATAACCCACTCTCACCACTCCCACGATAACCCACTCTCACCACTCCAACGATAACCCACTCTCACCACTCCCACGATAACCCACTCTCATCACTACCACGATAATTCACTCTCACCACTCCAACCAATACCCACTCTCACCACTCCCACGATAACCCACCATCACCACTCCCACGATAACCCACTCTCACCACTCTCACGATAACCCACTCTCACCACTCCAACAATAACCCACTCTCACCACTCCCACGATAACCCACTCTCATCACTACCACGATAACTCACTCTCACCACTCCAACGATAACTCCATCTCATCACTACCACGATAACTCACTCTCACCACTCCCACGATAACTCACTCTCACCACCCCCACCTCCCCGTTGGTTCCTATAATGTTAATGTCATACTCAGCGATGCCATAATATGGACATATTTATCTGTTTTGTCAGTAATCGTCATCATACGACATTTTTGTCCATTGCTTGGGTAGTCGAGGGGTTTTACAGGCTGAGGACTACATGCCGCTTCGCCACTGATGTCGCCACGTCGTGTGCTGGCTATGTTATTTTATTTTACCCCCAATAGAAAAACAGCAAATGCCATACCGGGGATTCGAACCGCTGCCCCCCCCCCCCCCCCTCCTTGTCGGCAGGCAGGCCTCGAAACAATTCGGCCAGGCGCTCCTCCTTGTCAGTATTATGATAATAATTCACAACGTGAAGCTACAGAACCTTTAGCGGCTGTGTTCTAGATAGTTAGCTCCATTTCATAACAGTTTCTGTCAAACCACATGTTAACTGAGAATTCCAGTAATGAAGTTAACACACGCATATCTTATCGTCTCAGAATTATTGAGAACTTGACGGCCACTTCAACAAACTACTTGACTTTTGCGTCAACGGAAAAGGACAAAAGTCGAAAGCACAAACACGTTTCTTTTTTGTATTTTTTCCTCTTCTTGTTGTTTTCCTATTTCCTCTACTTCTTCTTCTCCTTCTACTACTACTTCTTCCTTCTTTTCATTGTTTTCCTTCATTTCTTCTTTTTTTCTTTATTCCTTAATTTCTTCTTTTCTTCTTTATTCCTTCTTCTCCGTCAACTGTTCTTCCACTTTTCCATCTCCTTGTTTGTTTACGTCTAATGGCATCCTGGAAGGATATTAATTTACGTTTACTTACGTGATAAATGGGGGAATTGTTTCCAGAATTTTTGCGTTCGCCTTATTTCTCTTATCCCTAAGGCGGTGTGCGTTGCACTGTGGTTTTTATTTTGCACCTGTCGGCCCAGTGCATCCGACTTCAGCATGCATTTTATGTAAGGGTCTGCTTCCTCCGGCATTTTCTAAGGGTTTGCTTCTCCAAGGTAACGGCTGGTGCTGTGATGGGAATCGAACCCAGCACCTTTTGGTTGTGAGCCGAGCCACTTAACCACTAGCCAACGCCGTCCTCTTCCAGATTTATAATTTTAACCCCTACAGAGTAGAACACTCTCCATCTTAATGACCTTGACACATTTATATAGCTTGTAAACAAATAACTTTGTCAGTTTAAAAGAAAACTTTCAAAAATACTCGGTAAATATAAAGCACTTTAAAAAATTCAGAATAACTCTTTCTATGAATAGAACAATTCTGTTTTGCTTCAAAGAATCGATTTCACTGCAGTCTTGGCATACCACAGGTGCTCAATCACTCAGCAAATAGCTAATGACGTAGATGCTGATGGTTCTTGTAGTTGGTTGGTTATGCAGGCTCCTGCTCAGTCCTCTCATGGGCCCTATTCCACCTGAACCTCATTGGATTGCAAAGCTCTGGATTATGTGTATTGCGGATTCATCTATTGCAGCATCAACATCCAACAGGCGGCCATTGAAAGACTTTAAAATGCCACTTCGTTTCCTATCCAGTGTGTTTTCATAGCTGATGAAGGTGGACCGGGGTACTTCATGCAGTTGTGCTAAGCTTTGCTTCATCTGTGTCTCGCTCACTGCAACGGGATCATATCATTTCGCCACTTCGTTAGCCACGCTGCCATGACAATAGCCCGTTTGCAGGGAGACCTACGAGGAAGCGAAGTGGGGTTCTTAGCCAGTATATCTTACAAAACCTTAACTAACACGTCCGTTTAGTATGATTTGACTACCCAAAATACAAACAAAAGATTTCTTCTTCTTCTTCTTCTTATTCTTCGTCTTCTTCTTCTTCTTCTTCGTTTGTTCTCAATCTCCCACTAACAAACCCTGAAAGGGTAAGTAGCAAAATGTAGTCCAGAGAACGGAATGCCTTGTGTCTTAGTTTACAGCTTGGCTGCGATATTTGCACCTTTCGGTCCAACACATCCGACTTCAGTAAGCATTTTTTGAGTACCGGGTTAGCATTGCCTCTTCGATCCCTTCTCCTTATCCAGTCTGCCATGCTGCCGCGTGTTATCCAGGATCACCACGTGGAGGTGTAGAAGGGTCTTGGCAGCTTTGGTTCGCTGGCCCTGACGCTAGCAGTCAGCTATAGGTCGCTGACCACTGCAGCTCATGCGCTGCTCAGCATCTTGATCCCAAACAAAACATTTAATTTAAAAGCAATAACATTGAGCTATTGAGAGACGATTCACATTTCCTAGTCTGCAGAACACATTTTCAAACCATAAGTGAGACTTACATTTTATTTACAATATTAGGGGATACATAAAATTCTACCTGTACACTTCGCGACCACTGGAAGAGCAATTGACTTTTATTCTTTAGTTCTTTAGCTCTACAGGCGAACTTCAGCAATGGGAAAATGTGCAGTGATAGATGTAGACAAAAATGGTAGGTAAGAAGGGAAAAACACATACATGTGGTATATAATGTCCAGCAATTGTATTACCGAGTCTGAATAGAGAACAAACAAAAGTATCACTGTAACCTGATATGCATGTTGAAGCAGGCGACTAATGAGAATTAAATATTCGCCAGGTGGGGACGGCATGGGCTAGTGGTTAAGTGACATGGCTCACAACGCGAAGGTGCTAGGTTCGATCCCCATCACAGCACCGGCCATTACCCTGGGGAAGCAAGCCCTTAAAAAATGCAGGAGGAAGCAAACCCTTACATAAAATGCAAAATGAAGTCGGATGCACTGGGCCGACAGGCGCAAAATAAAAACAACTGTTTAATGCCCACCGCCTTTGGGGATTAGAGAAATAAACAAAAAACACCAAAAAAACACGGGGTACCTCATCTTTTGCTGAAACTATAATCAATCAACATCCACTTTGCTCCATGCGAAGTAAAAACTTTCAACCAACTTTTGCTAAGTCAATCTATCAATTACTAGCATTTCCAGATTCGATCACGATTGCCCTGCGTCTTTGACGTTCCTGTCCAGTTCTATTTTCAAAGTGTCTCGTTTTCCCTCCACATCTCTTGCCCTTAAGTATCCAAAACAGAGACTGTATTGTAATGTTATCATATGGTCTTTTTATGTGTGCTCTATCCACCTTCACAGCCTTTCACTTATTTTCTGTGAGACATAAATTTGCCATCCCCTCTCAAAAAGTGCGATCTCTGCGCATGCCTCAAACCTCATGATTTTTAAATACATTCCATACTTTTGCGTAGACTTCGATGCATATTCCTCTCTCTCTCTCTTTCTCTCTCTCTCTCTCTTTCTCTCTATCTCTCTCTTTCTCTCTCTCTCTCTTCCCATCCAGCTTTTCACTTTATCCCGTCTCTTACTTTGTTTTCTGTGTTACACGTATTATGTTTATGTTATGTTCTTGTTATGATTTCTCAATTGTTTTCGTTCGTTCGTTCTTCGTGGCTTCTACATGGATATAGTTTTGTTTTTTTCCATAGAGCGGGTACTGAAACATTTTCTGTATATGTTTTTATCAATATTTTAGACCTTTCAATACTATTTTAAGTCATCAATGATGTACAGCCATTTTTTTATGCACACTGCTGTACTATTTTGAGAAGTAAAAGCAAGTCGCATGTCCTCTTACAGAATGTAGCTTCTTACAACCGCCACCTATCTGTCTGTTATAAGTTTCTTGGCAAGTGTGCAGTACGGTAGGTTGCCATTACTTTCCGTACGTGGAGGAGCATTCACCCGAGAAAAAACCCAGTGTCTGCCAAACTGGACACAAGTGGGAATCGAACCCGGAACGTTGGGATTGTGAAAACCGAGCGAGTTTCACCCCTAGGCATCCTGACTATTTTGGTAGCCATTTTTATTTACCAGGTTTCAGAGTACATAACTAACTCTGGAGTTGAAGATAAACCACACGGTATAAAGATTCCTCTTCACAACGAAGACGCTCAGAAGCGATTATACCAAACCCTTTCCTTAAATTGAGCCGTTCGAAATAGACCATCTTCTGACGGACCACCACTTGAGTAACGTTGCTCTACATTCCAGGTGGCAGGTTTGTGGCCTTGTAAAACAAGCTAGCCTCGATCGTGCTTTCTATTACGGACGACATATTGTTTATGGAAAGGGCTGAGAGAATGCTGCCATCCTTGTCATCATATGACGCTCTGAGAGCTTCCAGCTGCCCCCAAGTTTATAAGCTGGGGGTCACCAGTGGTGATCCCAGCAGGGAGACTGGCGTGTTTAAATAACTACTCAAACACTTATGTTCTTCCAGGTACAAGACTCTTAGCGATTAAATGATTCACGTTACATGGGAATATTCACCTGATCTTCTTCTTCATCTTCCTATCGCTGAGAATCAAGCTATCACTGTTTTATTACAGCATCAATCAGGAGGTACTATTCTTTTTTCTGTCTTCCAGCATCATTTACGAGATATTGTATCATGTCTTCCAGTAACATTCACGAGATATTGTTTCATGTCTTCCAGTAACATTCACGAGATATTGTATCATGTCTTCCAGTAACATTTACGAGATATTGTAACATGTCTTCCAGTAACATTCACGAGATATTGTTTCATGTCTTCCAGTAACATTCACGAGATATTGTTTCATGTCTTCCAGTAACATTTACGAGATATTGTATCATGTCTTCCAGTAACATTTACGAAATATTGTAGCATGTCTCCCAGCAACATTTACGAGATATTGTATCATGTCTTATAGTAACATTTATGAGATATTGTATCATGTTTTCCAGTAACATTTACGAGGTATTGTATCACGTCTTCCAGTAACATATATGAGGTATTCTTGCTTTGTCTTTAAGAATCATTTATGAGGTATTGTTTCTTGTCTTCCAACATCATTAATGAGGCATTGTTTTTTCAATATCATTTGTTAGGTATTGTTTCTTTAGCTTTTTTAAATACAAAGTTGTCCATGAAGTAGTATTACTAGAGCTTGATTCTATAAGAAAGTAATTCTTGAACTGTTTCAAAAGCTTTCTAGCATTATAAAGTCATTCATGAGGTATTGTTTCTGGAGCTTTCTAGTATTAGTCATTCATGATATACTGGTTCAATGTCTTTCTTGTATAACAAAGCCATCCATAAAGTATTGTTTCTAGAGCGTTCTTGTACCACAAGGCATCCATAAAGTATTGTTTCTAGAGCGTTCTTGTACCACAAGTCATCCATAAAATATTGTTTCTAGTGCGTTCTTGTACCACAAATCATCCATAAAATATTGTTTCTAGAGCGTTATTGTACCACAAGGCATCTATAAAGTATTGTTTCTAAAGCGTTATTGTACCACAAGTCATCCATAAAATATTGTTTCTAGGGCATTCTTGTACTTCAAAATCATCCAAAAGTACTGCTTCTATAGCTGCTGTGCGTTACAAGGTCATCCATTAAGTACTAATTCAGTGCTTCCTTGTATTCCAAATTGTTCCTTTTCTTCTGCATTGTTCGTTCTCAAACTCACACTTCCATGCCGGAAAAGGTCTTTGCAAGTACCAGGATGTTGTTCGGAGGACGGAATGCGTTGTGTCGTAGTTGACAGCTTGACTGCGACATTTGAACTTTTCAGCCCCACACATCCAACTTCAGCAGAAATTCTTAGTATCGGGTTAGCCTTCCCCTCTTCGATACCTTCTCCTTAGCCAGTCGGCCCTGTTGCGGCCTGTATACATATATATATATATATATATATATATATATATATGTATATCTAAAATCGTAAACGATCTAGGTCCATTTATTGTGGATAACATTCTTTAACCAACTGCCATCTTGAGAATATTAAAATCTTTGATCAACACAAGGGCCACATGCGCAGGTCGTCTAGTACGCATTCGGAAACATGTCTTTAGACTTTAGGGAACTTGCTAGCACATAGGAAGCATATGTACCATTCAATTCTGGCTTCTCGCTGTTTGTAATTACATGTTCTTTGATGTCCAATGTTATTTGTGGAGTCTCTACATGTAATATTCAGTTCGTACATGGAAACAATGTACATCTACCCATGTTTTTGTGTACTAGTTTTCACATATACCTGACATTCATTAGAGGATTAAGCTCGTTTTGTATTTGAGGTCAACTTGGTTCAGAATCTTTTCGTTAATTTTCTAAGAATTGTGGAATTGTAATCCGTTGGTTGGTGGTTGAAGGAGAGTGAACAATACGAAGTGTTAATGTAGTAACTGCATCTCTATATAGCAAGAAGTAGAGTGATTGTGCTATATCAAATGATGGGTGTTCTCTGTGTCATTCGTCTTTGCAGATAATCGTTATCAGTCTGTATTTCCTCATTCGCGGCCGCACCTTCAGTTTGTTCTTTGTGTAATCCTTTTTTGGCTGTTCTAATTTCATCTTGGCGTCCATGTATCTTACAGTGTGCAGGAATCTTCAGATCTTTCACTCGGTTGAAATTGTATTTGGTGTTCATGAGTGCCTGTGATAGACTTCCCAATTCATTGTATTCTTAGTTTCTGATGGCCGTTATAACAAAAGATAATCGGAAAATTATTTTGTTCTAACATACTTCTTATTTTCCACAATGGCTTTTGCAGCTGTTCATTTGACTTCAGGTCAACTGGAAGTTGTTTGGAAACTCCCTAGTGCCCATTGAGGTCTAGATTTCCCGTCCATTATTTATATTTGTATAAATGCTTACGCCTCCATTTTTCCCAGCTGTGGTTGCTGATCCATCTGTGTATATGCAAGTCTTTTACAGGATTTTCCAGGTGTAGCGATCGCGCTGGATTCACTGTTCGGCTTGCCGTTCAGGGGTTTCCATGCCAATGGCCTCTCCTATGTTATTGTGTCCTCGGCAATACCTTCATGAGAGACACCCTGTGTCTTGCAGAGCCTGATGTATTGCGTGACCGAGTACCCGGCGGTACAGCTGGGCGGGCAGATTAGGCTCATTAGCCTTGGTTGGCAGCCAATCTAAGAGAAGGTAAACTCTGACTCTAAACCCAGGTAGACGAAGCTCGTTAGCCTGTTCAGGCAATTCGCCTAGAAGAGGAACTTGATTTTAAACGCACGTCCTAGAGAGTGCTGGCTAGTCGTGGGACGATGAGAGTATCATCGGTATGTCTCGAGTAACTAGCATCTGCGGGCAACGACTCCACTGTCTTGTGGAAACCTCGGGACAGGATAGGGCTACAGGAGTAAATTCAGACAGAAAATTCTGAGTAGTAGCACCTGAAGTAGTATTATCTGTTTTAATGTTAGAGGAAACAGGTACCTGTTTACAGGAAAGGTTTCGGGAGTAAGTCCTGTGGAAAAACCTGTATCTTGTGGTATCTCCAGTCGTCTAGATAAATATCTTGCCTCTGATCAAGGGTAGCTCAGGACCAGCGTGAGGTTGACAAAAGGCGCAGTTTCTTCTTCACCTTAATCCAAATCACCGCGCTTCCCCCAACTTCAGCGGACACAACAAGAGAAAAGATTGTCCATACGGCTGAACAAAAAGAGTGGTCTTCATCGCTTGTGATGGACGAACATCATTCATTTATGCTCATATATACATTACATGTGTGTTCAAAACGTATCAGACCTTTAAGCCGCAAAAATACGATTACTCACATAGAGGTTTGAAACCCCTATCCTTTTAAACTACTCTCCTTGAGACTCCACCTACATCTACCAGCGGTAACGTCATTGCTAGAAGCATTTCAGGAAGCCTCTTTCGCAATGGAGTACAGTTGGTTTTTTGCATTTCGCATAATGTTTTCTCGTGACTCTAATAGGGTCCCTCTCAACGGAATTTTCAGTTTGGGTAACAGCCAATAATCGCAAGGCGCCATGTTGGGAAACGAGACGAATGTTTGGGCAAGAAAGTCTGAATCAGGTGCGAAGAACTAAGGGTGCGTTATCAGGACGAAGCTGCTAAGTTTCCTTTGACCACAGGTCCGGTCGTTTGCGCCGTACAGCGTCATTAATGTGACGGATGACCCACAGGTTACGTTTCTACCGTGTGGTGCGTACTCGTGAAGCACAATCCCTCAGGAATGCTTAGTTTTGTCCAAATACTCCAAAGGCATGAAACAACTCCTGGGTTTTCCATGAAAGGGCCTCTGGTACTAGCAGGCGAAGGGGCGAGTGTCTCATTCCCTAATATAATACTGCTCTGGCAAGATGAGGCCCGTAAGCAATTTGTGGTAATCCTTACTGAAAAAAAGAAAAACGTACTTCAAAACCACATGCTGCATTGCAGGTAGGCTGGCGACAGCCTATGAGCTTTCCATACGTTGGGACACATTGCGAGCTAAGCTATGCACTTGGTCAGGATAGTCATCTTTTTCTCTGAACCCAACTCGCATATGCGTCAATTTGCAAGTATGAGGGAAGACCTGTAATTTTTAGATGGTTCAGAGCAGAGCTAGGAGATGTGTGAAGGTCGTGATGATTTTTCAGGAGAGCCTAGAACGAGTCATAGTGATTTAGTCCTGCACATTTGAGGATCCTCATTGAAAGGCGAAAAATGCACCATATGCCACTCCCTTCTACTACCATGTCTCAGACCACAGACCTTCAGACAACATGACGAGACAGGATGGAATGTCTTAGTCTAGGAACTGAGCTCTTCACTCCAACTCAAGACATTGGGGGAGGGCAGAAAAGCCACAAGAAGTCTCTTGGACTAGAATGCCAAGTAGGGGCTGTACGGAAGCGTACATAGCTTTGAGTCGACCGCTGCCTTCGTTAGAGTCATTGAAGTTGAGGTCTGAAGATAAACGAGGAAGAAGAAGAAGAAATGCCAAGTCTCGTACAAACGGCCTTCTTCAAACGAGTTTGGATGTTTTCTAAGTAAACAAGGACGCCACAAAGCAGTGACAGCTCAGGATGTTGGCGTGTACTGTACGATTAGGAACCTAAACATAATACTGCTAATATTATACTGTTCCTGCTGTCTTGCATATTAATATTACCAATATTTCTACTTCTTTTACTGCTACTGCTTCTACTACTACTTCTAATACTACTACTACTTCTTATACTACTACTACGTCTACTATTACTACTACTACTACCTCTTTTTCTACTTCCTCTAATTCTACTTCTTCTGTTTCTACTACTACTACTACTACTACAACTATTACTACTTCTAGTACTACTACTATTGATACTGCTAAACTATTATTGCTACTATTATTATTACTACTACTACTACTACTACTTATATTGTTGCTACTACTACTGCTGATGTTACTATACTAACTACTACTACTACAACAACTACAACTTCTACAACTACAACAACTATTGCAATACTACTTTTGTAACTACTACTATCAACACTGATAATACTACTACTAATACTACCAGTACTGCTATTATTACTAATACTACTTCTAACACTACTACTACTACTACTGATGCTACTATTACTTCTACTACTACAACAACTACTACTATTACTGATGCTACTACTACTACTACTGATGCTGCTGCTGCTACACCGACTGATGATACTGCTGCTACAACTACTGATGCTGTTACTACTACTACTTATACACTGAGTACCACTGTTCCTAATAGTGGATGCAGCTCTTGCTCTGTAACATACCATCAAGCAACAATTTTTCTCGAATTCTTCAATTCCTTTTTATCTTTCTCTAACATTTATTTTGTTCCAGATGCACCTACAATCCTTGTACTCTTTTCATATATTTCTCTTCTTCGCTCCTTTGTTTATTTCATGTTATTAATTGTGTTAGCAAATACTATTTAAGAAAAATATTGGGTAAAAGAAGCGATAACACTGTAAATGAATATTTTTTTCACGGACCCAGTAAGAAAGACCGAATTCCCGTAATTCTATTCTATATTACTTTCCTTTTATGTAAATTGAAGTATTTGGTTACAATTTTGTTTTTCTTAAGCGATGAGAGTGAAAAGCAGGTGAACTTGAATTCCACAATGTAGACTTGGTGGAACGATGTGGAGTCAATGATATAACTGCCACTGTGTGAACGGGGAACGTTCTTGGGAGACGTAGAAACAGCCAGCTAGTGTAAGAACGGACCACTGTACCAAATGGTTGTAGAGCCGGTGGGGTCCAGAGTTGAAGGTTCTAAATAACTATGAGCATGGCACAAAATGACTCTAGTACCTGTGGTTCCTAACGTCAAACGATACCAACAGCAAAGGGTCCAAGCAATAAAGAGACCCACACGAAAAAGTCTCATCGGCGAAGACCCACAGCTAGAGGGCCTTAGTACCAAAGGATACTAAGTAGAAAAGTCAAAGAACAAATAGCAGCGGTTCTAAATTGTTCATTATATCTTCAAAAAATAAAGACATTACATATATTACATGCACATATATAATAAATACATTACATACAATACATACATTACATACAATACATGCATTACATACGTTGCATACAAAACATACATTACATACATTACACACAATACGTACAGTGCATACATTACATTTAGTGCATTTCATACAGATATATATATTATATATATTGCTGACATTATACATATTAAACACATTGCATAAATTATACATGTAACATTTATTACATATACTAAATACATAATATAACATGCATAGCATACACTAAATTACATTACATACATACATTGCATTACTTGGCGAAGACGGAAATGTCAGACCGAAAGGTGCAAATATCGCAGTACAGCCGTAACTAGCGACACAATGCATTACGTTCTCCGAACTGCATCCTGGTACTTGCAAAGTCCTGTTCAGGTCTTGGTAGCGGCAGATTGAGAACGAACGCAGAAGAAGAAGAAGAAATTACATTACATACATATATTACATACATTTTTACATTCATTTCGTACATACAATACATTACATATATACATAACATATAAACATTGCATGTATACAAAACTTTGCATAAATTACACAATATTATATACATTACATAATATTTCACATTCATAATGCATGACACACAATATTACATTTAAATAGAATACAAGATATTAAATATATACAGGAAACATAATTTTACATATATTCATAATACATAATATTTTATATATATATATATATATATATATATATATATAATAATAATAAAGGAAGGCACAAAGATATCCAGTAATTCCTGAGTATGACTGTGGCGGAGGCTGGGGTTTTGGCAAAAGAACGAATTTTTTTCAGACAGACTGTGATGGGAGCGACGTTCTACAAAGGACATGCTACATGATGATGATGACATAATGAATAATATTTTTTGAAATACATTATACATAATATTTAATATATACAAAATGCATAATACATAATGTAACATTTATTCAGAATACAAAATATTTCATATACACATAAAACATAATATTACATATATACATAATACATAATATTAAAAATATTTACATATTACATAACAATGCGTAATGTGCAGTTGCAGACGCAGACGAAAACGCAAGCAAACACACACACACACACACACACACACACACGCACACACATACAACAGGATTTTCTGCAACGGATATTCATAAGGAAATGCTTCTTATTTGCAGTGAGAAGTGGTTGACGCGGGAAGCGGTTTATACCTGGACCGAAAATTGTTGGTCATGGATACTAAAATAATTGCTGATGTGCCGACCCGATCCGCTTGTTCAAATCGCAAGAGACACTTCTTTGTGTCTGGTGAGAAAACTGACTGAGGAACGGACAACCGACTGAGGAACGGACAACTGACTGAGGAACGGACAACCGACTGAGGAACGGACAACCGACTGAGGAACGGACAACTGACTGAGGAACGGACAACTGACTGGGGAACGGACAACCGACTGAGGAACGGAGAACCGACTGAGGAACGGACAACTGACTGGGGAACGGACAACTGACTGAGAAACGGACAACTGACTGAGGACCAGACAACTGACTGAGGACCAGACAACTGACTGAGGACCAGACAAGTGACTGAAGACCAGACAACTGACTGAGGAACAGACAAGTGACTGAGGACCAGATAACTTGCCGAAGACCAGACAACTGACTAAGAAACGGACAAGTGACTGAGGACGAGACATGTGACTGAGGAACGAACACGTGACTGAGGAGTGGACAATGGACTGAGGAACGGACAAGTGACTGAGGAACGGACAACTGACTGAGGAACGGACAACTGACTCAGGAACGGACAACTGACTCAGGAACGGACAACTGACTGAGGAACGGACAACTGAATGAGGACCAGACAACTGACTGAGGACCAGACAACTGAATGAGGACCAGACAACTGACTGAGCAACAGACAACTGACTGAAACCAAACAACTGACTGAAACCAAACAACTGACTGAGGACCAGACAACTGACTGATGAACACAACATGAACGGAATTATTTAATAGATGCGATTAACGTAATCATGGCTGCCACTGCCGTTAGGGATGAAGTGTTATAGACATTTCAGAATTAAGTCCCGGCTCTTTCAGAGTTTGGATTGGGGGTTTACTTGCTCCCATCTTCCATAATGGTAAATAACATTTTAAATTTCAGCTAGGTAATCTGCAGCGTGTTGAAACTGAGAATTGAACCTGATGCCCTTGCCGTGTAAAGAGAGCTCTCTATCCACTGTGCTGCTTAGACGTTTCCATTGCTCTTTCTGAATTTGGACGTTAAGCCTTCAACAGAGGTTTGACATGGTAAAGACAGCTCACATAAAAAACAGCAAAGTTAGTTAAATGATTTTCAGTATCTTCAGTTCTGAAGTTAGGTCGACACGTTGCTACCCATCTGTCACAAATCAAAAGTCAAACTCTGTTCGAAACTCGCTTGTTCTCATCTTCAATTCGTTTAAAGTTTTACTGTAATAATGATTTGCTTTCTTCGCGCCAAACGAGGCATAAAACCACCTCTGCAACTGACCCTTCCCCATAAAACCTCTATTGAAGCATTACGTTAACGGCTTAAACAGAAAATGTGTGTACATAATGAGGTTGCTGGTCCTCTTCAATTGCTTCGAAGTACATACTTGGTTAGTGGCTGTTTAATTTTCTACCTGGGTACCTCTGGTACAGTTTTCCTCTCATCTATTCACAAATTATGTCACAGATTATCTCTATTCTCGAAGCTTGCATAAAAAACGTCCTCTTTAATGCACATATGGTTTCCATCTAAAGTTCATTATACAACTCAGCAGGACATCAATGCAAGTCATGCTCAAATCCACCTTTCTATCTTGAAACAAGTCAATATTCGTTTTTTTAACTACAACTTTCGGTACAAGCTTTTATTAATACTAAGCCTTGTTTTGTTTGTTTTGGGACTACATGAAGGTCATTTTGATTTCATTCTGATTTTTTGGTGAAATGGTGTTTTGGTATTTTGGGTTTTGTTTTATTGTTTCTTTGGTGAAATGATGTATTGGCATTTTGGGTTTTGTTTTATTCTGTTTCTTTGGTGAAATGGTGTATTGGTATTTTGGTTTTTTTTTTTATTGTTTCTTTGGTGAAATGGTGTATTGGTATTTTGGGTTTTGTTTTATTGTTTCTTTGGTGAAATAGTGTTTTGGAATTTTTGGTTTTTGTTTTATTGTGTCTTTGGTGAAATGGTGCACTGCTAAGTTTTTGAGAAAAAAAATTTGGGGGGTTTTGGATTTTTGTGAAAATTTAATGTGTTCATTTGCACCGTTCTTCACTTGTTTCTCGTAATGTAATTGAAAAGATAAAGTTGTCAAATATGTTTTACCGATTTTAATTGTTCAAAATGATCATTGTTCATCCGGATTTCTTTGCCTGAATCAAAAAATGAGTTCACTTCCATCCAGCCCAATAATAAATTGAATGGCTATTTTTACTTTATACATTTTTGTACCATATCTTTCTGTTTCACGTGGCTTTAGAAAATGATTCCATTATTGAGGGTGATTAAAGTTGAATTGTTGAAACCACTTTGCTAAAGTAGTTCTGTTTAGTTTGTTTATGTAGATGTTATAAATACATTTGTAGTGAAAACTTAACAAATATACTATCGCGTAAGGTACACTATTAGTGCTTTGTGGCTAATTCCGTGGATTTACAAGACAACTGGTGTACCCAAAAGCGGTTAAGTGTAAATGTCTCTGACGTAATTTAAAAAATGCGGAAACTAGAAGGTTATAGCACTGAGAAATAAAGGCCCCTGATCCCTCCAAAGGGATTAGCTTACAGAGGAACCTAACACTACAACCAAGATGAGCTTAATACAAGACCTCGGGAGCTATGAAAAATCACTATCAGCCCCTGCCGAAATAATATCATGAATGAAGTCAAACTAGCACAAGTGGCTTTGACCGACACAACTAACAACAATAAAGGCCGCTTGAACTTCAGTCGTCCCATAGTGTGCACGCTATGTTATTATTTGTTGTTCTGCCCTGTTGCTAAGAATTTACTTAACTGCACTCCGGGCAAACTAATTGGTGCTCAGTCTCTTTCAGTACATGGTAAAGGGTGTGAAAACTGATGATTCCTTCAGCTCGTTGGTTGGACACACGTCTGTATCGTCCTCTCTTGTGCCTCGACCCGGCCGAACCTCTTTCGATATCAAACATCTGATGTATGTAAATTGCTGATTCATCTGTTAGTGTGTCATCATCTAACAGTCAATGATAGAATTCCAAATGTCGCTTTTATAGTCTACCCGGTAATTAGTTCATCTGAAGCCAGAATGTCAGCTTTTCGTTGACCTGAATCGCCTAAGGCTCTTGGCAAGTTTTAATTTTATGTCATCATGTAGCATGTCCTTTATAGAACGTCGCTCTCATCACAGTCTGTCTGAAAGGAACTGGTTCCCTTGCCAAGACTCCATCCTCCGCAACAGTCATACCGAGGGATGTAGCATGTCCTTTATAGAACGTCGCTCCCATCACAGTCTGTCTGAAAGAAACACGATCCATTGTCAAAACTCCAGCCTCCGCAACAGTCATGCCCAGGCATCACTGGATATCTTGGTGTCATCGTCTTCTTAGTCTACCCGTTCCTCTTTTACCTGGAACCATACCTTCCATCACTGTTCTCTCAAGTCCGTTCTGTCTCTTGATGTGACCAAAGTATTATCATTTTCTAGTCAAAATGGAACTGATAAACCAATGCTCCTCTAAGCTCAACGCTTTCCAAATTTCTACATTTGACTTTTTCTCTTTCCAGAGTATTCTGAGAATCTTTCTGTGACATTTTGACTCGAAAGATTCGATTCTTTGTCTTGAAGTTTAGGTAATCGTCTATGATTCGCAGCCATAAGCAGTCGCACAGGCTCTCAAGACTTTCACTTTTCTCGTTTTGTTAGTGCTCTTTCATAATTTCATCAGGCTGTTCAGTCTCTGAATTGCCTTGGTCAGTCTTCTTCTGATTTCTTGTTTATCTCGGATAAAAAATACAGTCCTGAGTGAGATTCCAGATCCATTTAATACAAATCAGCGTGGTTTCGAACCAATTTAATACAAAAAATGTATTACAGTTCAGTGGTTTGTTTGAGCTGCCGCCATTATCAATGCTAACGGAAGTAGTTTGTTTTATTTTGTTTTATTTGTGCACTGCCGTGATACCGAATTTTGTTAATTCACTCCGGCTAAAGTTAATGTTATTGCATCGGCATTCCGACTCTTGCCATTCGGCCCAATGCCATACGCGGGAATCGACTCGTATTTGTTATACCTGTTTAGCACTTTACAAAGTGTTACATTTGTCTGCTCTTGAAGAAAAACATTTTTCTCAATGCTCAGGGTAAACGTTTCAGCAAAACGAATAAGTGGTTGAAAGGACACTAGGAGTCCACAATACTAGCGAGCAGCAACGATAAATACTTTAAGACTCATATATATCTCCTTGTTTTACTCATTCACAAATATTGCTTACGGCGCATCTTGTGCCCCTTTTTGCGAATTTACTGTGATGAGAGACATTTTCTGGGATGACGAATTGTCTCTGCTGGCAAGTTACAAAAACTTACTTACAGATCGGGGCGAAGTGATGGTGAAGCAATGCCTTCCTTGCTGTAGTGCAATACTAGGCTTCTACGGTGGCTGACCACTACGGTGAAACAGGGTATCCCCACGTAGTTTATTACGATACTGTACAGCTACTGCACAGCTACAGTAACTATAAGTCCAGAATGTAGATGGGAAGTGGGGTTATGGTCACCTGACCCCGACCAGATCTGGGTTTTTGTCAGAATGCTTACATTAACTTATCTTAACGCCTTTATACTGGTTTAGAAGAATTTACAGAGTATGTATACAACCATTTTCATTTACATGTCCTTTCTCTAAAAGCTATGCGCATCCAATCTATTTTTGAATGCATTAATGTGTACCTGCATCCACTACTTCATGTGGCAATGCATTCCAAGCATTCACCACTTTCTGACTTTAAAAAATATTTCCGAATATCCAATCTAGATCTTTCTTTAGTTAATTTGTAGCTATGTCCTCTTGTTCTTGTAGGTGGTTGTATTTTGAAAAAAACTTGTAGTCTAATTTATCCGTTCCTTTGATTGCCCTCGGCAAAGTCTCACACACAATTAACGGAAATCATATGTTTAAAAAAACCAAATAATACTGATCCTAGACCATGTCTTTTCAAAGACTTTCTTTGTTCTTACTGAGAATCATACAATCGTTCTGTGCTCATGAAATATGACACACATCGGGGCATCGTCTGAGCTTTTCATGGAATTCAAATAATTACGTGGAGAATCTACTGATCCATTTAATCTTTCGGGAGGAACGGTTAATCCCACTGCCTGTCATTAGGCTTAACGGTTTTCCTCTATTTTGTTTGGCAAAAATGTTTACACGCATTTTTATACTTCTGCACAGCTTCACTTGTGTTTCTCAGGGGTGATAATGAACTAAGCAACCATAACTCTAGCTGTAATTTGATACTCGCGTACACATTTGTCGTTACTGCTTTCCCCAAAGACGAGAAGACAAACTTGTTAGCAGAAGAACTGCTGACACATCTATGGCTTCCAGAGAACTCTCGTGTTTGGAGATGAGATTCACATCCACTGGTAACAGGCCAACCTATTTTGAAATAATAATAATAGTTTCTTTTCCTCGTTTGATTTTTTTCCCCCGTCTACCTTAAGTAAGAACAAGTGTAAAATGTAACACGATTTCCGCTGAGAAATATTTAACGCCAGAACATTTTGTGATGTTGCTGTAGATGTAAATGCTCGCACATCGTTTACATCTGCACCATCATCGCCCACATTATATTTGAACTATATTTTCAGATTTATGTTTGTATCGAGGAGGACTGATTAGATGATAGATATCGCGCGTGTTTCTCATAGCAAATGTTTCAAGTTGTATCCTGGATATCTATACGTTCCTATTGATCCAGCTGTAAATTGGTTTGTGGTTTACATTTAAGAACGCTAAGCATATTTGAATCAGCTAAAATATAACTACATGAAAAACGGTCGTTCTAATTTATTCCAGGAGCGTATTCCAAGCCATCTTAAGACCCAAATAAAATACTCTCACGCGAAATAAAATACAACAGTGGGCTGCTATCCCAAATAATAGATATAGTTCTACAGTGGAGTCTTCTAAACCAGTATAAAGACGTTAAGTTAACTCAATATTGACGATGTTAACATGACACATGTAATTGCAATCTCTATTTGGATTGGTCTTACGAGTCACATTTGTTAACGCGATGGACTGTAGCTACATTCTTCTTTTTTTCAAAGCATAACATTCGAATCAATGGCAAATCATATATATGAAGTGTTGTTTGTAGTTTCTTATAAACACAGACGATTGCCCCACGCTAAAACAGACTGTTGGCTTGTTTGAATGGCGGACAAATGTCCATATCTTACTGAGTGGGATAACATTTCATGTCGGAGTTCCTGGAATTAAGAAGGCTAATTATCTGACAAGAAGAAGGGCAACATTATCACATCCACTATCTAGTATCAGATTACAGACCTGCGAGAAGATCCTGAGAAATAATTATAGAGAGGAATAGCTAAATCAGTTGGCTGCATCCCTGACCGTTCGAACATATTTCAGACACCAAATAAAGCCAGATCCTCAAGACAAACCAAGAAACTGAAACGAGAGACAAGAGAAGCAATTTGCAGACACTCTTACCATCACGAAGAATCAGTTTAGTACGTCCTGTTTCTTTGCCCAGGGTTAGCAGATCTGCAAAACAGCCTGCTCCAGAAACAGGCTGCTCCCGAAACCGGCTGCTCCAGACACAGGTTGCTCCAGAAACAGGCTCCTCCAGAAATAGGCGGCTACAGACACAGGCTGCTCCAGAAACAGGCTGCTCCAACAACACACCACCGTTAACAACACACAGTGCACATCACCAAAACAACTGAGAAAGACATATGCTTTTGTCCGGGAGGCATTAGGCTATCAAGAGCTACCAGCTCACAGCTGAAGGGATTATATCATCATGAATGGTGGCATGTTCAATATCTTGAGTTGGAGAGCCTTCTGGTTTACAATAAACGATACTCACCCCTTCAGAGTATTAGTAAAAACAATCCTCTCGGAAAGGCAATGAGCTGGAGCTCATGACAAAGGTTGTGCATTACACAAGACTTGGGATCATATACTGAGAATGTAGAGTATATTTTTAATTACCCTCATTTATACTTCACCATTTGAAAACATGTCCGATTCAATACACCTAGCAATGTACACCCTAGTATGTACATATTTACACTTCCACCTAACCAAATCCGCAATATCGTACATGCCAGCTCATACATCTTCGGTAAAACTGATTACTATCTTATCAGATTTAAAACATGTGTTTTATTTTCACAATAAACCGTACACTCCATTAGTGTTTTAAATTCATTTAGTAGTCAAGCGTAAACAATTCACTTTTGTTTGATTATAAACCATTTGTCTCTATTAACAAAAACCATTTACCTTAATTTGATATAAACCAGGTCACAACAAATCTCCGGCGCCATGGTACCGAGAAGTTTTGCTGTGGCATTGGGAAAGTCATGGCCAGCATTTTATTTACTTGGACGATTTCTCCCATAGCAAATATCTCTTCCTCAGTTGTAATGGGCACACAATTGGTCGCACGATTTCTCCTATATCATGAATCCCTCGTTAGTTGTAATGGGTACACAATTGCTCGCACGATTTCTCCCATAGCATGTATCTCTCCTCAGTTGTAATGGGCACACACTTGCTCGCACGATGTCTCCCATATCATGAATCCCTCCTCAGTTGTAATGGGCACATAATTGAATGATTTCCAGAGACTACTTACTTCCCTTCTTCCACCGACATATTGTTGAATGCCCCCCGATAAGTTTGTTTACTCTGTTATGCGTCCTGAAAAGGGCGTTAAGTCGTAGGTTGAAGTTAGCTTTCATTACATCTCGAGCGTCCTGATGAAGTGATGATGTCCTATGCTTTGTTTCATCTACGTGACGCTCACTACTATTAGGATCATTTCGATCCCCACACCACATCATCTTATAGCCCTTTAGATTTTCAACTGACAATGATTGTTTAATGTGTACGGCTTGCAACCCGGACCTCCGATTTCATAGTCCAGCGGCCTTTAAACTTTGGAGATTCAAATGGGGAGAAATAGTCTGTTTGGATAAGGACGATGCTTCTGCTGCTGCAAAGTTTGCATGAAAACTGACTTCACATTTATTGATAGACTACACATCTACTGGTTTTTATGGATACTCTGAAGAGGCTATCTCTCATAGAGAGGAACGTTGTTTGAGCAATGTTGAATTAAATGTAAAAAACACAATTTCATTACTTGTAACATTGTAATGTACAACAGATAAAAAAATAATTAAGATTGATTAATTACAGCACTAACAACACCAAAACCCATCACTACTGTACGAAAACCTACCTGGAGGCAGGATATATTTCCAGAGGTGGTAGAAAATATACCAGGTATTGGAAACAAAAACTGCCAGACTGAAAAAGAAAGGAGAGATACTACCCTAAGCTTTATATCGAAAAGCTACCCAAGCATGGACTGGACCCATGCATACACCGACGGTTCTGTAACAAACACTACACAGAACAGAGGGGCAGGAGCATTCCTGAACCTACCAAATGGCACACAAATAACACTGTCATTCGCTACTGGTAAGTACACAAGCAATTTCAGAGCGGAGGCAGAGGCACTGAGGGCGGCAGTGGAAGAAATGGTGTCACAAAAAGAAAATGAAAGCCATATAGTCCTGCTTACAGATGCTCTCGCCGTAGTCACAGCGCTAAAAAGCCAGAAAAACACTGAGCTTAATGACTTAAGAGCAGCACTCTGCAAACTGTGCCAGCAGTCCACACCAAAAAGGGTAGTGGTACAGTGGGTCCCATCACACTGCAACATCCAAGGCAACGAGGAGGCAGACAGACTGGCAAAAGAAGGTGCAAGACTACCACAAACAGATACTAGTATGACGTACGAAGAGTCAAAACGGATTATCAAAGCCAGATACATGACCAAATGGGAAACCGAACATACTGGTTACACCAAAAACGATGCCTATTACCAGTTGAACAGAAGAGAGCAGGTCGTTGTCTTCAGACTTCGCACTGGCCACAATAGACTGAGGTACCACCTATTCAACAAATTGAAGATAGGTGGTACCGACGAATGCCCGTGCGGTACCGGTAAAATGACCGCTGAACATCTGCTGCAGAACTGCCCGACATACGAGGATCAGAGAGAGCAGATGTGGCCATCACCAGTGGAACTGCAAGACAAGCTATATGGCAGTGGCGACAGCCTCAGGATGACCGCCGCTTTTTTCGAAAAAATAATGGTTACTGTCTGACTGCGTACGAAGAAGAAGATTAATCACAGATTCCTTAATGAAATTGGTTAAAATATACAATTACATTGAATAAATGTCACTGAATCTGAGTAACACACATTTAAACTACATATTAAGTGTAATACCTGGAAGAAGATTTTTAAATCAAGAAGCTGTATACAGAGACATCAACAATGTGGAAAATTACCTGGACAACAGGTAACATCACTCAGTTTCATGACAGGGAAGTCGAACCATTGGCCTGACATTACCAGAAACAGTCTTCGCCATGACATATGAGTGTCCCCTCGCTTGCAAACTTTCTAACGAGAGGTATGGACGGATAGTCCTTCGGAAGGTAAAGATACTTAACGATATTTTGGAATGAACACTGTCAAATACAGCAGGTTTCACAATACTAGTACAGTTGTTCTCAATAGTGTGTATGTGTGTGTGCGTAACTTTCGGTCTCAAGGACATATTGTGAGCGATGACTTAGTTTACTGAACCTCGTGAAAAATATATATCGTTCCTCAACGACAGAGGGTGGTTGATGGAGCGTGTTGTTGTGCGACATGAATGGACTATCGATGAAGGTATTTGACCCTGTCAAGGCCGTAGACAGGGGTACTTCGACAGCACAACCCCAAGACTGTTCACGGTAATCTAAGGTATAACACACAAAAATGGATAGCGGAAAAAGGTAAGGTTTACTTTAAAATAAATTTAGAAACAATAATAATTGTCATTGTCAAGACCAGTTCATCAATACCGTCGTGCATAGTGCACAAGCCAATGAGCAACTCCTTATCCAGCGTTATACATGGCTCCTAGATCTGCTGCTTTCTTCCTAGATCCTAAACACATTTGTCACACCCTAGCATGAACCATTTAGTGTTAACTTAAATAAACCATTAACGCTTATGGATTATTTCAAGCTAAAACTAATGTTGTATATCAAGTTTAAAGTAAATGGTGTATATCAAGTTTAAAGTATATGGTTTATATCAAGTTTTAAAAAAATGGTTTATATCAAAATTCAAGGAAATGGTTTATATCAAGTTTAAAGTAAATAGATTATATGAAGCTCAAAGTAAATGGTTTATTTCAAGTTTAAAATAAATGGGTTATATCACATTTTAGGGTAAATGGTTTTAAATCAAGTTTAAAGTTTATGGTTTATATCAAGTTCAAAGTAAATGGATTTTATCAAGTTTAATGTAAATGGTTTACATCAAATTTAAAGTAAATAGTTTAAATCTAGCTAAAGTATATAGTTGATATCAAGTGAATTGTTGAGCTAGAACAAATTGTTTATGTCAAATGGTCTATTTCAAGTTCAGAGTAAATGGTTTATCTCAAGTTCTAAGAAAATTACTTATATCAGGTTAAAGTAAATGTTTTATTTCATTGTAAAGTAAATGCCTTATATCAGCTCAAAGTAAATGCCTTATTTCGGGTTAAAGTACATGGTGTGTATGTCAAGTTAAAGAAAGTAATTTGTATTGGGCTAGTGTGAATGATTTTTATTAAGTTAAAGTAATGACCAATCACTTTAACGAAAATAAAACATTTGTTTTAGCATTAAGTAAATCATTTATTTCAATTTCAAATAAACCATTCCATTAACTTGAAATAAACCATTTCTTTGATTTTATCTAAACCGCTTATTTTAACTTGAAATAAACCATTTACTTTAACTTGAAATAAACTATTTACTTTAACTTGAATAAACCATTTACTTTAACTTGAAAAAAAACAATTTTCTTTAACTTGAAATAAACCATTTACTTTAACATGCGAAACGGCATTTACTTTAACTTGAAAAAAAAACCGTTTATTTTAACTTCAAATAACCCATTTACTTTAACTTCAAATAACCCATTTACTTTAACTTCAAATAAACCATTTGCTCTAACTTGAAGTAAACCATCCACCAACTAGCGTAGAGAGGAATGGCTGGACGAGTGATTTGGGTGTCAGGCTTCTAGCATGAGGGCGACATTCTATTTTTTGTCCGTGGTGAAATAAGACACCTCCTGTACACTGCGTGGCGGCACAGGAACGATAAACCTTTATTCCTCAGCACGATGGACCTTAATAATAGGCTTGAGCGCAGTAATGATCGTAGCCTATTTGCTTTAATTATATAAACTATTTACTTGCTAGCTATTTGCTTTAATTATATAAACTATTTACTTGAAATAATTCAAACACATTTAGAGTGAACATTTTAAGTAAAATAATATGAATCATATACTTAATTAAATATAACAATTGAATTACAATGATATAAACCAATTACTTTAAAATATTAAAACCATTTACTTAAGATTATATAAGAAACCATTAACTTGAAATGATATAAATCATTTATTTAAAACGATATAAAACGTACTTAAAATGATATAAACCTACTACGTAAAATGATATTTACCATTTACATTTGAACAAGTTTTTAAATTATAGTAAACAATCTAATTAAAATAATAAAAACTATTAACCAATTTGGACAAAACTATTTACTTAAAATGATATAAACCATTTACATTTTTAAAGTAAAATACGGGTCTCAAACACAAGTATTCAATTCGGCATGCTTGACCTTGAACCGCTCCAAGACATTTCCACTGGCCCTCAACTTGAGTTACATTAGAATGGGATACTATGGATAATATTGGTTTTGCCAGAAGAATGCTGTACTACACATGATACGATCTAAATCTTATGGGACTCAGTGGTCTCGAGGTAGGGTGTCCGCCTTGGGTGCCGGAGGTCGCCATTTCGAATCATGGTGAAGACCTTGATTTTCTTTCACGTAGATTTTCTAGTAAAAATTCCTTTGATCTGAGATCGGATTCCCGTATTCAAGGTCAAGCACATCAAAAACTCATTGACAGTTGGAAATCGAAAAGATTAGACTTAACGGCGGGTGCCTGGACAAAATTCAAATTAAAAATCTATCCAAGTTATTTGTACCTTCCCATGTGGTTTGTTAAGAGCAGCTATTTATGGCGCCTAACTAGCTGCGAGTCTATTTAGCACTAGTGTTTGAGTCTATTAAGACGGACTTAAATATCGGTTAAAAGCCCCTCTCTATGAAACTGGTTGTATACAGAATCAGTAGAGTTTTATAAACCAGTATAAAGACGTTAAGTAAGGTAAATATTCCAGTGGTATGTTCTTTGTGACACCGACGTATTTCTTCTATGTGTGCTTCCTATTCTATGTAGGTTTCATAAAGTTTTGTTGTTATTTATTTGAATGAAGAATGGCTTATAGAGACGACTTTATTGTACATAGGTGCCACACGATGTGTTTAGTCCCTTTCATTGCTGAAAGTTCACGAAAACTGGGCAGAGGCTCTGAAATTGTCCCCGCCTTCTTTAGGTATCAATTTACAACTGGGTCGACTAGGAGAAGCAGTTATGACATGACAACACAATACTATTAAGGATATCTACAGACATATGACAAGCCGGAATACAAATGACAGTATAAATCAACTCACAATGAAAGATCAGAGCACTATTTTACGACTGGGAACCCCCTACATCACACTTAACAAGTGCCTGAACATAATTAAACCACAATACACTTATGAGTACCAGCTGTATACACACCCAAATAGAACCGTTGATCATCATCTCTTTGAGTGCTCAGCGCACAGCGATGTTAGGAAAATGTTTCTTCCTTCGAAGTTAGATAAATGGAACACTTTGTACGGCACTAGACAACAAATGATTAACACGTGCAGATACCAATACATTGGGTCGAAGGGCGGGAGCCAGGATGCTGCTGGATCCGTAACAACACAACAACGATAACGTAGATTTGATCGAGGAACACCACATAACTTTGTTGGGGACTCTCCCTTCCACATCCGACCATCGCCCCAGTTTAAGAACCCTTGATATGAGCCAAAATTCCCTGGTGCATCGTGAGCATAACCTCTAACGCTCGTTTACCCTCAGTCTAGGCTTGGCGTAATAAGAGCCATCTTAATTGTAGGAAAGAAGACAGGGAGGCGGTTTCAGATGTTCGCTCGTCTTCAGGTTGTGGGTAAACTGATCTGGCTGGCTGCGGATATGTTGGGGATGTTAGGTCCTGGTCGGGCGAGCAGGGTAGGAAAACAGAGATTACTGGTTACATTTGACTGTATGTGGGACTAGTCATGCGTCAGATGTAGTCAGTGAGTGCGTCAGTGAATTGGTGAGAGTTTGAGGGACGGGTTAAAGAGTGTATGTTTAGGTGAGGGAGTGAGTGAGGTAAAACAAATTGGCTTGTGCACACGGACAACCACACACCAATTCACAGTAAGCAATTCAGACATGTTGTTGTTGTTGAATGCACACAATGAGTAAGTTAACTCTTTTGTGTACCCTAAAAAGGACGTTAAGGGGCGGGTTGTCGTAGCTTCCCTCACATTCCCGAGCACGCTGATGAAGGTGGACCGGGATCATAAAGACCATTGTGCTATGCATGGCTTCAACTGTGTGTCGCTCACTACTACAGGGATCACGTCAAATCTCAAATTGTTAGACATACTATTGTCCCCGACAACAGCCGTTTCCAGGGCGACCAACGAGGGGGTCAGGCGAGGGTCTTGGCCAGAATATTTCTCCTGACCCTGGCTAGCGTTGTCTGACCAGTATGTTTCTCCTGACCCTGGCTAGCATTGTCTGAGCAGTATATTTCTCCTGACCCTGGCTAGCATTGTCTGAGCAGTATGTTTCTCCTGATCCTGGCTATCATTGTCTGAGCAGTATGCTTCTCCTGACCCTGGCTAGCATTGTCTGAGCAGTATGTTTCTCCTGACCCTGGCTAGCATTGTCTGAGCAGTATGTTTCTCCTGACCCTGGCTAGCATTGTCTGAGCAGTATGTTTCTCCTGACCCTGGCTAGCATTATCTGAGCAGTATATTTCTCCTGACCTTGGCTAGCATTGTCTGAGCAGTATGTTTCTCCTGACCCTGGCTAGCATTGTCTAAGCAGTATGTTTCTCCTGGCCCTGGCTAGCATTGTCTGAGCAGTATGTTTCTCCTGACCCTGGCTAGCATTGTCTGAGCAGTATATTTCTCCTGACCCTGGCTAGCTTTGTCTGACCAGTATGTTTCTCCTGACCCTGGCTAGCATTGTCTGAGCAGTATGTTTCTCCTGACCCTGGCTAGCATTGTCTGAGCAGTATACTTCTCCTGACCCTGGCTAGCATTGTTTGTGCAGTATATTTCTCCTGACCCTGGCTAGCATTGTCTGAGCAGTATATTTCTCCTGACCCTGGCTAGCATTGTCTGAGCAGTATGTTTCTCCTGACCCTGGCTAGCATTGTCTGACCAGACGTTAGCCTCATCGTCCCAATTCAGTCATGTACACACACCCAGCCCCACACACACCCAGCCCCACATACACACACCCAGCCCCACACACACCCAGCCCCACACACCCAGCCCCACATACACACACCCAGCCCCACATACACACACCCAGCCCCACATACAAACACCTAGCCCAACACACACACCCAGCCCCACATACACACACCCAGCCCCACACACACCCAGCCCCACATACACACACCCAGCTCCACACACACCCAGCTCCACACACACCCAGCCCAACACACACCCAGTCCCACACACACCCAGCCCCACACACACCCAGCCCCACACACACCCAGCCCCACATACACACACCCAGCCCCAAACACACCCAGCCCCACATACACACACCCAGCCCCACATACATCCAGCCCCACACACACCCAGCCCCACATACACACACCCAGCCCCACATACACACACCCAGCCCCACACACACCCAGCCCCACATACACACACCCAGCCCCACACACACCCAGCCCCACATACACACACCCAGCCCAACATACGCCCAGCCCCACACACATCCAGCCCCACATAGACACACCCAGCCCCACATACACCCAGCCCCACACACACCCAACCCCACACACACCCAGCCCTACACAAACCCAGCCCCACACATACCCAGCCCCACATACACACACCGAGCCCCACACACACCCAGCCCCACACACACCCAGCCCCACATACACACACCCAGCTCCACACACACCTAGCCCCACATACACCCAACCCCACACACACCCAACCCCACACACACCCAGCCCCACACACACCAAGCCCCACATATACACACCCAGCCCCACACACACCCAGCCCTACATACACACACCCAGCCCCACATACACACACCTAGCCCCACATACACACACCTAGCCCCACACACACACCCAGCCCCACACACACCCAGTCCCACACACACCGAGCCCCACATACACACACCCAGCCCCACACACACCCAGCCCCACACACACACCCAGCCCCACATACACACACCCAGCCCCATATACACACACCCAGCCCCACACACACAATTAGGTGCACATTTGCAACGATGGTTGTAACATAATCATTCAGTGTTTTTATCTTAATGACGTAACTTGCGATGCATTGGATTTATAGTGAGTAAGAAAATTAATGCGTTTATCATCAACCTCACTCTCTAGTTTCGAGCTACCTTGGACCAGTTGAAAGACGATCATTCGAGACTACTTGGGATAATTTAGGATGCAGGTACTCGAGCGATCTCCGAGAACAAATTCTCGTCTGCCAAATTGGTTACTGCCGGATTCGAACAGCGTGCGCTGGGACGATCTTTCGTATAAACATTTGCACAATAAAAAAAACACATTATTTATTCACACTTTTTGCATTTATTCACACTTTTTGCATTTATTCATTCCCCTATACACACAAACACACATCCCCACATGTTAATCAATTCATACACGCATTCATTCCCACATGCACAGACCCATTGTTCTTTCTCTCCTTAAGCGTTTCTCGTGGAAAAGGCCTTCTTATGTAGTTTCATAGTTTACAGCGAGGCTGGGATTTACGCCTTTCGGTCCCACACAACCAATTTCGGCTCAATCTGTTTGCTTCTTTTTTTTTTTTTTTTTTGTGATACCGGGTTGGAATCGGGTTGGTAACGGTTTGGTAACGGGTACTGAAAAGACAAAACTTCAACATAAAATCGAGATAGCTGGCGAAGAGATTGCAAATGTTTCACATTTTGAATATCTGGGATCAATACTGAACAACAATGGAGATTGTACAAAAGAAGTAAGAAGACGACTGACTATGGCAATGCAGAATATAAGGAGTATGCAGAACCTATGGCATAATACAAACAAAGAACTGAAATTAAATATCCTAAGAACATGCATTTTTCCTGTGGCAACCTATGGATGGGGAACATGGACGATTACAAAAGCAATAAGAGCGAAGATCTGTGCTTTTAAAATGCAGTTCTACAGAAGAGTTCTGAAAATCGAGTGGACAAAGAAAGAAAGAAACAAATCCATCCAGCAAGACCTGAATGTAGAGGTGAATTTTCTCGTAAATGACGTAATGACCAGATAACATGTATTTTGGAAACGTCAAACGACACAACGGACTGGAGAGAGCGGTTATGGAAGGCATGGTCACTGGAAAGAGAGGCAGGGGCCGACCGAGAAGATGATGCACTCATGACATCAAGGAGACGCTGGATTTGACCTTGCAGCGGGCCTGAACTCTGGCAGAAGCTAGAGTTTCCTACCGACAGGCTGTCTTGAGAAAGTCATTCTGCAAATTACATGCTACATGATGATGATCATGATGGTGACCGGGTTTGTACTGCCGTCCGTACGCTATTAACTTGATTTCACTTAGACCAACGGTTTTCAGGGCCGCCGTTTGTAGGCGGAATCAATTGTTGGTCACATTTGGTTCACTCACCGTCATACAAACACCCAGCCGTGGTTCGTGGGCTGATCTCAGATCATTCCTCTGATGATCTGTCCCAACTTCCGGATAGATGTGACGAGAGCGATATGCTAAAGGAAAACGACAGGAGAATTGAGGTAGTTGAACACTGAATGAACGCTATATGACGAGGAGCTTGGAAACGGAATGTAAGTTAGTTCAGTCACTGCGCTACATGTTCAGCCCCAAATACACATCCACATACATACATTCACCCCTGCCCACATACATACATTCACACCTGCCCACATACAAATATTCACCACTGCCCACATACATACATTCACGCCTGCTCACATACAAATATTCATACTCACTACTAGCAATGGGAAGTAACTGTAAACGCAGTCGCATCTGTTCACAAACACACACACACACACAAATGCATAAGAATAACACACAATGCATATGCGAACATACTTTCACATATTCACACACACACACACACACACACAGACACACACTATAAAATACAAGTAACCAAACCTATATCAATATGACCAATGCAACCAAACCTATTTCAATATGACCACTGGAACCAAACGTATATCAATATGATCACTGGAAACAAACCTATATCAATATGACCAATGGAACAAACCTATATCAAAATGACCAATGGCACCAAACCTATTTCAAAATGACCAATGGAACCAAACCTATATCAAAATGACTAATGGAACCAAACCTATATCAATATGACCAATGTAACCAAACCTTTATCAATATGACCAATGGAACCAAACCTATATCAATATGACCAATGGAACCAAACCTATTTCAATATGACCAATGGAACCAAACCTAAATCAAAATGACCAATAGAACGGTCTTCATTGCCCTCGTGTGTGATCAGTTCCGTTTATTACTGAATGTCCCGACGACAGGACACGAACTTCATATCGGATCCACAAAGTTCTGCTGACTTCGTTAGGTAACCATTTACAGATGGGGCAACTGTGCGAAACGGTCTTACCATGAAAATTTACCCGATATCCCATGTTTGCAAACCGAGCCGGGTGTGATTTCTGTTTGATACTTTGAGATCGTAAACCAAGCTCACATCCCCGAGGCGACTTGTATCAACACAAAAAGAAAAAAAATCTTCAACTCTTTTATTTCATACACACACCCACAGAAATACGCATGAATGAATACTCACATACGCTCACATTCACACACGCACTCTCTCTCACACACATACATACGTACTTGCTTTCTCACTCATTATCTCTCTCTCTCACTCATTATATCTCTCTCTCACTCATTATATCTCTCTCTCTCACGACACACACACAAACAGTTCACATCATGAATCCAAGAAGTTGTACTACAATTGTGTTTTATTACATCACACAAACACGTGGAATATCCGTGAACCTTCACTGTTTACCGTTCCGTTTTTTGCTGCCGTGGGACCAGACAATTTGCCTCGTACAAGTCTCCTGTTCTGTGAAAGCTACATTATATCATTTGACTCAGATGTAAATGTGTTCACGACTTACCCTTAGGTAAGGTAATGTAGCCCTGATGAGAACTGGCCACCAAACCTCGTAAACAAACTGTAACCTAGCACAAAGAGGTCTTAACACTTCATCCCCGACGGTAGTGTCTGCTATTGTACTCCTTTTACTATACCCCAAAGTCTGGTAGTTAGCAACGTCGTTTGGGTTAACAAACACCACACGATCGCATACAGGACCGCTATAATCGTGGCTCGTGCGTTTGAAGTGATCGGTGGAACGACTATAAAATACCTGGCGGGAGAATATCTATAGAACAAAGGGTGGATAGGTATGCTTAGATGACGAGGGACGTAATGGGCACTTCAAAGGGTAGGTTTCTCAAATGGGGGGAGGAAAGACATGTGACTCCCTTCTGCAGCTTGCGGTGTTTACTTTTTAGGGAGTTACGTTTGCGCGATTTCGAATAAGAGGGAACTTTATTTTGTTAATAAAACCTTCAGTTTTTTTTTATAAAGGAATAGATCAAGGTAAACCCCATAGCAGGTAGTGTCGTCAGGGATTAAGTGTTAAATATTTCATGACATGAACTCTCTGTTTTGTTGGGAGGAATGATAAGTATACAACCTTACTGTCTTGTCTTCGCTATCTGTGAGTCACGTACCAATTTACAAATGGGTAAACTGGATCATGTCGCGACATCATCGAAACGAGTGAATTATGTTGTGAATATAATGGTAGTGATATAGCAGAAGCAGGTGTTGAGATTGAAGTGGTACTAGTTCTTTATTGTATTATGCCTTAACCGCAACGTTAATGTGGCCTATTGGTGTAACGTCAGTTATATATTCCAAACGCACCGGGTTCAAATCACATCTTATCCAGTTGGCAGAAACGAGTGTTTTTTCCCAGTGCGATTTTGCGAGTGCATGCATCCTCAGCTACCTCTAGTCGTCTCGACTGATATTCTTGCAACTTGTCCAATGTAGCTTGGGACGAGAGAGTGAGGTTGATAACCAGCTTATATACTTGATCACTATGATCCAAATATAGCGGAAGTTACATGACCAAGAGAAAACCCGACTATTGATGTTGCATTCTTCGCTTGCGATGGACAACTAACTTTCAGGCCTTAACTTTATGTGAAGTATGGACACCGAGACCCATCCCCGTTGAATGATCATATGAAGCAGTTAGTCACATACTCATTTACAACTGGGTGCACTGCAGAGCATGGACATGAGAAATAGAATCTGCGTCCTGTGTTATGTTAAGGACATGCTCTGGTAAATGTGATAATCGTAATATGTGCCTGCTGCTCTTTTGAAAAGTGCAGCATTGCACTACAGTCGGGTGAAGTCAGATATACATTCGGGATCAAGACGTTGAGCAGCGCATGAGCTGCAGTGGTCAGCGACACATAGCTGACCGCTAGCGTCAGGGCCAGCGAACCATAGCTGCCAAGACCCTTCTACACCTCCACGCGGTGATCCTGGATAACAGGCGGCAGCAATGAAGACTGGCTAAGGAGAAGGGATCGGAGAGGGACTAAAAAAATGCTTGCTGAAGTCGGATGTGTTGGTCCGAAAGGTCCAAATATGGAGGCCAAGCTGTAAACTCAACACAACGCATTCCGCTCCTTGGACTACATTCTGCTACTTACCCTTCTAGGGTTTGGTAGTAGGAGATTAAGAAGGAACGAAGAAGAAGGAGAAGAAGATATACATTCTTCAGTACACCTCGGGAAATAAGAAGATCCATTACAGCTTCTCCAACACGTGCTCTATAGCATCTTGTCCCAGGTGTAATGTGTCTTTGTCCTGACATTGTTCGGCCGTTATTGGTCAGTTGGAGATGTCGTTGAGATATCAAACCACTCCATACCAGCAGGAAAAGTCATGTACCAACTTCAGGGCTGAAAGAACAGCTGTACATGCATCAACTCATCAACTCATCAACTCAAATTCTTATCAACCAAAACCCAACTACAAGGAAAACAGTCATTCTAACAGGCTACAGTGGGGTAGGCAAGGCCATTTTAAGCCTCAAACAAGATAGACTCTCTCAAAATAAACAAAACAGAGTTAGTCCTACAGTGGATTCTCGCCCAATGTGGGATCCTTGAAAACGAGAAGCCAGAAAAGCTAGCAAAAGCTGGCAGTGACGGCACACATCAATAAAGAAGCAAAGACACTCATCAAACGACCCTTGAGGACGAAAATGAGAAATCAGCACAATGAATAGAAGCTATAAAATGACAGCATAGACACATTTGGTGGAGATGGATCAGACAGACCTTCAGACACAGAATAGGACATTGCAAATTTGAGACTCACCTCCACAGAATGGACCTTAGAGACACCGCCGTGTGTGATTGCGGAGCTCCCAAGCAAACATCAAGACATATCCTGCAGGAATGTGCCATCTATACAGACAAAAGACGGGCAGTCTGGTCCGAGGAAGCGACCATGTTCGAAAAGCTGTGGGGAAGAAACAAAGTCATGAAAGACACAGATTCCTTCGTGAACCTCGCCGGGCCGGAAGCATATCCTTAGTTGATCGAAGAAGAAGAACAATTAGAAGGAGAAGAAGATGTCGAATCTTGGGTCGCCATCAGACAGCTGCCCCTGGCCAACCTCGAATACCCAAATGTGTTAGATATACCAAGTTCCAACAATTAGGTACTGATAAAACTACTGGAGTACCTAGAAGACCACATCATCTAGAATATGCATCCACATCTCATTGGCAGATACCAAGATACACAACATTTGTTGGAACTCTACAACGATATGAATTAATGTTGGTGGCAACCATATCAACTTTACTGAAGATACCATTTACATGGGCAGCATACAAAACTGCTATACACGAAGTCACCCAGATACCATTCGAAGAGTCAGTCTGGCTGCATTCTCTAGGAACAAACTGTATCGATACTGGAACCATCGGAGGTTTAACTGAAAACCAATTTACAGATTTAACAAACATTTATGGTCGCTGTAGTGTTGTATGGATCTGTTGTATGGAAACCTGGAAAATTATACACATTGAGCAGATGCACATCAAATCCTTCCACACAGGCAGAGGTGACGAGCTCTTGCGATCCACTGGTAGTAGAGGGCCTCACTCGACGAAGTCAGCCGGCGGACCGGCCTTGAGAGTGCACTCACATGTTAAAACGCTCGAAATCTGACTATATTTAGACGAGTGACACGCCTTATGAGGTCATGCCTGCCCACTAGCTGTTAAAGCAGGTTACGGACATCAAATATGAAAAACGACCTTACCCATCCTCATCCCGAACACGCGGCTTTTACTCACCACCTGGTTGGGTCAAATAGGAAAGACGCCATCCTTTTTGCATGAAGCCTGAGAATCATCTACACATCCTGTTCATAGACAGTTGGAACTATGTGCCCTTGTCAACAAAACGGACTTCCTACAGCAGTCGAAAGAGAGAGCATCTCACCTCGACTATTTTAGAAAACAACAGAAGACATTAACAAACTAAAAAGATATGAAATTGTTACGAAAATAGAAACAGGCTAGGTAAAGGAAAGGGTAACCATAATCGCAGCCATTGCTGTCGTAAATGAACCGTTAAAGTCTTCATTATATTAGATCTCAGCTTTGCTTATAAGCTCGGGTGGTCGCTACATTAGACAGGTAACGCCTTTTAAGAAACTAGCAAAACCACAGTGGGTGTTCGAAACTCGCAAAATGTGTGTTGTCTAGCCTGCTGTGACACATATTGCTTTCAGGAGCTAGGAAGAGGACGTTGGGTGTGTGTGTATTTATGTGGTTGTTTGTGTGTGTCTGTGGTTGTATGTGTGTGTGTGTGTGGTTGTCTGTGTGTGTGTGTGTGTGGTTGTCTGTGTTTTGTGTCTGTGTGTGTCTGTGTCTGTGGTTGTCTGTGTGTGTGTGTGTGTGTGTGGTTGTTCGTGTGTGTGTGCGTATGTGTGGTGTTCGTGTGTGTATGTGGTTGTCTGTGTGTGTATCTATGGTTGTCTCTGTGTGTATGAGGTTGTCTGTGTGTGTGTGTGTGCCTGTGGTTGTCTATGTGTGTATGTTGTTGTATGTGTCTGTGTGTGGTTGTATGTGTGTGTCTGTGGTTGGCTGTGTGAATGTCGTTGGCTGTCTGTGGTTGTCTGTGCGTATGTCTATTTTTTGTCTGTGTGTGTCTGTAGTTGTGTGTATGTGTCTTTGTGGTTGACTATATGTGTGACTGTGGCTGTAAGTGTGTATCTGGTTGTTTATGTGTGACTGTGGTTGTCGGTGCTTGTGTGTGGTTGTCAATGTGTGTGTGTGTGTCTGTCTGTAGTTGTATGTGGTTGTGTGTGTGTGTGTGTCTGTGGTTGTTTGTGTGTGTATCTGTGGTTGTCTGTGTAGGGATTTCTATGTTTGTGTGTATGTGTGTGTGTGTCTGCCCCTATTTGTGTGTATATCTGTGGTTTTTTATGTGTGGCTGTAGTTGTATATGTGTGTATGTCTGGGGCTGCTTGTGTGTGTCTGTGTTTTCTTTCTGTGTCTGTGGTTGTCTATGTGTGTATGTCTGTGTTGTTTGTGTGTGTGTTTGTCTGTGTGTTTGTGATTGACTATGTGTGTGTCTGTGGTTGTCTATGCGTGTCTATGGTTGTTTGTGTGTGTACGTCGTTATTGTGTGTGTGTGTGTCTGTGGTTGTCTGTGTGTATGTGGTTGTATGTGGTTGTTTGTGGTTGTTTGTGGCTGTTTCTGTAGTTATATGTTGTTGGTTGTGTGTCTGTGGTTGTATGCTGTTGTTTGTGTGTCTGTTGTTGTATGTTGTTGTTTGTGTGTTTGTGGCTGTTAGTGTGTCTGTGGCTGTTTGTGTGTCTGCCGTTGTTTGTGTGTATGTGGTTGTTTGTGTGTCTTTGGTTGTTTGTGTGTCCGTGGTTGTTTGTGTGTCTGTGGTTGTTTATGTTTGTGTGTCTGTTGTTGTTTGTGTGTGTGCTTTTGGTTGTGTATGGTTGTTTGTGTGTATGTGGTTGTGTGTGTGTGTCTGTCTGTGGTTGTTTGTGTGTGTGTGCCTGTGGTTGTTTGTGTGTGCTTTTTGTTGTATGTGGTTGTTTGTGTGTCTGTGGTTGTTTTTGTGTCTGTGGTTTTTAGCGTATCTATGGTTGTTTGTGTGTGTGCATGTGGTTGTTAGCGTATCTGTGGTTATTAGTGTGTGTGTCTATCTGTGGTTATTTGTGTATGTGTCTGTGGTTGTTAGCGTATCTGTGATTGTTAGTGTGTGTGTCTATCTGTGGTTATGTGTGTATGTGTCTGTGGTTGTGTGTGGATTTTTGGTTGTTTGTGTATATGTAGTTGTTTGTGTGTGTATATGTGCTTGTCTGCGATTATTTGTGTATGTGTCTCTTCTTGTCTGTGAATGTGGTTGTTTGTGTGTGTCTGCTGTTGCCTAAGTGGGTATGTGGTTGTCTATGTTTGTGTGTTTGTGGTTGCCCGTGTGTGGGTGTGTGTCTGTAGTTGTATGTGTTGATGTGATTGTCTGTTGTTGCTTGGATGTGTGTTTCTTTACTTGTCTGTGTGCGTGCGTGTTCGTGCGTGTATCTGTGCGTGCATGTCTGCGGGTATGTGCATATATGTGTGCCTAAGTGTATGTGTAAATATATGTATGTGTGTGTGTGCGTGTTTATTTTGTGTGTATGTACGAGTGGGGGTAGTGTATGTGAATGCATGCATGCAGGCACTTATACGTTATCATTGCGTTATCGTTATCTACCGAGCTGCAACACTACAAATGTTTGATAAACGTAACTGTCGCATCACCTGGTGCAGGTACGCCTTCAATATTCAGATATCTGACAGTTACAACTCCTCTTATCTTATTACTATCCCACAGGAGCGTTTAGAATACGGCCAGGTACTTCATCTACTTGTTTGCACCGAGTGTTTGTTTTGATATTATTCCTTGGTTGTTCTGCTGATGTTTTGGGTTTCTATAGTCATTCACTTCCGTTGATGTTTCTCCTGAGGTCCTTAATGATGTAAATTGTTTGACAGATAGTCTTTATCCTGGTTCTCGTGATTGTTTTAGGTCATATACATGGAAAAAGTTCAGAAGAAACTTGATACAGCGGAACGCATTACATATTAAGGAAGTGGCTGACAAAATGTCAAAGGTGGGCAGGAAAATGCCTGGCCCTGATGAAAATATATCTTACGAAGAGGCCAAGAGGCTTACATAGACTAGATACAATATCAAATGGGATCCAGTGCATCGAAGGCATCAATAATTTGATGCGTTGAGCATGCTAAACACACGTGAGCATGTGATGGCATTCAGACTTCGTGAAGACTGTTATGTATTGAGATACTACAAGTAAATTAACATCAGATGGCAGATGCAATTATGAAATACAATGCAGAACAGCCCAACCAAAATTGGTCTTCCAAACCACTAAATGAATATTGTGCAACCAAACCTTGTCGCTGAAACTTAGAAAGATAGTTCGTGTAACCAGTACTGATATATCGCAGTGAATCGTGGACAATTAGTAAGCAAGCGTTTAGATCTTTGGAAGCAACGGATATGTGGTTTTACATAAGAATGATCCGGATCCCATAGGCTGCAAAGAAGACTAGTGATACAGTACTCGAGGAGGCAAAAACACAAAAACAACTTATTTCAAGGATCTGAACAAGGTAGTCATCTATTTGTGGGCTTGTTATGAGAAGAGGCGGCTTGGAGCACGCCGTGACAACGGGAAAGATAGCAGGAAAGAGAGACAGGGGAATGCCCAGAGAGAAGATGATGGACAGCCTGAGAGAATCGCATTCAGACAGATAGGTGTACGCTTGCTGTCAAGTGGCCAAATGTTGTCGGGGGTAGGTTCTTGTTTGTTCTTTTTTGTGTTCAGGATCTTTGGTCATGCTATATCTGCATGTTAGTTGCCATGATGAAGTCTATAGTCTTCACAAAGTCGGAGCGGCTGCCCCACAGCTTTTGTCTCAGCTCCGCACCCTCTGGCCAGGTCTGATATCTCATTCCCCTATAAAGTGCACATTTCTGTAGAATGTATTTAGGATTCTGGCTCCATGTACCACATGGGGATTTATCTGTATGTGAGATCTTTAGTCGGTATAGATGTTCTAGTAGTCTCCAGTGACCAGTTCTCAGACGAAATAAGGTAGTTTGTAGATTTCTTTTGAGTTGGTGAATTAGGTTTAGTGTAATGCTTATGTTTCTGACTTCTCTCCAATGGTTTATCTGCTGATTTGTGATGATGTTCTTGATCGCTTTGTATAGTACTCGATGATTAGAGCGTGCCTTGTTGATGCCATTCTTTTGGTAGCGCGTCAGCTCTTTAATTTTTTTTTAAATTTCGGAGTGGAATGGTAGCCATTGGGGTGCTGTTGTTCTGCTAATTATTTTATTTGTATTTCTTTCTGCATAAATAGGCCAGGGGAAGATAATTTCTCAGAATGTCTTTTTTTTTCATTTCAATTGATGTCCACACGTCAGTTAACAGATTGTAAAATCAGCTTCAACGGCATGTACATGGGATTTCCAAGTTTATCTTCTGTCTCTGATAGGACTCAGCGCTATATCTCACCTTCGTTGAGACCAGATGCATTTTGAAACGTGTAGATGTTTCTTTCACGAGATATTATGCTTTTCTTTGCATGTTTAGAGACGTTCAACTTACCTCTCTTATTATTATTTTGGCCTTTTGACTGACATTCAGAAAGATGTCCTATTGTAGAGATGGCGGTGGCTGCATCTTTCCTGGAGGGACATCGACTTACGTGTCTGATTTTGCCGAATCTCGATTGACAGGGACGACACCAGTGTAAACAGAAAACGTTCGATTGGTGTGGTGTAGGCTCCTTTCTTTTGCGTCGCTTGTTTTCCATCTTTATCATCAGAACTATCTCTGATGTCTAGATGCCCGTTCTCAAGGTTGCTCTCCATTTACCTCTATCCTCTGCAATCTTCTCCCATATATTTGGATTGTTTGCAAAATCGTTCATAAATCTTTGGCAAATGTCCTTGTATTTTAATTTAGCCCATCCTTGCGGTCTGGTGCCCGATATGAGTTCTCCCGGGAGTAACTGCTTCGGAATGCGGGTATTTGACATTCATTTCACGGGACCCAACCATCCATTCCATAGCCGTCACTAATATTTATTCAACAAAGAAAAGATAGAAACTACACATGATTGGCCGTGTGGTACTGCTAATGTTGCCACTGAACATCTTCCGGGAAGCTGCCTCGCCTATGCTGAGCTCAAGTTACACACTCTTCACTAAGTAAACTTATCTCTAACAACTTCGTTTCCCTACTGTAGTGTAACTACTATGCGACAAACCTTAACTTCATTGTGATATTCACAACAGAAGTCTCCTGGTGGCTCCATGTAAAGCATAAGATGATAACTACAACGTATCCTCTGATTGGAAGCTTGTATCACATCACTTATAGTTATACACGCACACGTAGCAATACTTTCTTTACAATCTCCTTATCTGAGATGCAGACGCTTGCCAATAGCAGGAAATATGTAAACACTTCGAGGTAGCCAGCTGTAAACAAAGAATGTTTGTTCGTAACATTGATCACGATAAGTATGTATCTGTACTTGATAACATGTATAGCGAAAATCAGAAAAAAAACTTCTTGTTATCCAATGCCCACAATAAATAGATTTAATCTTTTGTACGCCCTGAAAAGAACGTTAAGTAGCGGTTTGTTGAACTTTCCTCAAATTCCGAGTGTGCTGATGAAGGTGGTCTGTGGTCCTCCGTGCGGTTGTACTATGCTTGGCTTCATCTGCGTTTCGCTCACTACTACATGGATCACGTCACCTTGTTAGCCAGGCTGCCATGAAACCAATCCAAGACCACGTGAGGGTCTTGACCAGTATATCTTGCCTGACCCTGACTAACTTTTCTGACCAGTATATTTTGCCTGACCCTGACTAACTTGTCTGACCAGTACATTTTATACAGACTAACTTATCTGATCAGTATGTTTTACCTGACCTTGACTTGCTTGTCTGATCAGTATGTTTTGCCTGACCTTGACTAACTTGTCTGATCAGTATGTTTTGCTTGACCTTGACTAACTTATCTGATCAGTATGTTTTATCTGACCTTGACTTGCTTGTCTGATCAGTATGTTTTGCCTGACCTTGACTAACTTGTCTGATCAGTATGTTTTGCTTGACCTTGACTAACTTATCTGATCAATGTGTTTTGCAAGACCTTGACTAACTTTGTCTGATCAGTATTTTTGCCTGACCAGACGTTGGTCTTCCTCCCTACAGAAAGAAAAATTGCTTATATTCCATAGTCGCAAGCTCAGAATGACGAAACGAATGACCAGTAATAGATAATTTTAATAATAACTTAAATGATAGAAATTGTGCTTCTTTGTTTTCATCTACTGTGTCAAGTCACTTGTCTTGTCTCGCTCGTCGTGTCTTGTCTTGTCTCGCTCGTCGTGTCTTCTTTTGTCTTGTCTTTCTCGTCTCGTTTCCTCTTGTCTTGTCTTTTCATTCTCGTCTTGTCTTTTCATTCTCGTCTTGTCTCGTCTTGTCTCGTCTCGTCTTGTTTTGTTTTGTCTTTTTCGTTTTGTCTTGTCTCGTCGTGTCTTGTCTTGTCTCGTCGTGTCTTGTCTGTCTCGTCTTGTATATTTCGTCTTGTCTCGTCTTTTTCGTCTGTCTTTCTCGTCTCGTTTCGTCATGTCTTGTCTCGTCTTTCTCGTCTCGTTTCGTCTTGTCTTGGATTGTCTTGTCTTGCTCGTCTCGTCTTGTCTTATCTTGTCTTGTCTTTCTCGTCTCGTTTCGTCTTGTCTTGTCTTTCTCGTCTCGTGTCGTCTTGTCTTTCTCGTCTCGTCTCGTTTCGTCTTGTGTTGTCTCGTCTTGCCTTGTCTTGTCTTGTCTAGTCTTGTCTTTTTCGTCTGGTCTTGTCTTGTCTCGTCTTGTCTTGTCTTGTCTCGTCTTTTTCATCTCGTCTTGTCTTGTCTTTTCCGTCTCATTTTGTCTCGTCTAGGCGTTTCTTGTCTCTCTCGTCTCGGCTCGTCTCGTCCCGTCCTATCTTGTCTTGTTTTTTCCACCTGTGCCGTGAGGCGCCGTCGGAAGCCCTAGTTTTCTGTCCAGGCCAGACGAGTTACTGAAGAAGTGGTCATCCCATGACGATTTAAATTATCCGCAACATTTCCTATCTATCTAGTTCTCGGTTTGCCACGGTTGCGAAAACCAGATCGTCGTGCGGTATAGGCGCACAGGTGTAGTTGCTCATGTTGCATTCTTATTATGTGGCTAAACAACTTGATTCTCTCCTCATTAATATAATTCCATGCATGGTCTTGCTTCAACAATTTTTGCTCCCCTTCATCATGCATTCTGTCTCTATCTCACGTGTGATGTTTCTTTGTTAAGAAACTCCAATTGCCTCATTCGTTTTTATTACAATAAGAAGACGACGGCTCGTCTGATTGGCCTAGTGGTATTTCAATTGCTTTTCATTGCGAGGTTGCAGGGTCCAACTCCACTTACCCGATTGCTGTAGTTGACCCATCTGTAAAAGGCAACATTGCGTACTGTTAGGGAAAGATGGCACAGAGGAAGGTCACCTGACCATACAAACAAACTGTGACCTAGTAAAAACATACCCGACAGCAGCGTCTTCTACGAGACTGGCAGTATCTTCTACGGGACTGTCAGTATCTTCTACGAGACTGTTAGTATCTTCTACGGGACTGTCAGTATCTTCTACGGGACTGTCAGTATCTTCTACGGGACTGTCAGTATATTCTACTAGAGCGAACCCTTTAAGTGAGACCTGCTGAAATATCTCCCGTCTACTGGTTGTTGTTGTTGTTGTTGTTGTTGTTGTTGTTGTTGTTGTTGTTGTTGTTGTTGTTGTTGTTGTTGTTGTTGTTGTTGTTGTTGTTGTTGTTGTTGTTGTTGTTGTTGTTGGGTGGGTGGGTGGGTTATGGGTTGGGTGGGTGGGTGGTTGGTGGGTGGGTGGTTGGGTGGGTGGGATGGGTGGGTGAGTGGGTGGGTGTTTGGGTGGGTTGGGTGGGTGGGTGTTTGGGTGGGTGGGTGGGTGGGTGGGTGGGTGGGTGGGTGGGTGGGTGGGTGGGTGGTGGTGGTGGTGGTGGTGGTGGTGGTGGTGGTGGTGGTGGTGGTGGTTGGTGGTTGGTGGTTGGTGGTGGTGGTGGTGGTGGTGGTGGTGGTGGTTGGTGGTTGGTGGTTGGTGGTGGTTGGTGGTTGGTGGTGGTTGGTGGTGGTGGTTGGCGGTTGGTGGTGGTGGTTGGTGGTTGGCGGTTGGTGGTGGTGGTTGGTGGTGGTTGGTGGTGGTTGGTGGTGGTTGGTGGTGGTTGGTGGTGGTTGGTGGTGGTTGGTGGTTGGTGGTGGTTGGTGGTGGTGGTGGTGGTGGTTGGTGGTTGGTGGTTGGTGGTGGCGGTGGTGGTTGGTGGTGGTTTGTGGTTGGTGGTGGTGGTGGTGGTTGGTGGTTGGTGGTGGTGGTGGTGGTGGTGGTGGTGGTGGTGGTTGGTGGTGGTGGTGGTTGGTGGTGGTTGTTGTTGTTAAATGCCAATAATGAGTAAGTTTACTCTTTTGTGCGCTCTGTGAAGGACGATAAGAGGCGGGGTGTAGTAGCTTTCTTCACATCCCGAGCATGCTGATGAAGGTTGTGTTATGTTTGGTTTCATCTGCGTGGCGCTCACTACTACAGGGATCCTATCTATCCCCAATTCGTCAGCCAGTCTGCCTTGAAAACAGAATCTGTCCAGGGGACGCTACATAGAAGAGAAATTGTGGTCTTGGTCAGTGTATTGTGCCTGACCCTGACTAACATGTCTGATCGTTATATTTTGCCTGGTCAGTATGTTGTGCCTGACTGGACTAGCGTCTCAGTACCCCGTCTCGCCAACTGGTATACGGGGAAGAAAGAATAAGTTGAATTTCACATACGAGGGACAGATATATCGTAACATGTGTTAATCATTTTTTCCTATCATCTATTGTCAACCTTATGTCAAGTTCATGCAGTTGTTACAGACATATTACTACAAATGATCAATGTGTGGCAATGCACATACAAGCAGACATTGATTCAACTGATCAGGACATGCATTTTCCCAGTGGCGACATACGGTCAGTTGTGTGACATATATATTTTACAAATCAGTTGCAAAAAAGATCACAGCTTTTAAAATGAAGTGTACAGAATGGTGTTGAAAATATCATGGACAGGAGAAAAATAAAACAAAAGTTAACTCTTGCTTTCTCTGCACATTACTGGAAACCGACTCATAGACAATGTCCGAAATAAATATATCTGATAGGTCGGGCATGTACAGAGATGTAACGGTCTTGATAGAGTGATAATGAAGAGCATGTTTTCTGGAAGCAGGAAAAGAGGTCGACCCAGGCGAAGATAGCATCATGATATTACAAGTCTGGGGATGTATTTGTTTGAAGCAGGCCGACTCGCCCTAACGCGAGATGCATACATGGTGGCCGTATCGGAGACGCAGGCTCACTCGCCCTAACCCGAGATGCATACAGAGTGGCATAGTAGAGACGCAGGCCGACATGCCCTAACCCGAGATGCATACAGATTGGCCGTAGCGGACACGCAGGCCGACTCGCCCTAAATCCGAGATGCATACAGAGTGGCCGTTTTTGGAGACGCAGACCGACTCATCCTAACCCGAGATGCATACATGGTGGTCTTGACGGATACTTCGTTGTGGAAATGTTACATGACGTTTTAAATGGTTCAAAATGGCAGAAAATAATTCTCACAGAAGAAATGTCAATATGTGTTATTCGAAGTGAATCGTTTTGATGTAACTCTAGACTACGATTTTTTTCGTATCGGGTTACTGTGACCCTTTTTTGTATCCCAATATATGAAAAACGAATGGCAGAACACAACTACACAACTAAAGATCATGAGGTCTTGTATCTTGCCGTACGGTTGTGAGACATGGTGAACCAGACGTACGCTATAAAAGATGATGTTATCAACTAACATACTACAGAAGAAAGCCCTAAATACCATGTATGACGAAAAAGAAAAGGAGTCATCCTACAGGAGGAATGTATAGAACAGAAAAGAAAAGTAAGCATCATTACGTCCAGGAAATTAACTTTCTTTGACATCAAACGTTATATTGGCCTAGATAGTGGAGGACATGGCACCTGCCAATACAGGAAGAGGTAGACCGAGAAGAGGATGAACACTGAGCAGTACAGAAACTCTGAAGTTCACAGTGGCAGTGTCGAATAACTGGACAGAGATTGGGTGTTTTACAGATCGAATGTCATGACAGGGATTCAGATGCTGAGCAGCACATGAGCTGCAGTGGTCAGTGACCCAAAGCTGACTGCTAGCGTCAGGGCAAGCGAACCATAGCTGCCAAGACCCTTCTACACCTCTACGCGGTGATCCTGGATAACAGGCTGCAGCAGGGCAGACTGGCTAAGGAGAAGGGATCGAAGAGGGAATGCTAACCCGGTAATCAAAAAAATGCTTGCTGAAGTCGGATGTGTTGACCGAAACGTGCAAATATCGCAGTCAAGCTGTAAACTACGACACAACGCATTCCGTTCTCTGGACTAAATTCTGCTACTTAAGCCCTTTCAGGGTTTGGTAGCGGGAGATTGAGAACGAACGACGAAGAAGAGGAAGAAGATTGTCACGACAGCGACGATCTGCAAAGGACATGATGACTTGAGAAGATTGACACGGGTCCCCCTGGTTGTAGGGCGATGCTAAGATCCTCTGTAAGCCCATTACTACCGGGAAGAAAGTGTCGATCCCCACCAGACAGTCGTGATATAGCGTGTTACCAAGAGCACGGACGAAGAGGACGTATGTTTGACATGTCCTTGATTTCTGTTCGCTCCCAGAAATGTCATTAAAACTGAAAGAGAAACTTGCATGTAATCGTGTTTATGTTATGGGTGAATCAAGGGTCATTTTTTACAACAAAATGAGGATCGAAACAGATAATAAGTCTCAATGTTGGAAGCATTCCATGACCGTGAAGCAAACCATACAAATCGACATGATCCCACAGGAAGACAGAATATTACTGACCCCGCAAGACAGATTAGAGACAAAAAGCTGTGCGGAGATAGAGCAATCAACGGTCGACTTTGTCAGAGAAACCAGGGCCTTGAGTTGATGTCTATCGGTTAAGGAGATTTAAAAACAAATATTTTATTAGCGGTTTACTTGTCTGGATCTACTGGCGAAGGCACGCCCTTTTCAACACCATGTCGTAGTCTATTATGTCAGGACGTATTGGCCAGTGTATGGATGTCTGTATCTTTGTTTGTAGGGTGGGCGTATTGACCAGTGTGTGTGTGGATGTATCTGTTTGTACTGTGGACGTATTGGCCAGTGTATGGATGTGTGTATGTATATATGTTTGTAGTATGGACGTATTGGCCAGTGGTTGCGTGTGTGTATATGTTGTACTGTGAACGTATTGGCCATTGTGTGCATGTGTGTATCTGTTTGTAATTTGGACGTATTGGTCGGGTGGATGCGTGTGTGTATCTGTTTGTAGTGTGGGCGTATTGGCCAGGGGTTACGTGTGTGTATCTGTTTGTAGTGTGGGCGTATTGGCCAGTGGTTGCGTGTGTGCCTCTGTTTGTAATGTTGACATATTGTTCAGAGGAAGCGCGTGTTTAACTGTTTGTAGTGTGCTCCACTATGGCAGTTTTGAAGCACATAAGTGTTGTAATCCTTTCTGTACATGCAGAAACGGTCATACCGATAGAAATTCCCGACATTCCCAATCAAACTGGACACGAAGCGATTTCGAACCCGTATGTTTTGACAACAAGCAAAGCTTGGGCTCGATTTACACCCTTACACTAGGAGATGTCATTTATAAAGACCTCTCATATAATTCTATAGTACTCGCTGAAAGCTGGCGTGGTTGTAGTATAATTGCATATAATGAGGTCGGAGCTGAGGTACTGGATACATCCCTATAAATGGTCTTTGAATTTAGGAGATACATTTGGCCTGCTGCCTTTTTCGCTGACGTATTTCATATACAGTAACATCTGGGTATACCGGAGCTTTATCTCTATAGGCTACACATCTATCCAGTCTTACCGCTAAACTTAAAATCTCCAACCACTCCGCCACTTGCATGCTCTTACTCTGAAAGAACATGCTAAGATAACAAGCCCAAAGAATACAAAAACATTGCTAAAATTGTTTGCAACGTTAGAAACAGGCACACCGGTAGAGTTCACTTAATGGTAGCCCTGTAACAAATGCTGCCAGTTCTCATTTGTTTTCACAGATGGGCTCTTAGATTCTACGCAAGGGAATCGGTCGCAAGGAAGGCCGATTTCGTGTTGCAGTAATTTAGAAGATATGAAGGATAAACAAGCAACAATATCGAATACATCAGAGAAGGTTTTGTTGATAAATACGAAGATTGAGAGGTCACGATACTAGGTGTGGTTATTTGGGAGTTAAAGATACAGTTTGTGGTCTTGTCAATGTATATGTCGTGACATATGTGTTTTATCAACTAGATTATCCCCGTAGTAGTGAGCATCACGAAGATGATGTCAAGCATAGCACAACAGCCTGGTGTACCCTGGTTCACCTTCCCCAGCATCCTCTGGGTGTAGAGACAGCTATTACAACCCGCCAGTTAGCTCATTTTAAGAACGCATAAAAGAGTAAGCTCTATTACTGGGAAGAAACGATGATTTTCATTACATCTCCATGCGTGTTATAAAGGACGATTAAAGAGAGATGTGAATTGGGCTTGCAACAAGTAATATTACCGTGTAAAATAAATTGTATGAGAAACCCCCCTCTGCAAAAGCACGCAAGTACTTTGTCAAATCTTTTTTATAATTGCCAAATGTAGTGGCGATTCGATACTCCGTATGAAATTAAAAAGAGACAAGAAAAGAAGAAGTAAATCTAGGGATCGTCTGGCCGAACCGCATTGATGGTGGTCTCCGAGCAAAGAGGACACGTGTACAAAATCGACATACAGTATAGGTTTTATCTCAGTCCGTGGTTATAAACATCTAACCTGCGTTCTGCGCGTATTGCAGAGATAAATGACTTTTACTTCTCAGTTCAATAATGTCCTTGGAGAACGGTCTCTAGGAATGGGATGAGAGAGCATAATTTAAAAGGTACAGTAAAGTTAGTTAAGGTTTGTCCCATAGTAGTTACACAACCCCCAAGGAAAATGTTGTTAGAGACTCCAGTATACTAAGTCAAGGTTTGTACCATAGTTAAAAAACTCCCAACAAAAGATGTTAAAGACTCCAGTAAACTAAGTCAAGATGGCGACCAAGAGACAGCTGCTCTCATGGTCTGCGATATTCGTGTGGTTTGTTCGTTCCACTTCATGTGTGGGGCGCGGTCTTGTGTGGCGATCATTTTCTTACACGTCCTACGCTATTCACATGGTCCTACGCTATTCACATGAAGCCTATGTGTGTGAATTTCATCAGGATTCGGAGGTACACGATCTGTTCTTCCTGTGTATTGGAATACGCGTTGTTGGATAGGACGTCACTACGGATTGCGCACCGTCGTTGGTTGGTGTGCAAGACCTGCTTGGAAATTGCGTGCCATGACCGGAAGGTGTAAGGTGTGCTCATGCTTGGCGCCGCAATCCAGTGGCGCTGAGGTCAACTAGCTCTTCCCTGGAAGAATGAACAGTGAAATTAGTAGCCTGCCGATTAAAGTGAGCTCACAAGCCAACCTCACCTCCTTGGGGTACACACTGGGCAACTAGAACCGTGAGGCTTTAGGCTAACGAGGCAATGGATCTCCTGGGGGGACGGGCTCCTTCAGGTTAATTGCAGATGTTGGCCCACCGCAGCTTGGAGAGGAGATGGGTGCCGCCAAGTGTTTTGCAGCCTAAGAATCACACAAGAGGACAAAAACGAAATCTTTTACACCGGATCGGTCGAAGCCAGGGTCAACAATGACCGCGCCTACCGTCCCACACCAGGGCTACTGGTGATACCATAAGACTCAGAAGAGAGGATTTAATTCTGGGCACTTGGAATGTTCGAACTCTAAGTGCAATTGGGAAAATAAAAGAACTGACCCATGAGATGGATAGATACCGCTGGAATGTGCTTGGCATATGCGAAGAGCGTTGGAGACATTTCGTAGAACACACCACAGAAGAAGGTCACACGTTTTATTACAGTGGCAGACCTGACAAACGCCTTCATTGTGTCGGTATGCTGGTGCACAAGGACACAGCATGTTGTGTATTGGGTTGCCGACCAGTATCAAGCCGATTGCTCAGTATACGACTAAATGCTAAGCCCTTCAAAGTCACGGTGATGCAATGCTATGCGCCTACCTCGGATTACGAAGACAGCGAGGTTGAGAGTTTCTTCGAATAATTGCAGGCTTTGGGGAACGAGGTACCGAAGGATATACTGGTGGTACAGGGCGATTGGAATGCCAAAATTGGCGAAGACATGGTACGTGTCTGGAAAGGCACATGTGGAGCATATGGAAATGTGACCACCAACGATAGAGGTCTGAGGCTCCTGGAATTTGCGTATTACAATAAGCTGATAGTAGCGAATACGCTGGGACCACATAAAATGTCGAGGCGGTGGACGTGGCACAGCCCAAATAGTACGCTTCATAGTCAAATAGACTATATTTTGATCCAAAGGAGATTCAGATCTAGCGTCAATAGCGCCCGGACAAGAAGTTTCTCAGGGGCCGATATAGGGAGCGACCACGACTTAGTGCTGATGACCATGCATCTCCGACTAAAGACAGTTCTGAAAAGAGATATATCTAGACTGCGATTTGACTTGCAGAAGTTGAAGTGCCCGAATGTAGTGGAGACCTTTGGAGCGGTGATACGGGGACGATTCGCACTTCTCTTGGTTCTAAACGAGGAGGCAGATGTTGAGACGATGACTGAAGCCTTGAATTCGACTTTACTCTCCACGGCATTGGAGGTTCTAGGTAGGTGCAGGGTTAAGAAGAAAGCATGGATCACGAGTGAAATACTGGATTTATGTGACAAGAGACGACAATTGAATTGAGCGAAGAAAATACTAGATGGGATTCAGCAATATCGAGAGATAAATGGATCCATAAAGACCAAGAGGAAACAGGCCAAGGTGGAATGGATAACGGCGCAGTGCGCAGATATCGAACGAAATCTGGGACGAAATGATGCCAAGGGAGCATATAAATAAGTCAAGGACTTAGTACGACCTGTCCAAAGTCGAAATACGACGATTAAGGACAAAAGTGGGAAATGTCTCACAGAAGCTCCCGACATTCGTGAGCGCTGGACAGAGTACTGTTCGGAGCTATATAAGCATGAAGATCGAGGTGACCCAAGAATTGCAATGTCTCCTGAAGTGAGTCTGCTAGAGGAAAATCAAACGATAACAAGGGAAGAAGTATATGAAGCCGTGAAAATGCTGAAGAGAGGGAAGGCTGTCGGTGCGAAAAATTTTCCAGCAGAGCTCCTACAAGTGGGAGGTGAGGCAACAATCACTACCCTGACTTACATCTGCAATATAATTTGGCAGACAGGAGTGTGGCCCACCTGCTGGACAAAATCAGTCATTATACCACTGCCTATATCAGGAAGCCTAAATATGTGTCAGAACTATCGAACAATCAGTCTGATAAGTCATCCAAGTAAAGTTCTCTTGAGAATTATACTTAACAGACTGAATCCACAGGCGGAGAATATCATTGCCAAAGAACAAGCGGGCTTTCGAGCGGGAAGGAGTACCATCGAGCAGATATTTAATCTTCGTCTACTGAAAAAGAAGTACTCAGAGTATCATCAACTACTCTACCATGCCTTCATTGACTTTCGAAAGGCGTTTGACAGAGTGTGGCATGTGGCGCTATGGTCAACAATGAGGCATTATAAGTTCAACATTAATATGGTGAGGGTAATTGCAAACCTTTATCAGCAGGCGACCAGCGCTGTCTCTGTAGAGGGAACGCTAGGCGATTGGTTCCGTACGACGGTGGGTGTGAGACAGGGATGTATACTCTCCCCCACACTCTTCAATATCTACTTGGAGAGAATCATGGAGACGACCTTAAAAGAACATGTTGGCACGGTTAAAATAGGTGACAGACTTATCACAAACTTCCGCTTTGCTGATGATATTGATGTATTGGCAGGCACAGAAAGGAACTCCATGAGTTGATTGGTAGATTGGATAGAACGGCCCTGAGTTTTGGTATGGAAATAAATGCTGATAAAACGAAGCTCATGACCAATAACGTAGCAGGGTTTCAATCTTTTATAGAGGCAAATGGGCAGGTACTTGAGGTGGTGAAACGTTTCAAATATCTTGGATCATTGATCAGCGAAGAGGGTTCGAAGCCAGAGGTAATTGCAAGAATAGCACAAACAACAGCGGCGCTGACTAGGCTGCAACCTACCTATATGGCAAGACAAGCGGCTCGCCCTCGGCATAAAAGTCAGACTACTGCGCTCTTTGGTGCTGTCAATATTTATGTATGCCTGCGAGACCTGGACCATTACAGCAGATATCCAGGGCAGGATACGTGCAATGGAAATGCGGTGCTATAGAAAACTCCTAAATGTTACATATAAAGATCGTGTCACAATCGTAGACATCCGTCGGAGAGTTGAAGACGCTATTGGTCCTTTTGAAGATCTGTTCACAGCTATCAAAAGACGAAAGATGGCCTGCTGCGGGCACGTCGCGAGGTCCAACGGAATTCCCAACTCGATACTCTTTGGATCCGTACCGGGACAGAGAGGGTGTGGACGTCCAAGGAAGTGATGAGAAGACATCATCACTGAGTGGTCAGGCCTTCGTCCCGGTGAGATACGTCAGGCGGCGACAGACAGAGAGGGTTGGCGTGGGATTTTTATGTCTTCATGTGTGCCCCAACGACCTGATGGGTTACGGGATGAACTGAACTGAAACTAAGTCAAGGTTTGCCCCATAGTAGTCATACAACTGTCGGGGAATGAAGTTGTTAGAGATTCCAGTATACTAAGCCGCAGCTTGTACGAGGAAGAGTGGCCAGTTCCTTTTCTCGCTTCATGTTACTTCCCAAGTCGTGAACCAAGAACCTATTTACAGCTGATTTGCTGGAGCGTACCGATATTAGTATCCATACCCCGTTCTCTTGCCCTGAAAAGCTAGGGCTCTACCACAACGATAATCGTCCACCATAACTGTACGTCCTCTAATGAGGTTATCAAAGTCAAACAATGCAATACTTCAACAAATTCAAGGAAACTTTTATGTGCAACAATCCTCAAATATTATTCCCAAAACTCAAATCTTTCATGAAGCGAGGTGTATAAAAAAAACACAAAGAAAATATATGTCATTCCGATTCAGATGCCGCGCTTGGACGAAAACAAGAACAAAAATGATGTTACGATCGAAATGTCTTCTCCGTGAAACAACGTACAAAATATACATATCAACTGTACCATCATGGAAAAAGAGATAAATACACGTAAATGAGGTGTGAGCACATACAAAAGAAATCAAATGATACTTGTTGAATCACACATGTGTAGACTATGGTGTTAGTACAGGGCGGATGAGAACGAACCACCGAGCAAATTATATTCGACACCTGGGGACCACTGATTCAGTTCAGAAGTGCTAATTTCAGCAGTTTATTCTAGATGTTTATTGAGTACTTGCAGATTTTTTTTTTTTTTTTTTTGCTTAGATGTTTGCCTCACTAGTTTCTACTGGCGGAGGCGCGCCATTTTCCACCCCAGACCGTAGTCAATTGGGCGATATCAGGACGCATAAACCAGTGCTTGGATGCATGTGTGCATCTGTATGTACCTATGCTAGGTTTGTGCGCCCTCAGAAGCTAGCCCAACCAAAGTGCTATGGAAGGGCTTTACCACGAGGGCGCGTGTGAAAGTTGTGCAAGGGTGTGACTGTAGGACAGAGTCAAATGAAACAGAGTGAGGTGAGAGAGAGAGAGAAGGGGGAGAGTGGCTGTCCGCTCTTGCCCGGCTACTTGCAGATATTCTTGTCTTTGCAAATGTTGCTGTTTACCTTTCCCTATTTGATAGTCTCTAAGTTGTACCTCTGTCTCTACTTTTCTTATATTTGTCTTTGTCAGTTTTCTCCTAGCACAAATGTCTTAAATCATTGCTGCTGCTTCATTGTTTCTTTTTTTCACACATTCGTTTCTTTCCATCTTTATTTGCTGAGTTTTGTGCTTTTGTCAAATTTTGTGTTAAGTGATTGCTGTGTCTACGTAGCTGTCATTCTGTATCAATTCTGTCTTTTCCGTATATCTATCAATGTCTCAACCATAATTTTTGTTCATTATATATCACCAATTATTCACTTCTCCATCTATCTATCTATCTATCTATCTATCTATCTATCTATCTATCTATCTATCTATCTATCTATCTATCTATCTATCTATCTATCTATCTATCTATCTATCTATCTATCTATCTATCTATCTATCTATCTATATATCTATATATCTATCTATCTATCTATCTATCCATCTATCCATCTATCCATCTATCCATCTATCTATCTGTCTGTCTGTCTGTCTGTCTGCCTGCCTGCCTGCCTGCCTGCCTGCCTGCCTGCCTGCCTGTCTGCCTGTCTGTCTGTATCTATCTTTTTATATATTTATCTATCTATGTATCTGTCTGTCTGTATGTGTTCGTATGTGTCTGTATGTCTGTCTTTATCTGTCCATCCCATTCTACTACATTTCCTTCTCCCTCATCGCCCCTTCGTGTATGTATTTACCACATGGCAGGACGACCCCATTTCGCTGATCACGGTGTCAACATCCGGGTAAGGTTTGTTAATCAAACACGCGTTACGATTGGCTCCTTTTCATCATGGCGTCTGCTGCCGCCATTTTCAACGTTTATATTCGAGCCGTGCAACGAGTTTCTAACGCGCTATGTGTTATTTTCTGATAACTTAGACAGAAAATAATGACATTGATTATGTGCGGTAAGTTCTTAATGTGTTTGCTTTGAAGCTTCGAATTAACACGTCTATTTCAAGTAACTATCTTTAGCTTCCTTCTCTCTCGATCTAACATAACGTTAGCTTATTGATGATTGCCATTTTAAAGGGAATAAACTGGTAACTGGTGATTTAGCGGTGTCATTAAAAAACACATTCTTCTTCTGATCACCAGGAAAACAGGAAAACAAGTTTTCACTATTTTATTCTACTTTGAAATAGAGAAAATGTGTATGGAGCATATGTTTAACTAAAACGTTTCTACTACCTACCCACCTGTTAAACATGTAGGAATGTATCATGCGTTGGACAGTCTTCTACCATAAAGAATTAAACCTGCACTGTTAGTTGGTTCTCAAGTCGTGGTTTTAGTGTAGCAGGACATTATTATTGTTCCCATAACACAGAGGTCGCTCATAAGCCACGCAGACAATACCATATGCTCTAGTGACGCGAGAAGGAACAGCCTAGGGGAAGAGCTATCGATCACAAAAATACGGGGTTCAACTCTCCATTACTTGGACAATCCAGTCGACGCATCTATAAACGGTAAAGTAGTTTGTTCTTACGGAAAGACAGGCAGAGAAGAAGGGCACATTCCATTTCATCGTATAAACCTGCTGTGGCCTTGTACAATTACGTTTAACACTTCCTTCCAGACAGCATTATAATCTAAGTGAATACCTTTTAAAGCCGATCGCACTATGAAGAAAGTTGTTGTAGTTTAAATCATGAGAATTGTAAAGGACGAGTTTTACAGAGGATTAAAGGATAGATAATAATAGAAAAAGAATATGAAGTGATTGAAGATACATTTTATATCAACAGTGAATAATTACAACCATAGACAAGGGAAAGTCAATAAACAAAATATATTTAAAAACATGAAAAGGTCAAAAACTGAAATGACGAAGCTGAAAAAGGTAATTGGTAGGTTCTAAAGAAAGCACTAGCTTACAGCAAAATCGAGCAGTGTTACTGTAGGTATCAGACGTTCTATGCCACGTGTACATGCGCAGCGGAGGTGTAAAATAGCGTGCGTGCTAACAGTCCCCCAAATCAACAGACATACTGTTGTCCAGGTTTGTTTAGTTTTTGTGGGGGTGGGGGGAAGACTTTTAGCAAAGGAAAGTCATTAGGAAATGCATCCTGTGAAGTCTTGTTGATGCTTCGGAATTAAATTGAAAGAAATTGCCCAGGCCTATAGGTGTACTGCTCCATCATGACAGACCGTATACGGTTAGATTAGCCTAAAAGAAATGTGATCAACTATGACGGACATCTAGTGGCATCCATCTTACAGCCCCAACATAATCCCGAGAGATTGTCACCTGTTTGGCGCACTAAAAACCCAACTTGGGGAGACGTTTCGCATATTGCAAAGAGGTTGAACGTGAAGTGCAGATGTGGCTGAGACTGTAGACCAAAGATTGATTTGCCGCATGTTTTGATGCATTCATAAAGCAATGAATAAAGGGTGTCAATGTTGGTTTAGAAAAAAAAGGCGCACTGAAAGTATATTAATCAATGGTTTTCAAATTTGTGTCTCGTTTAATTTATTTTTAAATAAATAGCCAATACACTGACCAATACGTCCTGATAAAACCAAAAAGATTAGGGCCTGGTGTGGAAATGGCGTGACTTTGCCAGTAGATCCAGACAGGCAAACCGTTAATAAAATAATTGTTTTTAAATCTACTTCGCCGATTGACCGCAAATCAAGGCCCTGGTTTCTTTCACAAAGAAGACCGTTGATTGTTGTGACATATTTGCTGACTTGCTCTTGTATTTGGATAGTAAAAACACAGTGGAATGTGTCCTATCTGAGCAGGCTATCCAAAAAAAGAATATAACACATTAAAAAAATACGTACATCTGAGCTTGGTGTATTTGTGTCGACGATTTCCGAAAACTGTAAAGTTGGAACACTGTTCGCACGATAGCCAAGCTATTAACTGTTCATCAGCGTCCCGTCTAAGAGATTTATAACGCCGAACAAGACATCAAAGTCTTGATGCTGATCATTTGTTAAGTGTTTGCACTATCTGCGGATTGAAGCCTTCCATTTTCGCAACCAGTGGTGAATTCTTACGATCTACTGGCATGACCGGACCTCACCTGACGAAGTCACCTGGCGGACAGGTCTCGAGAGCAGAATTACTAAGATTATTCGTCGTAGTATAACTCCTTTTTGAACATAAGGTCTATCTATTCAATAAACTGAAGATAGGTGGCACTGACGAATGCACCTGTGGTACAGGGAAAATGACCGCTGAACATCTGCTGCAAAATTGTCCGACATACGAGGACCAGAGAAAGCACATGTGACCATCACCAGTTCCAACACTAGACAAGCTCTATGGCAGTTTCGACAGCCTCATGATGACAGCTGCTTTCTTCGAACAAATTCAAGTTGACGTCTGACAGCGTACGAAGAAGAAGAAGAAGAAGAAGAAGAAGAAGAAAAAGAAGAAGAAGAAGAAGAAGAAGAACATTAGGTCTACTGTGTTCTTGCCCACATTCTCAAAGCAAGCCGTGAACATCGATGATCGGGACGACCCTCTCTATCGTGGTCCCAACCCCCGTGTCGTTCACGCACAGCCTGGTAAAGTGAAATCGAAAAGACATCATCTTTATTGCATGCAGTCTGAGACGCATGGGCTCATGTCGCCTAGTCAGACTACCTATCTACATAATTTCCTTATCTGAAATAAAGAGATTACACTAGCGAAATGGAAGTTTCTGTAGTGTATGTTAATGCAAAAAACAATCTTCAGAAGATTAGAGATTGATGATTGTTAGGTACAGGATAGTTTGAGCTTAGAAGGAAATAAACTGTTCTACATTGACACGTATCTTACGATGAATTCTCGGTTTTTGTTACACAAACTAACGCAATTATCACGAGTGTACAAATTATCAAGATTCACTGGTGTACAAATTGACAAGTTTCACTAGTGCACATATTATCAAGATTTGTTAATGTACAAATTATCAACATTACTCAGTGCACACATTATCAAGATTCACTTGTGTACACATTATCAAGATGTATGTGTGTACAAATTATCAAGATTCACGTGTGTACAAATTGTCGGGATTCAATTATGTAAACATTGTCAAGATTCACTCGTGTACAAGTTGTCAAGATAAACTTGTGTACAAATGATCAAGAACAATCTCATTCACAAAAGTAATATATACTTTACCTTTCCTTTTCTTACGTTTGTATATTTTCTCTGTCAATCAAACTCTGTTTTTACTTTACAATCACATAGATTCAAGTGTTAGCCTTTATTTGAGGCCCTGATACAGACATGTATTATCAGTTCTACTGCTACAGACATATTTCAATTTTAACCCTTATCTGCGGCATGCACACATGCATATAATCATTTAACCATTATCTTTTGTACGGATTAAGACACGGATTAAAATTTTAACCATTATTTGTGACACGAACACAGACAAGGATTCAAGTTTTAACCCTTACCTGTGGCACGGACATAGACAAGGATTCAAGTTTTAACTCGTATCTGTAGCACGAACATAGACAAGGATTCAAGTTTTATCTCTTACATGCGACACAGACACAATTAAGAATTCAAGTTCTAACCCTTATATCTAGCAAATGTATCTCTCTATCTTGATATTTATCTATCCTGGGGAGGTGTGATCTCCTTTGTTTCATATTTTTTGGCAGGTGAGGATCCACTGGTGACTTGCCAGGTCAATATCATCATCTGTTAGCCCCGGAAATATACGATCGCCTATTTTTTGAAACTGCTGGTGGAAGCGTAAAATAGAGCAAGGTAGACCCGCAGCCTGTCACGAGCCATCTAAGCCGCTCCGCTAACTACATAGCCGAGACCTAAAGCCAAGACACATTCCCCATATTCTCTGTAGGGCGAACATACCCTATAATAATCTGAGCAGATTTTTAACTTGAATGTTGCCCGAGCAGCGGTCGTAAGGCCTACTCTTTTCGATTTCCAACTGCACACGGGTGTCTGATCTCACTACTCATAGATCAGAAGAAATAACTACCGGACGATCCAGGTGAAGAAATTTCGGTCACCGCCGTGATTTGAACCCGCGACCTCCAGCACACGAGGGGAACACCTTATCTCGAGACCACTGGGTTCCCCCCATCTGTGGTACATACACAGACATATTCGTCCTTTTCCACATCGTTACCACCGAAAAGGTCCTTGTGACGTTGTTTCACAGTTCACAGCAAGGCCACGATACATGCCCCTTTCGACCTAACACATTTGATTTTAGCTGCTATTTTAGAGGTTTACCTTCATACTGCGATGTCCATTCTTTTAGCCAGACTTCACTAGTGCAGCCTGTTTCCAGAACCACCTCTTGGAGACGGATAAGGTTATTGGTTAACGCTGGTTAGCCCTGATACAAGCAGACAGTTATGAGTCATTGATTACTGTCACCTCTCTCACAGTGCTGTATCTTTGACACAGACATAGATTCAAGTCTCAACTGCTATATCAGCCAATTGCTCGCTGCACAAGTTATAAACTGAAATACTTGCTCAGAGGCGTGTTCAAATAACGACACGAAGCTTCCAGGAGCCTGACCGGCGGTGGGGAGAGAACAGGTAACTCCGGCGACATTTTATTAGTATCTTGGCGCCAGGTTTGTCCAAGTCAATTAGGATAAATACTGAAAACGTTTATACACAGGTGGGTCTTTTTAATAGTCAGTGGTGAATGTTGTTTGTGATAGTTTAGAGTACTAGCCTCTTTGTTTTATTGTGTTTGAAGTTTACCTCGTGGCGATTGAATGTTTAGAGAAGATAGAAAGGAGAGAATTGCTCCAGCTCGCTTCCTGAATATAATTCTCTTCATGCCCTGTGAAACATTAGGTTTCTGCAATAATTGTTCGTGTCTTTCTGTCTTTAGAAACCTTTCGCGCCGTGCCCTAGGTCAGAGATGCGCAGCCCAGCTAATGTTCCATTGTGCGTCTCCAAGTAGTTCTTGGTCTACCTTTCTTTCTCTTGGCCCTCTGTGTCCATTAAGTGCTGTTTTTGAGGGGATGTTCGAACTGCTTCTCATTACATTTCCTTGCCATCTCCGTCTTCTTGTCTTTATAATTATATCCCTATTTTCTTGATCTATGACATAAAAGACTTTGTCCTTTGATAGTTTGTCTGACCAGAACACGGTTAAAGATTGTAATCTCTGGGTATCTCTGTCATTCTTCAGCATCCCGGCCCATATACAAGTACCGTTAAGAAACTACTATTATATTATCCTGCTATATTTACGGCATTTCCAAACTGTTTTCATCACGGCATAGGTAGTCCTGGCCTTATTTAACTGAACTTACCGTCTTTAAACTGGTTTAGAAGGCTCTGCGGCGTTTAAATACAACCAGTATTTTTGGATGGTGGTTAACCGAATTGTGGGTCCATCTTAATAGACTCAAACACAAGATCAAAGTATATCTGCAACATGTTATTCGCTATATGTGCTGATCTTAACAAACCAGATCACCATGGATATACTATGTCATACATTTAGACACCTCTTACGACATGCTCTCTTTGTGGCAGACACAAAGACCCAGGCAGACCGCTCGGAAAAAATATGTCCTCTTCCATCACTCCTTGAAGTGATGCCACACCTCCGAGATAAGTAAACTGTTCTATATTCTCGCAAATTTGGTTTATTAGAGAAAGCGGTTCTTGGTTTGCAATATTGGTCATAATTTGTGTTTTCTTTGTGTTCTTCAACCCTATTGGTTTTTCATTTGTTGATTTCTTGGCTTTCTTAATGTAAGAAACAAACTCAAAATCGCGTTCTTGATTAAGAAAGTGTAAGATTAAAGGAGAGAGATGCAATGTTAGGTTGTTGTTGTCGTTGTTGGTGTTGTAGTTGTTAATGTTGTTATTGTTGTTACTGCAAAAGTCTCACGTACTTGAATTAAGTACTCTTGACGACTTTCTTTGATGGCGGGTTGCAATGGCTATTCTCACATTCCGAGACGTAAAAGAGAAGTTGGAACGAGGTGTTCTGACTGTAGTGAAATGCGAGGCTCCTCATTATACTCTCCACTATAGGGATCACAATGCCGATCCCCACCTCCCTAACTTTATTGGTACCAGCAGTCCGAAGAATAGTACAATAGATAATTATAACGCTTAAAACATTTAGTAAATGCGTACAAGAAGAAGTTGGCCCACAGGTTTGCATAATGGTAACCTGACCTCGAAAGCTAACGTTCTTCTTCTTCTTCTTCTTCTTCGTACGCAGTCAGACAGTAACCATTATTTTTTCGAAAAAAGCGGCGGTCATCCTGAGGCTGTCGACACTGCCATAGAGCTTCTCTTATGGTTCCACTGGTGATGGCCACATCTGCTCTCTCTGATCCTCGTATGTCGGGCAGTTCTGCAGCAGATGCTCAGCGATCATTTTCTCGGTACCACACGGGCATTCGTCGGTACCACCTATCTTCAATTTGTTGAATAGGTGGTACCTCAGTCTATTGTGGCCAGTGCGAAGTCTGAAGACAACGACCTGCTCTCTTCTGTTCAACTGGTAATAGGCATCGTTTTTGGTGTAGCTGGTATGTTCAGTTTCCCATTTGGTCATGTATCTGGCTTTAATAAGCCGTTTTGACTCTTCGTGCGTCATACTAGTATCTGTTTGAGCTAACGTTCAATACCTATTTGCTTTTTTTTTCTATCGGTGGTAATATTAAAAATACATGTGTAGTTTTTGATGACCGTACAGGAAAACAGCCTTCATTTCTACCCGTTGACCTCCATCAATGAGAATGACAGTTGTTGTATATAGTAAAACCGTAAAACACGATACAAGAAAGCTGTGCGTGGGCATAGCACCGCATCAAATGAATAAAATATTGCTGCTACATTGAGCTACTGTCATAACTCATAATCAGGTTTCTCATAAAGGGGTCAGCTACATTTGATGAAGAACACTGGCTTGAAATGATCAGATGCAGGCTCCCTTTACAGGGCCTGCATGCAGTGGTGGTTTTAAACAGAACGATTTTTTTAAACAAAATGTTTTAAACCTTACGAAACTTTTTAAACAGAATAATTCTTTTTAAACAAAATGTTTTAAACTTTACAAAACTTTTTAAACAGAACAACTTTTTTTAAACAAAATGTTTTAAACTTTACGAAACTTTTTAAACAGAACAATTTTTTGAAAACAAAATGTTTTAAACTTTACAAAACTTTTTAAACAGACCAATTCTTTTTAAACAAAATGTTTTAAACTTTACAAAACTTTTTAAACAGACCAATTCTTTTTAAACAAAATGTTTTAAACTTTACAAAACTTTTTAAACAGAACAATTTTTTTAAACAAAATGTTTTAAACTTTACAAAACATTTTAAACAGAACAATTCTTTTTAAACAAAATGTTTTAAACTTTACAAAACATTTTAAACAGAAAACTGTTTCTAAGCTAGGAAAAACTTATTTTTTAAAAACAATGTATTAAATAATATTCATCAACTGCAACATTGATTGACAACCAGTGGCGTAGTTTCCACACGATTTTACTAGTTCAAATCTCTGATGATGCTTCCATAAAATAGTTAACATATTGGATCAGGATCTCATAAGGTTTCCTTTCTTTCGTGGTCTTATTCCTGCCATGAGGCCATACCATTGAAGGGATCTTTAGAAGGTATTTATTTAAAAGATGTTTACCCATTTATTTTTTCTCTTTTTGTTTGTAACGAAGATATAATTACAACAGCAATAATGGCCGTTTGAAGACCACTTGGCAACTGTCAAAAGAAAGAAACTCGCTTAGTACGGTCACATATCGAGATCAAATGGTCTTGTAAATACGATCCGCCACGGAAAGGTGCAAGGCAGACGACGAAGAGGCCGTCACAAAAAGAGGTAGGAGGACAACATAAAAGAATGGACCAATCTCCGACAAGAAGCACCACAGGCAACGGCCGCTGACAGAGAAGGGTGGCGTGGGGTTTTGAGGATGCCTTCATGTGTGCCAAAACGACATCACTGATTACGGGATGATCTGACCTGTGCTGACCTATTTGTAACGATTTGCTGATAACTGTGAGTAATTCTGAGGGGGCACTAAAATAAATAAGGTCGGTGTGGTCACACTGAATACTTGTCTCCTGTTTAAGAGGGTATGGGATCAAACTTCGGTACTATCTAGGTCTTTTACTATAGGTTGTGACATAAAAACCTAAGCCTGCGCATTGCGTGGCGATTGCGCGACCAACGGCCTTTATATCTTGTCCTTTTAAATTCTAACAGGCAGACACGAGCAATTAGAAAGAATAACGGGATTAGTGTTTTTTATACTTACACAAAACAAAACAAGTCAACATTTTATCCACGTCACGAGATGACGTCAAAACAGGTGTGTCTTTAAGAACATCAATATAAACGATAGAATTGGATTTCAATATTGTTAAACCAAAGAGCATCACCTGAGCATCGTAGATGTAGATCATTGGCATCTTACAAAAAAGTACAATCCTGTTATGCTTGATATCACCATGCTACTTTATACCCAGCTGTAAATAGTAACCTTGTCTATTGTGAAGGAAACAAAAACAGCAAGACAGGACACTGGCCACATCTCGTCATAAAATATCGGAGGCATCGTTCACTGAAATCATAACACTCAATCCCCGATAACAGCGTCTTCTGTGGAAAATACCTTTACCTGTATATTAAATACAACGAACGGTAGGGCAGAGAGAGACCAGAAGTATCCACATGGGAACCCTCGTATATTATAGGTTACGCCTATTCTATCTGAAGGAAAAAGAATGCGTAGAAATGCAGCATGTTTACCTGTACAGAATAGCCAGGACTGTATTTATCTAGCGCCGATACAGTTCACTTTGGCTACATTCTAGCTATGACACCTGTCTCATTTGACATTTCAAGTCTCAATAGATCATCATTTAATTCGCTGTTTCCCAACCTTTTTTTGACTCGCAGCCACAATTTCTTACAGCCATGATCCATGCAAGCCCCTCCACACTCGCATTAAAAGATATTTCTATTAGGGTGGAAGAACACATTAAAATTATATTTTTCAGCATAAACTTATAACGTCATGCGCTGATTGTAGTTGCATATCGAAAATTAGCTTCAAAATTTGCAGCTGTGAAATTTCTTATTTTAAAAAATGCACCTATGCACAGGAGAATGCGTGTCCTGGTGGTGAAACAGTTTGACAGACACTGGTTATTTTTTCCTCGGGCTATGTATGGAAAGTAATGGCAACCTACCGTACTGCACACTTGCCAAGAAACTTATAATAGCCAATTAGGTGGCGGTTGTAAGAAGCTACGTTCTGTAAAAGGACATGTGACTTACTTTACCTACAAATAATGGTGGTGAACCCTAAAAAAGTACTTTTCGACCCCCTTGGAGGTCACGACCCAGCGGTTGAGAACCCGTGATTTAGTCAGAGCATAAACGTAGGGAGCTGTATATCTCCAAGATGAGGTTTGAAGAAGTTTACGTGAGAACACACCTGTTCTGTTCTTGTGATCTCATTCTGTAGTTCTGGCTATTGTTACCGGGCATTAAGCACAGTGTAGCATGCGCATGTACGCAGGTTCTTAATTCTTTAATGTTAACGTGACATGTAAATATTTTGTCAGCTGAATTGAGCTTATTTGTGAGTGTCTGTGGTATATAAGCATGTGATGGCGCCAAGAATCAGGAGTTATAGGGAATTCCTGGAAACTCGGTACAAACAGTTTATGACGTGAGTTTCTCTCTGTACTCGATTATTGCAATTACTTAAAACAAGAAACTATCACGAACGTGTTTATTGTCATTGCTGAAGTCTTCTAGAAGGACGAGAAGCCAGAGAAATAGATATCTCTTGTATCTGCAGTCTACACGTACTGTACAGAATAGGTTTTTATTTATCCTCAATTTAAAGAAAAATAAATAATACATTAGAGAGGATTTAAACGGGTGACCAAGGCTACTTGCAATAGAATCGTTGACACATAACACGGACCGCCGTTCTGCCTCCAAGTAGCAGCCTTAACCATGCCACCTGGTGAAGAGATTTGGGATCGACGAGGGAAGGTTGTGTTGTTGTTGTTGTTTGCGAATGCCCACAGTGAGTAGGTCACTCTTTTCCTCCTCAACTTTATCGACTTTGTCAACGACTTCCATCCCTCGATCAAGTTCACGTCTGACATTTCCCTCACGTCTGTCCACTTTCTGGACATCACTGTCTCTATCTGCCCTTCAGGCCTCTCCACCACTGTCTACTACAAACCCACTGACGCTCACAACTACCTCCTCTACACTTCCTCCCATCCCCTATCCTGCCGCGATTCGCTTCCTTTCTCCCAACTCCTCCGCCTCCGACGCCTATGTCAGGATGACGACGACTTCCTCCTCAGGGCCCACGAGATGCTTGACTTCTTCCGCAAGCGACTCTACCCTGAGACCACTCTCTCCTCCGCTCTTCAGCGGGTTCTTCTTATCTCCCGCCAAGACTCCCTCACTCCCACCCGCCGTCCTCCCTCTGACCGTGTGAAACTCGTCCTCACCTATCACCCTCACAGCGTCTCTGTCCGGGATATCCTATTCCGCCATCTCCCTATCCTTCACTCTGATCCTGCCACTCGCGAAGTTTTTCCCGATCCTCCCCTTGTCGCCTACAAGCGTGACAGGAACCTGAGGGACTTGCTGGTCAGTAGTCGCCTACACACCAGCCCTCATAGCCTCCCAGGCACCAGGCCGTGCAAAAATTCACGTGGCTGTGTTACCTGCCCTCATGTCATCCTTTCTCGCTCCATTACCTTTCCTAAGGCTGAATTCTTCATCAAAGAGGGGTTCACATGCAAATCTCGTAACCTCATCTATTCCATCATCTGCCGCCAGTGTGGTATGACTTACATTGGGGAAACTGGTTTGGAACTACGGGAGCGTTTCCGCCAACACCTCAACGACATCCGCAACCGCACTGGTTCCCCAATTGCCAGCCACTTCAATGGTCCTGAGCACCGGGGTATGGCTGACGTCAGTGTCACTGGTCTAGTTTCGTGCTTCTCTGACGATCGTCATCGATTCGCCCTTGAGAACAGACTTATCTCTAGTATGGGATGTCTCCAACCACATGGTATAAATATCTTCCATACTTTTTCTTAAACCCTCACACTGGCCCCCATCTATTTGTCTTCCTTCCCCCCCCCCCCCCCCCCCGCCTCCCCCATTCTTCCATCAGTTCTCTTCCCCCCTCTCTTATATCAATATCACGCCCTCCCGGCTTATATTGCCTTCTCATTGTTCTCCTATCTGGACCACTATTTGGCCACGCTTGGCTTATCAGGCATATTCCGCCACTTTTTGTTTGACCGCTCCTATTTCAGTTTCTATCGAGTACTTGGCACGACAGGTCGCTTAGACTGAAAGCGTCTCCCACCTGAAACAGATGAGTTGACCATTTTTTCTTATTTGTTGATTTGTTAGTTCAGTGTTGTTGTCCCTGATGAAGGCCTATTGGTCGTAACGTAGGTTTTGTTTGTGTTCTCGTCTCGGTGCGGTATCTGACCATACCCATTTTTAAATTTTGATTAAGCTCAACCTTAATCAACTTTTACTAGTTTTTTTTCATGTTTTTTTCCCAGGTCACTCTTTTGTGCGCCCTGAAAAGGACGTTAAGTGGCGGGTTGCAGTAGCTTTTCTCACAATCCAAGCTTACTGATGAAGGTAGATCGGGGTTTTCCAGGCGGTTGTGCTAAGTGTAGCAGATCCCACTGTTTGGCCTAGGGTTATTCTAACTTAGAACCTTATCACACTCATCCACATCAATCATGACCACATACTGCAAATAGAATAGCACATAGCGGCTGGCATATTTATTATATAATACTCATACCAGAAAAATGAGAAGTGAAATTACAAACACAATACAATACATATCATCTTAACTAAATATTCCTATATTATATATATGTTAATATAAATCGTAAATAAAGCGGAAATTTTAAGCATTAGCTCTTGATAGAATTCCCAACTATCCAAAACCCAGTTCTATTGCCTACACACATCACACACACACACATCTCTTTAACTGCATCCTCAACACACCTTATCAAAAACTTCCTCACTCAAATCCCCTCAGGCGGGCGATCTGGACATACCTCGTTCACAATGTGTCCTGGTTACAACACACGTTAAGATTATCTATTAATACAAAACTCACACACCTATTTTAGCGATCCTGTTCTATCACTAACATTCGTACAACAGTCTATCAATCGCTCCTTTATCAAATTAGTGAGCTAAACAGACTCTACATTCACGCATCCGCTCTCATCCCCTCTCCATCCAGCCTGTTGAGCTAAACTTTGTCTCGTATTATATACACTCAAGCAGTATCAGATCTGACCAATAGATCTCAGGGGGGTGGCTCTTTTCAGTTGTTATTGGAACGAATTCTTTGCACACCTGTCACTCATCTATCGCAGCAAGCTCCGCTGCCGTCCCGTCTGTCACTCACCCCCCATTAACTAAATCGGAACGCCAGTGGCCAGTTCCTAACTGTCTACATTCTTCGCCCCAACTCTGTTTTCTCTTGTTGAGACGGCGTAGTGTCCAGACGGAGAGTGACCTTGACACGCATTCAGGTACCTTTGTTATCTGAGTCGTCAACCACATCACCCCTGCCCTAAACTCCCTTGCTCCGCCTGGAAATGTTACAAAAGCTTGGCTTCATCTGCGTGTCACTCACTACTACGGGGATCACGTCGATCCTTCACCTCGTTTGCCAGGCTGCCAGGAAAACAGCCCGTTTCCAGTGAGGGCTACTAGGAAGCCGAGGTGAGGGTCTTGGCCAGTATATTTTGCCTGATTCTGACATGTCTGATCAGTATGTTTGACCAGACGTTAGTTTTCCTCCCTACGAGGGAAGTAAACCCGGTCCTAATAACACCATGCTGAAATCGGATGTGTTAGGCCGAAAGGCGCGGATATTGAAATCTCGCTGTAACCTACGACACAGGGCTATAAACATCTTCTTTTTTTTTGTTGCTGATTGTCCACAATGAGTGTGATAGCTTTTTTGTGTGCCCTAAAATGGCCCTTAGTTTGCGTGCTGTATTAGCTTTCTTCACATCCATTTACGTGCTGCTGGAGGTTGTCCGTGGCCATTCAGGCATTTGTGCAATGCTTAGTTTCTTTTCCTTGCCGCTCAATACTCCGGAGATAACGTTGATTGTCCATCTCGTTAATCCAGATTGCATTAAAATGAAGCGTGCGGAAATGAAGCAGGAATTTTGGTCAGCATATTTCGCCTAACCCTGACTAATAATGTCCGATCTGTATGTTTTGCCTGACCCTGACTAATAATGTCCGATCTGTATGTTTTGCCTAACCATGACTAATAATGTCCGATCTGTATGTTTTGCCTGACCATGACTAATAATATCCGATCTGTATATTTCGCCTAACCCTGATTAATAATTTCCGATCTGTATATTTCGCCTAACCCTGACTAATAATATCCGATCTGTATGTTTTGCCTAACCCTGACTAATAACGTCCGATCTGTATGTTTTGCCTGACCCTGACTAATAATGTCCGATCTGTATGTTTTGCCTAACCCTGACTAAAAATATCCGTTCTGTATGTTTTGCCTGACCCTGACTAATAATGTCTGATCTGTATGTTTTGCCTAACCATGACATGACTAATAATGTCCGATCTGTATGTTTTGCCTAACCCTGACTAATAATGTCCGATCTGTATGTTTTGTCTAACCCTGACTGCTAATGTCCGATCTGAATGTTTTGCCTGACCCTGACTAATAATGTCCAATCTGTATGTTTTGCCTAACTATGACTAATAATGTCCGATCTATATGTTTTGCCTAACCATGACTAATAATGTCCGATCTGTATGTTTTGCCTAACCATGACTAATAATGTCCGATCTGTATGTTTTGCCTAACCCTGACTAATAATGTCCGATCTGTATGTTTTGCCTAACCCTGACTAATAAAGTCCGATCTGTATGTTTTGCCTAACCATGACTAATAATTTCCGATCTGTATGTTTTGCCTAACCCTGACTAATAATGTCCTTCTTCTTCTTCTTCTTCGTTCGTTCTCAATCTCCCGCTACCAAACCTTGAAATGGCTTAAGTAGCAGAATGTAGTCCAGAGAACGGAATGCGTTGTGTCGTAGTTTACAACTTGGCTGCGATATTTGCACCTTTCGGTCCAACACATCCGACTTCAGCAAGCATTTTTTGAGTACCGGGTTAGCATTCCCTCTTCGATCCCTTCTCCTTAGCCAGACTGCCCTACTGCAGCCTGTTATCCAGGATCACCACGTGGAGGTGTAGAAGGGTCTTGGCAGCTATGGTTCGCTGGCCCTGACGCTAGCAGTCAGCTATGGGTCGCTGACCACCGCAGTATCGTGATCCCCTAATAATGTCCGATCTGTATGTTTTGCCTAAACCTGACTAATAATGTCCGATCTCTATGTTTTGCATGACGAGACATTAGTTTTCTCTCATATTTTCAGGACAAGCAACAAAGAAGAACACATGACCTTCTGGTTGCATCTTTATCTATCTATCTATCTATCCATCCAGCTATCCATCTATCCATCTATCCGTTTATCCATATGTCATGTCTGTCTGTCTGTCTGTCTATCTATCTATCTATCTATCCTAATTTGTCCTAATCTATCTTAATCTATCTTATTATATCTAACCTAATCTAACCTATCTATTCAAAGTCCACTTATGTCGTTAGACGTCGTGGGGAGGTACGATCTCCTTTGTTTCACATTTTCTTGTCAGGTGAAAATCCACGGGTGACTTGCCAGGTCAATCCCAGCATCTATTAGCCCCTTGAATATATGATCACCTATTTTTGAGACAGGTGGAGGTGGGAGCGTAAATTAGCGCAAAGATAGACCCGCAGCCTGTAAAGCGCCATCTAAGCCGCTTCGCTAACCTCATATGGCCACACAGTCCCCTGTTTTTTGCTACATATTCTCTGTGGGTCGAATATCCCTAGAATAATTTGAGTAGATTTTTAACTTGAATGTTGCCCGAGCAGCAGCGTTAGTCCTACTCCTTTCGATTTCCAACTGCTAAGGTATTTTTAACGTGTCTGCACCTGGATTTGAACCAGCGACCTCCAGCACCGGAGGCAAACACCTTACCTCGAGACCACTGGATCCCACTACTTCCTTAACACATTTTATAAATAATTTCCCAATGCTTTTCGGCGTTCAACTAACACGGCCATTAATATGTGCATAGAATTTGGCGTATTCCCTGCTTTTCGGCTGTTTCTGACAGGGTTTGCTACTGAACTGGTTTCTCGAGCTGAATAGCTTTCACATGTGGTAACGCTTAGAAGAAACAATTAACGAATTGTTAAAAACGTGCAGCTGTTGTTAATGTTTTTCAAAGCTTCTTGAAATGAATTGTTCACTCTTTGTTTTCTTGATAGCAGGTCACAGTGGCTTCTTATATTTCTCCATGCGTATTTTGACTTCTGCTTGCTATCTCATCTTGATGTTTACACCACCAGACGAGTTCCTGTCCTGAACTCGATTTTTGTTTGGAGTTAACGTTTAGCTCGGTACAAGATGGCTAGCGTGCTAGCTGCGTGGTGGAGATTAACAATGCCAGTACGATTACAAGATTTATCTAACAATCCACAGAGTGTGAGGATTGCGACATCCATAAACAGCGAGAATTATGATTCATCCATAGATAGCGAGAATTAATACTAATACATAAACAGCGAGAATTTTGACTCATCCATAGATAGCGAGAATTAATACTAATACATAAACAGCGAGAATTTTGACTCATCCATAGATAGCGAGAATTAATACTAATACATAAACAGCGAGAATTTTGACTCATCCATAGATAGCGAGAATTAATACTAATACATAAACAGCGAGAATTTTGACTCATCCATAGATAGCGAGAATTAATACTAATACATAAACAGCGAGAATTTTGACTCATCCATAGATAGCGAGAATTAATACTAATACATAAACAGCGAAAATTTTGACTCATCCATAGATAGCGAGAATTAAAAAACTTCCATACAGAGTGAAAATTGTGACTGATTCATAGAGAACGAGAACGTTGTGTCTCATTCGCAGAGTCGCATCACATCAACAGAGAGAAATAATTGTGACGCATCACATCAACAGAGAGAAATAATTGTGACGCATCACATCAACAGAGAGAAATAATTGTGACGCATCACATCAACAGAGAGAAATAATTGTGACGCATCACATCAACAGAGAGAAATAATTGTGACGCATCACATCAACAGAGAGAAATAATTGTGACGCATCACATCAACAGAGATAAATAATTGTGACGCATCACATCAACAGAGAGAAATAATTGTGACGCATCACATCAACAGAGATAAATAATTGTGACGCATCACATCAACAGAGATAAATAATTGTGACGCATCACGTCAACAGAGATAAATAATTGTGACTCATCCACGGTGAGCCAAGGTTGTGACTCATCCATGGGGAGCCAGGATTGTGACTCATCCATGGGGAGCCAGGATTGTGACTCATCCACCGTGAGCCAAGGTTGTGATTCATCCATTGTGAGCCAGGATTGCGACTCATCCATGGTTAGGCCGGGTTTGCGACTCGTCCATGGTGAACCACGATTCATTGATACTCTGCCATCTCATGCATGCCGTAGTAGATGGGGATATTCATGAACCTTGTGCAATTGGAAGTTTCTCAAAAAGAGTACAACAAAGTGTAGCACAGTGTCGATTCCTACCTAGTTGACTATGTTGCTGTAACACAGCCTTTATCAAGGAATACTGCTTCGCGAGGTGAGGCGGAGTCTTTGTCAGTAATTAACGCCTGCCACTGACCTTAGTCTTAACATCCAATACAAATTACTACACCATTGTGCAATAGTCTGGAACACATTTAAAAGCGAGTTCCATGCAAACCACTGGACTTTACTGGGGGCCTGGTTCCATGCATTGCTTGTTAAGGTTACTTGTCCCATTCACAGCCTTCTTTAGTCACCTTTCACTATGTAATAGGGAAGTTCCAATGCTTTCATTGATTACAACCCATTACATCTCGGGTTTTTTCGTGTCCATGTAACGATTTCTTCTTCTTCTTCTTCTTCTTCTTCTTCTTCTTCTTCTTCTTCTTCTTCTTCTTTTTCTCCTTTTTTTCTTCTTTTTCTTCTTCCTATTGCGTTCGTCCTGAAAAGGACGTTTGTGACGTTGTGTTTTACAGCGAGGATACGATATCTACGCATTTGGGCCTGACACCTGAGATTACAACACGACATATTTTTAGAAAGTTTATGCCTTCCCTGTTTGATACCAAACCTCTTAGCCAGGCTGAATGGTTGCAGGCTGCCTCCAGGGCCGCCATTTAGAAGCGAAATAGTGTCCTGTCAGTTTTTTATCCCCGACCCCGATGCAAGCAATCATCTATGAGTCGATGGCTGATGCCAACTCATCCACTTCTGGATCCTTGGATCGGCAACAATTTTATTCTTTATTGTTCCTATTCATTTATCAAATCTACCTTCTTCATTTGATTACATTTCCTAGCTTCAATAACCGTCTTGTCTTTTTCTATGCGGTTTTTGTTCTTAGTTCTTACTTCAGGTCTCATAGACTGAAGCGTCAGGTCGTGTCAGTTACTGGTCCGATTTAAAATATGTAAATAACTTTCCTTAGACTTATTAAAGTTTAAATTTGTTCAATAACATCATTTACTCAATCCCTCTTTATTCAATTGTATATATATATATATATATATATCCATAAAGGTATTAGTTGTCTTTTCACCTGCGCCGTTAAGCGCCATTGGTTGCTGAAGTGGTCTATCCTGCGCCAAGTTCGTTGCGTCGGTCAATATGAGCCCGTGTCGCTGCACAATCACTCTGTCATCTTTCCACTTGCCTCGCGGTCGCCACTTCACATGAAGTCAGATCTACCAGCGTTGTTAGCTATCAGTGGAAGTTGATGAGGGTGCAGTCTCATGAGATATCCAAACCAACGTGTTTTGTGCCTGGACAAATATTCTTCACAAAAACGCAGTGTCGCCCATACTCCAAATGTCGTTGTCTTCGCATTCTCCTTCCAAGTAACACACATGGCCTTCTTCAAACACTTTATTTCACACATCGAAATTCTGCTCTCACGTGCCCTGGACAGAGGCCATGTTTGGTACTGATAGAATCGGCATAAATATACTCTATATCGGCTGTTGCTTTGATGGGCAAACTAATTTATACGAGTAGTATATTTATTTAGCTCATAAATTGAATGTAGCATTTCTGAGTTAAAACCGTATTTAGCGACATTGACTTTTGAACCATTATTTGTGATATAAACAATCATTGATATATAACATCTAATTTTATTTTCTTCAACAGGCTTGATGCTCTTGTCAGTAGTCCATGTGAGCGTTGTGACTGCCCAGTTCTATGCTGGTAAGTACTACGTGATTATGATATTTGCTTTCACATACTTTGTATTTATCAACACCCAACTCTTTCATCTTCATCATCATCATGTTTTTCCCCCCGTATCACTATTAAAATCATCATCACTGTCACCATTATTGTTGTCACACACATATCCTTCATCTATATCAGCTTCATCACTTTTTCACATATCAGTCTCCTCACCTTTTTCTATATCACCTCATCATCTTAATATCACCCTCATCATTTTTCTCATTACCACCCTCATCATCTTAATCTATATCACCGTCATCATCTTAATCTATATTACCCTCATCATCTTCATCTTTATCCCCCGCATATATCCACCGCATATCCCCCGTTCCATCACTGTGATCAAATTCACCTCCATTATTCTTGTCACTTTCGTCAACACTGACATTTTTAGTGCATGCAGGAACAAAGAAATCAGTGAAAGCGCAACAAAGACGAGACTACACCATAACAAGAGAGCGATAGTTAGAGATAATGGAAAAAGAAGTGGAAGATGGCGGCATGGAATTGACATCAGTAGATCAACTCATTATGTGGGAATTTCCGTTGTTTGGGAAACTCCACTGAAAGTAATGTGACCATAATAGGTTGTTATTTAACAAATTAGGCTCTAGTATATCTATGACAAAAGGGTGTCTCATCGCCCATCTATTCTTGTTCAATGTAACTGTAGCTGAGATAGACAGGGCTAAGTGTGGTCAAAGTTTCTATTATTGTTGTTACTAGTAACGATCTTTGAGAAGGATGTGGATTTTGACAGAGAAATGAGATTATTTGAGGTGCCAGGGAATGTAAAATGAAAAAGAGATAGTGGTCTTGGTCAGTATGTTGTGCCTCACCCTGGCGCAACGCCCTGGTCAGTATGTTGTACCTGACCGGACTAACGTCTCAGAATGGGAAGTTTATGTTACATGTACGCGTATATCAGGAGGTGATGTTTATTTGTGTTAAAAGTATGTGAGAAAATGGATTATGTTAGTGGTAAGATATAATGGGAAGTGTGTGTTAATGGTTTGCCAAAAACTGGTTTCTATCTCTGTTGAAAGTGGAGTTTGTAAATGGCGTTACACGATTAACTTTTCCTGAGATATTACAAGAAATGGGATTTTTGTAAATGCGTGATAGGAAATGAAGTTCTTTAAATGAATGCCAGGAAGGCAAGTTTGCCAATGGTATGATGGGTGATCTGGTGCAACTAAACTTTATCACTGGATTTAAGGGAAGAGAGTTCTTGGATACTATATAAAACCAGTATTCATATACGGCATAGAGTCATGGACAAAACAGCACGCAAGTACGGTAATCATTGGGGACAATAGACATGAAGATTAACAGAGGAATGTGAAAATGCCATGGGTTATAAAGAGAGATAATACCATGATTCTTAAAGAGGTACAGACACAAAAACAGCTTTTGGCAAAAGCTAGGACAAGGTGGTCCCCCTTTTTCGGACATGTCATGAGAAGAGGCGGGTTGGAACACACGATGACAACGGGCAGAATCGCAAGGAAATGGAATTGAGGTAGACAAAGTGAGAAAATTAGGACAGATTGAAGGCATGACATTCAAGAGGATCAACAGTGAAACAGATAAACTACACACGCGAAATGAGAAAATGGTGCAAACGCCATTCGGCAGGACATTTGATGATGATGATGATGATGATGATGATGATTATGATGATGATGGTGATGATGATGATGATGACGATGATGATGATGACGATGATGACGATGAAGATGACGATGATGATGATGATGATGATGATGATGATGATGATAATGATGACGATGATGATGATGATGATGATGATGATGATGACGAAGATGATGACGATGATGATGATGATGACGATGATGATGATGATGATGATGACGATGATGATGATGATGATGACGATGATGATGATGATGATGATGATGATGATGAGTATGACGATGATGATGACGACGATGATGATGATGATGATGATGATGATGATGATGATGATGATGATGATGAGTATGACGATGATGATGACGACGATGATGATGATGATGATGATGATAAAAGGAAGCTAATATGTTAAGGCAATGGATAGTAAGTGAGGCTTGAAAGAAATATTGCAGTACGTGCAATTTGTTAAGGGTACGAAAGGATGGGAATTTATTAGTGGTATGGCAGAAATTAAAGTCTGTTTGAGGGATGAAAAGATGTTGAGTTTGTTAGAGATATCAGAGCACGTAGAGCTTGTTAGAATATAATTAGAAGTAAAGTTTTAGAGGTGCGGTACGAAGTGGAGAGTGATAGAGGTATGGCAGGAAATGGAACTTCTTGAAGATATGCGACGACGTGAAGTTTGTAAAGGAAATGGGGGTAGAGGTTTGACAGGAGGTTTAGTTTGTTAGCGAAATTGAGGCACTTGGAGGTAGTTAGAGGTATGACAGGAAGTAGAGCTTGTTTGGGAAACTACAGCATTTGGAGGTAGTTAGAGGTATGACAGGAAGTAGAGCTTGTTTGGGAAACTACAGCATTTGGAGGTAGTTAGAGGTATGACAGGAAGTAGAGCTTGTTTGGGACATTACAGAGTTTTGGATGCAGTTAGAGGTATGACAAACAGTGGAATTTGTAAGGGAAATTACAGCGTTTGGAGATTGTTAGAGAAATAACAGGAAGTGACGTATGTTACTTACGCGACTTAAAGTGGAATCTGATAAAGGTATAGGAGAAAGTGTATTTTGTTAGACATTTGAGAGGAAGCAGGGTGTGTCTGTATTAGAGGGGAAAGAGATAACATTGAACATCCTCTCATACCACTAACACCTGGTTCGACGTAGCACGTCTTGATGGTGACTACGATGATGATGACGATCATGACAACGATAATGCCGCAAAGCATTTGAGAACAAACGTGTGACACCTGGAGCAATCGCAAAGGGAAGAAGCCATTTTTTTCCACGGTACATTTTTTCATGAGGAGCTGCGGCGGTGATGGGGGAGGCGGGGGGGGTGGAGGGGACATTCATGAAAGACAACCAACGTGTGCTTGTACATATACATCGGGATTAAGATGCTGAGCAGCGCATGAGCTGCAGTGGTCAGCGACCCATAGCTGAATACTAGCGTCAGGGCCAGCGAACCAAAGCTGCTAAGACCCTTCTATACCTCGAAGCGGTGATCCTCGATAACAGGCTGCAGCAGTGCAGACTGGCTAAGGATAATGGATCGAAGAGGGAATGCTAACCCGGTACTCAAAAAATGCTTGCTGAAGTCAGATGTGTTGGAACGAAAGGTGCAAATATCGCAGTCAAGCTGTAAACTACGACACAACGCATTCCGTTCTCTGGACTACATTCTGCTACTTAAGCCCTTTCAGGGGTTGGTAGCGGGAGATTGAGAACGTTCAGGTCTTTGTAGCGGGAGATTGAGAACGTTCAGGTCTTTGTAGCGGGAGATTGAGAACGAACGAAGCCGAAGCCGACATATACATCAGAATAAATGCCCCCACTGATGGCCGTACCTCAGCAAGTTGTCTTTGCACATCATTATCGAATTATCTGAAGTAATTGTTGTAGCATGTAAACCACGTTCGTGTCTATGTTAGCAAACATAACTTCTGAGTTCAAACACCTGCACGTATTAACGTATGAATCATCCCTTCAGCCGACTATCATTTCTATTTTTATTATTATTATTATTTTCAATTTCATAACTTACGAAATAAAGCGTTATTATGTACACGTAACCTTACAGTTAGTTCGTTTTTTGCACTTGTTCCATTTAGCGCCTTGCGGAGCTTGAGTCGTCTATCCTGCGCCAAGTGCGTTGCGTCGGTCAATGTGAGCCCTTATCGTTGCACAATCACTCTTATGTCATCTATCCACGTACCTCGCTGCCGCCCCCTTGCCCTGTAGCCAGATCTATCAGCTTTGTAAGCCATCAGTGGAAGATGATGAGGGTGCATTCTCATGAGATGACCAAACCAACCTTACAGTTTCCTGCGCAAAAGTCGTTTATTCCCTTCTTGAATCGCTAGATTCGGTAATAATGTGTTTTAGATGATGAGTTGTCAACCACACTTTTTTTTAAGTTTTAGAAATGTTTGGATCATACAACCCTCTTTCAACAGGTCTAGGCATGACCTGCCTTTCTACCTCACTCCATTTGAAGGTCTAGGATCGAAGGTCGCTTGGTCTCTCACAAATTTTGTATTTGACGGTAAATAATATATATATATATAATATCACACGCCCATAACTAATGAAGGAAGCGACATATAGACTTGAAATAAGCAAATCTACAAATCAGCTAAAGAACGTTCAATGCAAATTCCATTCTATACCTATGCGCTCCCGAGTTATTGCATATTCAGACGAATATGCAAATATACTCGTACATAGAAACATTCATAAATATGGTGCCGATTGAACCCATTATTACCAACAAGTATCACGCTATTCTATAATAAACATATTTGCGTTATGCAAGGAACGGATAAAAAAGTATGAAGTAGGGTATTGGAAGATGAGACCAAGTTACATATCGGAACTAGCATTTGCAAACGATGTGGCCCTGATCACGAAAACCGAAGCACATCTCCAGATCAACTTGCAGATCTGGGAAGAAGAGTTGAAGAAGAGAGGAATGCACATCGGCAACTGCTAAACAAAAACCATGGTGGTCGCCAGAGATGAAAAGAGGCATCAGATAACCCTAGGAACACGAGCACTGGAGCAGGTCAGCAACTTTAAATATCTAGGAGTGGTAATAGACAGCAGGGGAGGAATCAAAGAGGAGTTAACTGCACGAAGGGCAGCAGCAGGTAGGCTGTTCCACGCAATAAACAGAGGTTTCCTCAGTAGAAGAGAAATAAGCAGGAAAACAAAGATGGATGTATACTGCTCGACCTATGTGCCTGTCCTGACATATGGATGTGAGTCATGGGCAATGACTACAGCCCAAGAAAGGCAATTACAAACTTTAGAAATGAGGTACCTAAGAAAGGCGGTTCATGTGACGAAAAGGGACAAGATCCGTAACCAGACAATACGTAGCAATCTTGAAGTTCAACCCCTGCAGACACGAGTGGAGCAGTCCCAACTACAGTGGTTTGGCCATGTCTGTAGAATGGAAGAAGATCGGATACCAAAGTGGTCATGGGAGATCAAAAGTCAAGGACGCAGACCCCGAGGACGTCCCAAAGTACGTTGGGAAGACAACATACGACAGTCTCTAAGTGTTAGAGGGCTGGATTGGAAAGAGGCCAGGAAAAAGACGGCGGATAGAGCAGTGTGGCGTTCTCTTTGGCAAACCTATACACCTCACGGTAGAAGAGGAGCGACTAAGGAAGGAAGGCGTTATGCTACAGTTTGTATAGATGTAAATGGCCAAGTACCTGATTCTCCTCGAGTTAACAAAGGGTCGTAATAGACAAAGGATTAGTCAACCTAGAACACAGAAGCCTAAGCCTCGATGTTGGCAATGATTGTTGTTGTTGAATGCCCACAATGAGTAGAGTTAAGTACGTTAAGTGGCGGGTTGTCATAGTTTTCATCATATCCCGAGCGTGCGGATGAAGGTGAACCGGAGTCCTACATGCGGTTGTGCTCTGCTTGGCTTCATCTGCGTACCATTCACTACTACAGGGATCTCGTCGTTCCTTCGCTTCTTTAGCCAGGCTGTCATGAAAACAGTCCGTTTCCAGGAAAAGCTGCGAAAAAGTCGAAGAGAGGGTCTTGGCCAGTATATTTTATATGACGTTAACAAGCTCGACCAGGCCAAAGATGCAAAGCTGAGCCAAAAGCACCAGGGCTGCCGTCTGGATCTGGAAAAACTGAGAAGGTTGCACTGGCGTACAGTTCCAGCATTACATGTGGATGTGAAGATGAAGCTAAAGAGTAAGTTTGGAGACCTGCAACGACTGAAGTAAGGCTGACGATGTTCATCCATCACATGTGATGACCTCTTACTTGCTCAGACGCATGGACAGTCTTTTCTCTTGATGTGTCCGCTGAAATTGGTGACTTGCACGGTGATTTTGATTAAAAGTGAGGAAGAAACTGCGCAGTTTGTCAACCTCACTCTCTAGTCCTGAGCTACCCGTGGCTAGTAACAAGGCTTAATCCAGACGACTGGAGATAAAATTGTCCTCATGGCTTACTCCCGAAGCCTTTTCCGTAAACAGGCATCCCGCAAGTCAGCTGAGGGGTGATGACATATATTGTTTTGTATTTTGCCTTTCCCATAACCGCAAGAAGTGGTATGAACATCTCTCAGCATGTGAGTGATGTGTTGGACATCTCTCCCTGATGACGTGTTGCAGTCATTATAGCCATGTGTCTAAATTTCAGTCACACTAAAACATGCGCTGTCTGCAGCTAGAGCGAAGGCACCAGTTTCGTGAAGTTCAGCCGTGTGCACTTGGCCATGAAATTACGACACCGGTTTAACAGTAGTACTAATTCAAATAGCCGATGTTCAGGTCAGGATAATCGGGGTGAATAAAACATACAAAAATGAACGAATTAATTAATCCAAATGGAAAATAACGACACCTTTCCGTGAACACAAGTGTAAGTCGTCGCCTTGTGTGGATTCCAGGAAAACTCGTGGCGTGGCGTCATATACAATGAATTATAACACCAGAGCAATGTTAGACCCGCAGCTGGTACGGCACCATCTCCGCTGCTCTCCTCAACGAAGTCTAGACAAGCTAACATAGAGGACTGTTAGAATTAAAGCAGACAATACGAAGAGTAGAGAATAAATACAGAAAAGAACTGATATGTAATGCTCGCATTGAGCGCACTTTATATATACTGTCCACAAGCAATGAAGTAAAGAAGAATCAAATCGTAATTGAAAAGTCATTAAGGTAAACAGAATTAAGATACGTGAAATTGGAGAGGAAAAGTGGTACCTCAGTGAGAAACCAGGAGGTCAGAACTGAAACTTGAGCTGGCCTGGAGTTAGTCTATTACTAGCCACTGCTTCACTACTGCGGACTAGTGGAGTGCATACGTTATCAGTGTCATGTCATTCCAGGATTACTATCCCGCTGATAGTCTGTCTACAGGAGGTGCGAGTACTTAAAGAGATGGGTCAAACCAGTGGACGAACGTCAGCACAATTGCCGCTCGTGTTTCTACTTCTCTGGCTAGACTAGTCAGTGACAAGCCATTAGAGATAACAGTCTCTAATTCCCAGGTCTGGTTTGTGTATCTGACAATTGAGATTTCTTAGCAAAAAATTATCTAAAAAATGTGACTGCGAGCTCTAAAACGTGACAAACAACAACAGGAAATCAATCCAAAAATGTGACTGTGACCTCTAAAACGTGACAAACAGTAACAGAAAATCAATCCAAAAATGTGACTGCAAGCTCTAAAACTTGACAAACAGCAGAAAATCTCCTAATATGTGTCTGCAAGCTCTAAAACTTGACAAACAGCAGAACATCAATCCTAATGTGTGTATTTGGAAATCTAAAACTTGACAAACAGCAGCAGAAAATCAATCCTAATATGTGTCTGCAAGCTCTAAAACTTGACAAAGAACAGAAAATCAATTCCTAAAAAATGGTTAAATCATGTGACATGACAGACACTTCTCTTCTATCACTGGCAGCAGTGTTTTTTTTTTTTTTTTGTAACTTAGTTACGAAATGATAACTGACGCTATATCTGAACCCTTCTTAGTCGACTTTCAGAATAACCTGCCGGGCCACAATGCTAAAATTATTTGCTCTTCTTTGAAGCAGCGGTAACTGACTGGCGAACAGGCAACATACACTAAAAGAAAACAGAACTACACAGAACACAAAAAAATGGGTTTTTTTAATCGGAAACACATTATGTTCATTGTAACAGCAAACACTGAGAAGAAATACGTTTTGTACACATATACACATGAAATACACATGAGACCGTGGTCAACCATATTTTGATTAAGTCTGTATTTATGTTTACTAAATGTTTCCTATTTAACTATTTCTGTATTTCCCAAATATCTCCTATATAACTCTGTGTTTTCTATAATTTCCTTTTTAATTGTCTCTCAGTTTTCTATAATATCCTATTTAACTGTCTCTGTGTTTCCCAAATAAATCCTATTTAACTGTCTCTGTGTTCCCTTTAATATCATATTTATCTATCTCTGTGTTTTTTAAGTATTTTCTTTTTAATAGTAACTGTTTCCCAAAAATATCGTATTTATTAGTCTTAATGTTTCCCAAATGTTTCCTATTTAGTAGTCTCATTAAAGAATAATTAAAAATGTTCGCTTCGTCTGATGCCCGTTGCGTCGATTGGACACATCCATGCCCTACTGCTGCGGCACGGCTTCTGGTCTCGTCCAGAGCGGAGGGTGAAGCTGCTGTCTACAGAAGCCATACTGTGCAGGGACAGCCACTTCTGCGCCTATAGCCGGTGGGGAGAATTCCTTCGACGCTAAGGTGCGATCTGTGAAGTATCTTGTTGACTTGGGTTTTCTAGTGCAATCGAATGGTATTATCGAACAAAGAAACCCGCAAAACGTCCCTTGTTTCCGAGTTTTAGCTGAAAAATTGACGATGCGGATGTAATCATGTCATCGGATGTCATGCGTACGCATCTGGGTGTGCCTATGGAAGACCTCTAGTTTTGATATGTCATGTTTGAGCAGTGTCCTAGTTTTAGAGCCCAAACCCCACATGATGTGGTTTTTGTTTTAATTGAAATTTTGCGGTGCTCCATAAACGTTGTAGGTCGTGCATAGTAGTGGCAGCTAATTCGATCGTACATGACATATCGGGACCTAAATGTTTCTTTTTTAAGCCTCAATGTTTTCCATAGTTTCCCTACGTATCCCGTTTCTTCACTAAAAATTACCGCAGTGTATTTACAAACTATGTGCGAGCTATGCCGAATGACAGGAAATAGAACGTATTAGCCTATGTAAAAATATATGATTCACATCGGCAAATGTATGTTGTGTGAAGAGATTGACTAGTAATAACGTCTTAATAGGGATATCTAGTTTTGGCGCTTAATTCCCTTCCTGTGTCTCACTTGCACTGATCTAATGTTTGCTTAGCAGTGCATGAGCTGCAGCGTGCAGCGACCCAAAGTTGAATGCTAAAGTCAAGGCCAGCAACCCAAAGCTGCTGAAACCATTAACCACCTCCAGGTGGTGATCCTGGATAACAGTCTACACCATGGCAGACTGACTAGGTAGAAGGAATCGAAGAGGAAAGACTAACCAGGTACTCAAGAATGCCAACTGTAGTTAGATATGACGGACCGAAAGATACAAATATCGCAGTCAAGCTGTAATCTACGACACAACATAATCTGTTATCAGGACTACATCCTGCTACTTGCAAAGCATTTTTCAGGGCTTGGTAGCAGGAGTTTACGAAAGAACGACGAAGAAAAATAACTAATGTTTACACGTTTTGGGAGAATATTTACCTCTTTCACTACAGAAGACAAAGTAAAAATGGAATAATTGCAGAAGAGGACGGACAAGAAAAAAATTAAAAGACGTAATTATATTTTATGTTTATGTTTACGTTAGGAGAGAATTTTAGTGACTTGCAAATTTGTAATGCGCATGTCTGTTTCTTTGTTAAGCTTCAGGTTAACCACTGCTTTAGATTCTTCAAAGTAATGTCTGAAAAATACGAAGAAAGTGAAGAAGAAGAAGAAGAGGAAGAAGATGGTGAAGAAGAAGAAGAGAAAGAAAGCCCAATTATATTCACATATTTTTTTTCCTTTTGTAAAACACAGTCGTTGCATGCACGTAAGCGTGCACATGTTTTCTAAATGTTGTTTTCTTAGAACAGTTTAGTTTGACATTTACTGGTCTGCATGTCGTTGGGCAATTAAAAACTGATTTATCGTTATTTAAGTTATACATCAATGTTAAACTGTGATTGGCGTATAACGTAAGTTGTGCCGAGTTAACATGCACTGGACGATACGTGTTTTCGTGAGACATTGACACGGAGCCATCGGCCGATGCGTAACAGTAAACCTAGGATGCGTGGAGAGATGATACTATTCCTGCAATGAAATATAAAACAATTATGTAATACGTCTATGCCAGCGTTAAGAGAAAGAACCATTAGTCAAAACAACATAAATAGTTTTTGAAGGTTAAAAACAGAAGTAGATAAAGCATGGATATAAAGCGAAAGGAAGCCACAAATCGTGTGGTTTACTGAGAAATTGATTTTAATCTCATAATCCTTCTTTCTCTTCTTTGTCTCTACCTTGAGAAAACGAATTAAACAATCCATAATTCATATCTCAGTACTTAACTAAATATACTTAACGTCTTTATCCTGGTTTAGAAGACTCTGCAGAGTCTGTATACAACCAGTTTTAGTAATAAGGGATTGTTTCTATTGCTCATTAGTAAACTATAAATGGTTACTCCGAATACAGCAGGCTACTAGACTATGTAGTATGCAAATGTCCATAAGTTGAAGATATTTCTAAAATAAATAAAGTTATAAGAGTACTTCGAGAAATAATTAGTGTTCATTGTACTATACTTCTTCTTCATCTTCTTCTGTGTTCATTCTCCAAAAAACAATCATTCTCAATCTCCCGCTACCAAACCCTGATAGGGCTTAAGTAGCAGAATGAAGTCCAGAGAACGGAATGCGTTGTGTCGTAGTTTACAGCTTGACTGCGATATTTGCACATTTCGATCCAACGCATCTGACTTCAGCAAGCATTTTTGGGTACCGGGTTAGCATTCCGTCTTCGATCCCTTCTCCTTAGCCAGTCTGCCCTGCTGTGGCCTGTTATCCAGGATCACCGCGTGGAGGTGTAGAAGGGTCTTGGCAGCTCTGGTTCGCTGGCCCTGACGCAAGCAGTCAGCTATGGGTCGCTGACCACTGCAGCTCATGCGCTGCTCAGCATCTTGATCCCACTGGACTATACAACATATGACAGACTGTACTATACAACACATGGCTGACTGCACTATACAACATATGACATACTGTGCTATACAACATATGACAAATTGCACTATACTACAGATGACAGACTGTACTATACAACAGATGACAGACTGTACCAATATGCACATGACAAGAGGCTGTTTCCTCAAGAAGACGCACACAATCGTCCCCAAAAAAGACCATATGGCTTAACGACTTGACTTCGTTCGTTCTCAATTTCCCGCTACCAATTCCTGAAAAGGACTTAAATAGCAGAACGTAGTTAAGAGAACGGAATGCCTTGTATCAGCATTCTCGGGATGTGAGGAAAGCTACGACAACCTGCCACTTAACGTCTCTTTCAGGGCACACAAGAGAGTAGCCTACTCATTGTGGGCATCTAACAACAACAACATTAATTATCTTTCCCTCACTAAAAAAGACAGACTATTTTAAATACCATGCCGTTATCACTCATGAAAATATACTCAGATCTAGACTGTTCTAGACATCAGGATGTTCTTGACATCAGACTGTTCTGGACATTAGACTGTTCTGGATATCAGACTGTTCAGTGAATGAAGTTTAATGAAAGTGCACATTTAACAGGCCACTGTTGGAAGAGATTGAAAAGTCTGGAAAAATGGACTTAGAGTCAAGCTAAGAAGAAGTGATGTCTGTGGGAAGATGTACAAGTGGATCAACCACTACCTCAAACAAAGAACGGCCAGAGTCCAAGTACAAGGGCAGATGAGCAAAAAGGTGACACTCGAGCAGGGAGTACCCAAAGGGGGAGTACTGTCACCCACACTCTTCCTGGTATATATAAACGATATTACAGAGAATATACCAAGAAGAGTCCATAGCTCAATGTTTGCAGACGATCTGGCTATGTGGACCTCTGAAAAGAATCTCACCATAGCAAGAAATCGGATGCAGACGGCCCTAACATCGCTGGAAGAGTTCGCGAACTCATGGCTGGTCAAAATAAACGAGGAGAAAACCACGTGCACAATATTCTCGCTCTCATTAAAACCCCAAAGTACCAAATTAAGTCTAAATGGCAAAATCCTGCAGCCAAACGACAACCCAACCTATCTGAGAGTCACATTTGATCGGCGCATGACATGGAAAAGTCAGATTGAGAGAAACCGAATGAAAGCCAGAGAAAGAATGGCAGTCATGAGGAAACTTGCTGGCACAAGCTGGGGAGCAGACGAAGGCATACTAAAGAAACTGTACACTGGAAGAGTGAGACCAGTTCTCGAGTATGGCATTGCGGCATGGACAACCGCAGCGAAGGCGAACTTCGATAAAGTTAACAAACTTCAAAACCAAGCCATGAGAATTATAACAGGTGGCATGAAGTCAACGCCAATTGTAGAACTTGAAAAGATTACAAAACTGCAATCCATGACCGATAGAAGAGACTGCAGAGCCCAGCTGCAGTCAGAGACACTCCGAAGACTGACAGGCCATCCAATGCACCAGAGACTATACAATTTGGGAAATGGGAAACTAAAGCGGAGAAACTTTGCAGAAATAGCCAAAGCAAAGATGCACGAAGATCCCATAAACGCACTAACAACACCAAAACCCATCACTACTGTACGAAAACCTACCTGGAGGCAGGATATATTTCCAGAGGTGGTAGAAAATATACCAGGTATTGCAAACAAAAACTGCCAGACTGAAAAAGAAAGGAGAGATACTACCCTAAGCTTCATAAAGAAAAGCTACCCAAGCATGGACTGGACCCATGCATACACCGACAGTTCTGTAACAAACACTACACAGAACGGAGGGGCAGGAGCATTCCTGAACCTACCAAATGGCAGAAAAATAACACTGTCATTCGCTACTGGTAAGTACACAAGCAATTTCAGAGCGGAGGCAGAGGCACTGAGGGCGGCAGTGGAAGAAATGGTGACACACAGTGAAAATGAGAGCCATATAGTCCTGCTGACAGATGCTCTCGCCGTAGTCACAGCGCTAAAAAGCCAGAAAAACACTGAGCTCAATGACTTAAGAGCAGCACTCTGCAAACTGTGCCAGCAGTCCGCACCAAAAAGGGTAGTGGTACAGTGGGTTCCGTCACACTGCAACATCCAAGGCAACGAGGAGGCAGACAGACTGGCAAAAGAAGGTGCAAGACTACCACAAACAGATACCAGTATGACGTACGAAGAGTCAAAACGGCTTATCAAAGCCAGATACATGACCAAATGGGAAACCGAACATACTGGTTACACCAAAAACGATGCCTATTACCAGTTGAACCGAAGAGAGCAGGTCGTTGTCTTCAGACTCCGCACTGGCCACAACAGACTGAGGTACCACCTATTCAACAAATTGAAGATAGGGTGTACCGACGAATGCCCGTGCGGTACTGGTAAAATGACCGCTGAACATCTGCTGCAGAACTGCCCGACATACGAGGATCAGAGAGAGCAGATGTGGCCATTACCAGTGGAACTGCAAGACAAGCTCTATGGCAGTGGCGAGAGCCTCAGGATGACCGCCGCTTTTTTCGAAAAAATAATGGTTCCTGTCTGACTGCGTACGAAGAAGAAGAAGAAGAAGGAAGAGATTCCGTGTCGAAGTGCTTAAGCCGTCGGCCTCGTGATCAGGTGGTGTGGGTTCAACTCCGGACTCCGCCGTCTTTTTGACGGGTGCTTGATGTGGAGTACCCTGCATCTCGTAGTCGCCCCCTAGTCGTCTTGTCCTTGACTTGCCACTGGGGTCGGGCGGCACGAGACGAGAGAGTGAGGTTAAAAGTAGCGCAGTTAATCCTTACTAAAAATAGCGTTAGCAAAATAAATTATGTGATCATCGTCTACGATAAACGGTGGCCTTTGCCTTTGCTTAGCTTTGTTGGAAGAGAGCAACGCGGTCGGATTATGTTCCATCAGACATCAAACCGAATTTACACTAATTAGTCGTTAGATTGAAGCAAGATGTAACAGAAATCGCCAAACAAGCCAGGCCATTTTATAACCTTAGAATTAGACAATGCTTGACTTCAAACAACACACACGTAACCAGAAAAGCAGTAAAATATTCCTTAAAGAAAAAGGTGTAATAATATGAACGAGTGTGACTCAGATACATCTTCTTGTCTAGACAGCCACAGACGATACCTTCCACGTGTGTTTTACTGGCGTCTTTGAAGATCATCTTATGTTGGTAACCAAAGTTCCGATTGCATGTCTGTTCACACGTCGTAGCTGAGTTATACTTGTACATGCCATTAAAGTTTTGATTTTGATTGCCAGCACCGCCGTGACTTTCGTGAAATTGTAGTTATTTTTTTGTTATGGTTGAGGCTTAAAAACGTAAGAAATACTTCCATTCATCTTGTCATATTTTTCTCGTTATCTTTACGAAAAGCAGTTCCACAATTGTATCCAGTTTCAAGCGTAAGACCTGCGCCCAATCGCCTCATGCGTTCTTGCAGGAGTGTTTTTTATAAATTAACATCAAACATACTCAGGTGGTGTCGTCTTGTTCGAGGCTTCGTTCAATTAGCCTTGACATATCTTTGGTAAGGGGTTACAGTGGCTCTTCTTACCTCCCGATGCGAACCTGAGAGGTGCATTGATAGGAGTCTCAGTAAAATCATCACTGTAGTGATTACAGTGTCAATCCCCACCTCGTTGGCTAGACTACAGTGACACAGTCTGTTTCTAACAGCAGGGACCAGACTGTGAGGTAGGGTATTGATTAGTATATTTCACCTGACCTTGGTTACTCTTCGCTTCTTACAAGATGAGATTGCCAGCCGGATTCACAACCATATTTAGTCAGCTTATACTACATCCTTAGAAACATGTATTTACCATATTCTCTGCTGCTCGGGATCGAAACTTCCAAGAAAAGAAGACACGCTTGAACAATACAAAACTCGATTTCTTGTAATACACTACAAGTCTCGTTCACACAATCAAGTCAGCAGACAAGAATTCCAACAAAAATTGATGAGCTACAGTGATGAGCTCAGAATATGTTATACATTAGACACGATAACACAAGTGATAATAAGTAGTTAGCTGTATGTCCACTTATGCTGTTAAGCATGCTAATTTAGAAAGAAAATGTACATGAAAATTGTCATAAAACAGAGCTGGGATTTGTCGAAATTATGGGCAAACAATCGGGGTTATTTGCAAGGCGTTTTTCATATGTGATAATTTAGGAAGAAAATCGACGTGAACATTGTCATAAAACATCCCAAGAACTGAGACAATCATCGCATGAGACTATGTAAAACATCAGGCCATGTTAACAATTAAAACCTTTCCAGCTCCCGCATGAGCACATCCCTTTAATAAATACATGTTTAGTCATCAACGTTTGTTGAAGTTTTTATGGCTTAAAGTTTCTAGAGGATTAGGATATACTGGCCAGTATCCAGTCCTGACTACTCTTCTCTCACGACGTGTTTTGTAGGTCACAGTCTTGCTAGCCTTTGTTCTCATTTTTGGCCACGGCAGCACTAGAGCTGACCGCATTCATACAAATAATTTAGGAGAAAAAATACAACAAAATGTTCATAACACAGGTGCTGAGAGAGATGTGGGAGAGCAGGCGCCCTGAAAACAGCGGAATGTTAGTCACAATCAACCTTCATTAGCGCGTGTTGCTCTCACTCGTCATGCAACAAAGATAAGCCACAAACAGACTCGTGGAAGTTGTGTACAGAAAGGCAGGATAGCTTCAGAAAGTATGACTTTTGTTATTGTGTTTTTGTGAAACAAAAATTCGCTGCTGATGATCACTATCGTGTTGCCATATTCATTCAATCCGTGACATAGGGTAATGTTCTTCTCCCAAACGCTCGAAGACAAATTAGTCTATATATTCTTCAGTTCCTTTTTTGTATAAATCTGTATGCAAGCGCTGTGAAAAATTATTGCTAGAGATTTCTTTAAAATTCAGAATGTTACTTCAACTGGTTACCTCTGGATCTGTGGGAATGTCTGGGTGTGTAATCCCATGAAATGTAGAGTATTCTACTCGAGAAAGGTTGGTTCAACCTTCCTTTAAATTACATATAAAGTTTGAAAATATTAGCCATGTTTTCACGCAACCATCTCCTAGTTGCAGCAGATTCGTTAAGCACCAACGTGTGTGTACCTCGAAGCCAT